>JANJGN010000389.1:0-556762 GCA_026770705.1 Isurus oxyrinchus
ACCCACACCCACCCACACCCACGCACCCACACCCACCCACACCCACACCCACCCACACACACCCACCCACATCAACCCACCTACACCCACACCCACACCCACACCCACAACCACCCACACCCACCCACACCCACACCCACCCACACCCACACCCACCCACCCACACCCACCCACCCACATCAACCCACACTAACCCACCCACACCCACCCACCACACCCACACCACCCCAAACCCACACACACCCACCCACCCACACCCACCCACCACACCCACACCAACCCACACCCACACCCACCCACACCCACACCCACCCACCGACACCCACCCACCCACATCAACCCACACCCACCCACACCCACCCACCCACATCAACCCACACCCGCACCCACCCACAGCCACACCCACACCCGCACCCACACCCACCCACACCCACACCCACACCCACCCACACCCACCACCCACCCACACCCACACCCACACCCACACCCACCCGCACCCACACCCAACCACACGCACCCCCACCAACCCACACCCACCCACAGTTGCACCCACACCCACCCACACCCAACCGCACCCACATACACCTACCCACGCCCACCCGCACCCACCCAAACCCAATCGCACCAACCCACACCCACCCACACCCACCCACGCCCACAACCACCCACACCCACACCCATCCACCCACACCCAGCCACACCCACATCCACCCACCCACACCCACCCACGCCCACCCGCACCCACCCACACCCGCTCACGCCCACACGCACCCACCTACACCCACACCCACCCACCCCCACACCCACCCACACCCACCCACACCCACCCACACCCACCCACCCACATCAACCCACCCACACCCACACCCACCCACACCCACCCACACCCACCCACGCCCACCCGCACCCACCCACACCCACACCCACACCCACCCACACCCACACCCACCCACACCCACACCCACACCCACCCGCACCCACACCCAACCACACACACCCACACCCACCCACACCCACCCACACCCACACCCACCCACCCACACCCACCCACACTCACCCACACACACCCACCCACACCCACACCCACCCACACCCACCCACACCCACCCACCCACACCCAACTACACCCACACTCACCCACACCCTCCCACACCCACACCCACACCCACACCCTCCCACACCCACACCCACCCACACCCACACACACCCGCACCCATCCACACTCACCCACACCCACACCCACACCCACACCCTCCCACACCCACGCTCACCCATGCCCAGCCACACCCACCCACACCCACGCCCAGCCACACCCACCCACACCCACGCCCAGCCACACCCACCCACACCCACCCACACCCACGCCCAGCCACACCCACCCACACCCACCCGCACCGACCCGCACCCACCCACACCCACCCACACTCACCCACGCCCAGCCACACCCACCCACACCCACCCGCACCCACCCACACTCACCCACACCCACCCACACCCACACCCACGCACCCACACCCACCCACACCCACCCACACACACCCACCCACATCAACCCACCTACACCCACACCCACACCCACAACCACCCACACCCACCCACACCCACACCCACCCACACCCACACCCACCCACCCACACCCACCCACCCACATCAACCCACACTAACCCACCCACACCCACCCACCACACCCACACCACCCCACACCCACACACACCCACCCACCCACACCCACCCACCACACCCACACCACCCCACACCCACACACACCCACCCACCCACACCCACCCACCACACCCACACCAACCCACACCCACAACCACCCACACCCACCCACACCCACACCCACCCACCCACACCCACCCACCCACATCAACCCACACCCACCCACACCCACTCACCCACATCAACCCACACCCGCACCCACCCACAGCCACACCCACACCCGCACCCACACCCACCCACACCCACACCCACACCCACCCACACCCACACCCACCCACACCCACACCCACCCACACCCACACCCACACCCACGCCCACCCGCACCCACACCCAACCACACGCACCCCCACCAACCCACACCCACCCACAGCCACACCCACACCCACCCACACCCAACCGCACCCACATACACCTACCCACGCCCACCCGCACCCACCCACACCCACTCGCACCCACCCACACCCACCCACGCCCACCCACACGCACCCACACACACCCACACCCACCCACGCCCACC
This sequence comes from Isurus oxyrinchus, assembly GCA_026770705.1. NCBI lineage: Eukaryota > Metazoa > Chordata > Chondrichthyes > Lamniformes > Lamnidae > Isurus > Isurus oxyrinchus. The sequence continues at coordinate 2,240 of JANJGN010000389.1, forward strand.
CGCACCCACCCACACCCACTCACGCCCACCCGCACCCACCTACACCCACACCCACCCACCCCCACACCCACCCACGCCCACCCACTCCCACCCACCCACACCTACACCCACCCACACCCACCCACACCCACCCACCCACACCCACCCAAACTCACCCACCCGCGCCCACACTCACCCACACCCTCCCACACCCACACCCACACCCACACCCACACCCACACCCTCCCACACCCACACTCACACGCACACCCACACTCACCCACACACACACCCACACCCTCTCACACCCGCACCCACACCTATCCACACCCACCCACACCCTCCCTCACCCACCCACACCTACACTCACCTGCACCCACCCACACCCACCCACACCCACCCATACCTACACTCACCTGCACCCACCCACACCCACACTCACCCACACTCACCCACACTCACCCACACCCACCCACACCCACACTCACCCACACCTACCCACACCCACCCACCCACACCCACCCACGCCCACCCGCACCCACCCACCCACACCCACCCACACCCACACCCACCCACACCCACACCCACCCACACCCACCCACACTCACCCACCCATGCCCACACTCACCCACACCCACCCACACCCACCCACACACACCCACCCACACCCACCCACGCCCACCCACCCCCACCCACACTCACCCACACTCACCCACACCCACCCACCCACACCCACCCACAGCCACCCACACCCACCCACCCACACCCACCCACACCCACACTCACCCACACCCTCCCACACCCACACCCACACCCACACCCTCCCACACCCACACCCAGCCACACCCACCCGCACCCATCCACACTCACCCACACCCACACCCTCCCACACCCACGCTCACCCACGCCCAGCCACACCCACCCACACCCACCCACACCCACACCCACCCACCCACACCCACATCCACACCCACCCACACCCACACCCACCCACACCCACACCCACCCACCCACACCCACATCCACACCCACCCACACCCACACCCACCCACACCCACACCCATGCCCACCCACACCCACCCACATCCACACCCACCCACACCCACACCCATGCCCACCCACACCCACCCACACCCACACCCACACCCACCCACGCCCACCCACACCCACAACCACCCACACCTACCCACACGCACATCCACACCCACACCCACCCGCAACCAACCACACCCACCCACACCCACACCCACCCGCACCCACACCCACACCCACCCACACCCAAATCAACACCCACACCCACCCACACCCACGCACCCACACCCACCCACACCCACACCCACCCACACACACCCACCCACATCAACCCACCTACACCCACCCACACCCACAACCACCCACACCCACCCACACCCACACCCACCCACACCCACACCCACCCACCCACACCCACCCACCCACATCAACCCACACTAACCCACCCACACCCACCCACCACACCCACACCACCCCACACCCACACACACCCACCCACCCACACCCACCCACCACACCCACACCAACCCACACCCACACCCACCCACACCCACACCCACCCACCCACACCCACCCACATCAACCCACACCCACCCACCCACATCAACCCACACCCGCACCCACCCACAGCCACACCCACACCCGCACCCACACCCACCCACACCCACACCCACCCACACCCACACCCACACCCACACCCACCCGCACCCACACCCAACCACACGCACCCCCACCAACCCACACCCACCCACAGTTACACCCACACCCACCCACACCCAACCGCACCCACATACACCTACCCACGCCCACCCGCACCCACCCAAACCCAATCGCACCAACCCACACCCACCCACGCCCACCCACACGCACCCACACACACCCACACCCACCCACGCCCACAACCACCCACACCCACACCCACTCACGCCCACCCACGCCCACCCGCACCCACCCACACCAGCTCCCGCCCACCCGCACCCACCTACACCCACACCCACCCACCCCCACACCCACCCACACCCACCCACACCCATCCACCCACATCAACCCACCCACACCCACACCCACCCACACCCACCCACACCCACCCACACCCACCCGCACCCACCCACACCTACACCCACCCACACCCACCCACACCCACACCCACCCACCCACACCCACCCACACTCACTCACACACACTCACCCACACCCACCCACACCCACCCACACCCACGCCCAGCCACACCCACCCACACCCACCCACACCCACGCCCAGCCACACCCACCCACACCCACCCGCACCCACCCGCACCCACCCACACTCACCCACACTCACCCACACTCACCCACACCCACCCACACCCACCCACACTCACCCACACCCACCCACCCATACCCACCCACACCCACCCACACTCACCCACGTGCACCCACACCCCACCCACACTCACCCACACCCACCCACACCCACCCACACCCACCCACACCCACCCACACTCACCCACGTGCACCCACGCCCAGCCACACCCACCCACACCCACCCGCACCCACCCACACTCACCCACACTCACCCACACCCACCCACACTCACCCACACCCACCCACCCACACCCACCCACACCCACCCACACCCACACCCACCCACCCACACCCACATCCACACCCACCCAAACCCTCCCACACCCACACCCATGCCCACCCACACCCACCCACATCCACACCCACACCCAACCACACCCACCCACACCCACACCCACCCACACCCACACCCACACCCACCCACACCCAAATCAACACCCACACCCACACCCACCCACACCCACGCACCCACACCCACCCACACCCACACCCACCCACACACACCCACCCACATCAACCCACCTACACCCACACCCACACCCACACCCACCCACCCACACCCACACCCACCCACACCCACACCCACCCTCCCACACCCACCCACCCACATCAACCCACACTAACCCACCCACACCCACCCACCACACCCACACCACCCCACACCCACACACACCCACCCACCCACACCCACCCACCACACCCACACCAACCTACACCCACACCCACAACCACCCACACCCACCCACACCCACACCCACCCACCCACACCCACCCACCCACATCAACCCACACCCACCCACACCCACTCACCCACATCAACCCACACCCGCACCCACCCACAGCCACACCCACACCCGTACCCACACCCACCCACACCCACACCCACACCCACCCACAACCTCACCCACCCACACCCACACCCACCCACACCCACACCCACACCCACACCCACCCGCACCCACACCCAACCACACGCACCCCCACCAACCCACACCCACCCACAGCCACACCCACACCCACCCACACCCAACCGCACCCACATACACCTACCCACGCCCACCCGCACCCACCCACACCCACACCCACACCCACCCACACCCACCCACGCCCACCCACACGCACCCACACACACCCACACCCACCCACGCCCACAACCACCCACACCCACACCCATCCACCCACACCCACCCACACCCACACCCACCCACCCACACCCACCCACGCCCACCCGCACCCACCCACACCCACTCACGCCCACCCGCACCCACCCACTCCCACCCACCCACATCAACCCACCCACACCCACACCCACCCACACCCACCCACGCCCACCCACACCTACACCCACCCACACCCACCCACACCCACCCACCCACACCCACCCACACTCACCCACCTGCGCCCACACTCACCCACACCCACCCACACCCACCCACACACACCCACCCACACCCACCCACGCCGACCTGCACCCACCCACACCCACCCACACCCACCCACACCCACCCACCCACACCCACCTACACCCACACTCACCCACACCCTCCCACACCCACACCCACACCCACACCCTCCCACACCCACACCCACCCACACCCACACCCACCCGCACCCATCCACACTCACCCACACCCACACCCACACCCACACCCTCCCACACCCATGCTCACCCACGCCCAGCCACACCCACCCACACCCACGCCCAGCCACACCCACCCACACCCACCCACACCCACGCCCAGCCACACCCACCCACACCCACGCCCAGCCACACCCACCCACACCCACCCGCACCCACGCCCAGCCACTCCCACCCACACCCACCCGCACCCACCCGCACCCACCCACACTCACCCACACTCACCCACACTCACCCACACCCACCCACACCCACCCACACTCACCCACACCCACCCACCCACACCCACCCACACTCACCCACGTGCACCCACACCCACCCACACTCACCCACACCCACACACACCCACCCACACCCACCCACACCCACTCACCCACATCAACCCACACGCAGCCACACCCACCCGCACCCACCCGCACCCACCCACACTCACCCACACTCACCCACACCCACCCACACCCACCCACACTCACCCACACCCACCCACCCACACCCACCCACACCCACCCACACTCACCCACGTGCACCCACACCCACCCACACTCACCCACACCCACCCACACCCACCCACACCCACCCACACTCACCCACACCCACCCACACCCACCCACACTCACCCACGTGCACCCACACCCACCCACACCCACCCACACCCACCCACACTCACCCACGTGCACCCACACCCACCCACACTCACCCACACCCACCCACACCCACCCACACCCACCCACACTCACCCACACTCACCCACACCCACCCACACTCACCCACGTGCACCCACGCCCAGCCACACCCACCCACACCCACCCGCACCCACCCACACTCACCCACACTCACCCACACCCACCCACACTCACCCACGTGCACCCACACTCACCCACACCCACCCACACCCACCCACACTCACCCACACCCACCCACCCACACCCACCCACACCCACCCACACCCACACCCACCCACCCACACCCACATCCACACCCACCCAAACCCACCCACACCCACACCCATGCCCACCCACACCCACCCACATCCACACCCACACCCAACCACACCCACCCACACCCACACCCACCCGCACCCACACCCACACCCACCCACACCCAAATCAACACCCACACCCACACCCACCCACACCCACGCGCCCACACCCACCCACACCCACACCCACCCACACACACCCACCCACATCAACCCACCTACACCCACACCCACACCCACAACCACCCACCCACACCCACACCCACCCACACCCACACCCACCCACCCACACCCACCCACCCACATCAACCCACACTAACCCACCCACACCCACCCACCACACCCACACCACCCCACACCCACACACACCCACCCACCCACACCCACCCACCACACCCACACCAACCTACACCCACACCCACAACCACCCACACCCACCCACACCCACACCCACCCACCCACACCCACCCACCCACATCAACCCACACCCACCCACACCCACTCACCCACATCAACCCACACCCGCACCCACCCACAGCCACACCCACACCCGTACCCACACCCACCCACACCCACACCCACAACCACCCACAACCTCACCCACCCACACCCACACCCACCCACACCCACACCCACACCCACACCCACCCGCACCCACACCCAACCACACGCACCCCCACCAACCCACACCCACCCACAGCCACACCCACACCCACCCACACCCAACCGCACCCACATACACCTACCCACGCCCACCCGCACCCACCCACACCCACACCCACCCACACCCACCCATGCCCACCCACACGCACCCACACACACCCACACCCACCCACGCCCACAACCACCCACACCCACACCCATCCACCCACACCCACCCACACCCACACCCACCCACCCACACCCACCCACGCCCACCCGCACCCACCCACACCCACTCACGCCCACCCGCACCCACCTACACCCACACCCACCCACCCCCACACCCACCCACACCCACCCACACCCACCCACTCCCACCCACCCACATCAACCCACCCACACCCACCCACACCCACCCACGCCCACCCACACCTACACCCACCCACACTCACCCACACCCACCCACCCACACCCACCCACACTCACCCACCCGCGCCCACACTCACCCACACCCACCCACACCCACCCACACACACCCACCCACACCCACCCACGCCCACCTGCACCCACCCACACCCACCCACACCCACCCACACCCACCCACCCACACCCACCTACACCCACACTCACCCACACCCTCCCACACCCACACCCACACCCACACCCTCCCACACCCACACCCACCCACACCCACACCCACCCGCACCCATCCACACTCACCCACACCCACACCCACACCCACACCCACACCCTCCCACACCCACGCTCACCCACGCCCAGCCACACCCACCCACACCCACGCCCAGCCACACCCACCCACACCCACCCACACCCACGCCCAGCCACACCCACCCACACCCACGCCCAGCCACACCCACCCACACCCACCCGCACCCACGCCCAGCCACTCCCACCCACACCCACCCGCACCCACCCACACCCACCCACACTCACCCACACTCACCCACACTCACCCACACCCACCCACACCCACCCACACTCACCCACACCCACCCACCCACACCCACCCACACTCACCCATGTGCACCCACACCCACCCACACTCACCCACACCCACCCACACCCACCCACACCCACCCACACCCACTCACCCACATCAACCCACACCCAGCCACACCCACCCGCACCCACCCACACTCACCCACACTCACCCACACCCACCCACACCCACCCACACTCACCCACACCCACCCACCCACACCCACCCACACCCACCCACACTCACCCACGTGCACCCACACCCACCCACACTCACCCACACCCACCCACACCCACCCACACCCACCCACACTCACCCACACCCACCCACACCCACCCACACTCACCCACGTGCACCCACACCCACCCACACCCACCCACACCCACCCACACTCACCCACGTGCACCCACACCCACCCACACTCACCCACACCCACCCACACCCACCCACACCCACCCACACTCACCCACACCCACCCACACCCACCCACACTCACCCACGTGCACCCACGCCCAGCCACACCCACCCACACCCACCCGCACCCACCCACTCTCACCCACACTCACCCACACCCACCCACACTCACCCACGTGCACCCACGCCCAGCCACACCCACCCACACCCACCCGCACCCACCCGCACCCACCCACACTCACCCACACTCACCCACACCCACCCACACCCACCCACCCACACCCACCCACACTCACCCACATGCACCCACACCCACCGACACTCACCCACACCCACCCACACCCACCCACACTCACCCACACCCACCCACACCCACCCACACTCACCCACACTCACCCACACCCACCCACCCACACCCACACCCACACCCACCCACACCCACACACACACCCACACCCACCCACCCACACCCACACACACACCCACCCACACCCACACCCACCCACACCCACCCACCCACACCCACACACACACCCACCCACACCCACACCCACCCACACCCACACACACACCCACCACACCCACACCCACCCACACCCACACACACACCCACCCACACCCACCCACACCCACACCCACCCACCCACACCCACACACACACCCACCCACACCCACACCCACCCACACCCACACACACACCCACCCACACCGATTCCCACTGCCCCCCCAATTGAAATGAAGGCCCTGGCCTTCATCTCCGTTACTTTGCAACAAAATAAATGAACTGTGGGAAACCAGCAATGAAATTATAAAGACATTTTCCAAACTTCAGCGGGTCGTTCACAGTTATTCTTTTCTTCCGCCTGTCTACACTTTTCCCACTTCACCATGGAGACCGTGGGAAAGGAAATCTGATTCTTACTCATAAAGATCGGAGTGAATGCCTGGCCTGGGAAAAAGTGGACGGGGTTTTAAGCAAAAGCAAATAACAAGGTACAGAACTGATTTTGAACAAAGCTGATGATGGTGCTTGTTCTCACTGTAACGTTGGTAATGCTGGCCCGCTGCCTGAGGCGGAATCATCTCCAGGAGTTGCTGGTTTTGTTATCGTTGTTGCTGACACATCATCATGTACAGAATAGAAACCTATTTCAAAACAAAAACAAATATTCATTTCAATATAAATTTAATATATAACATGGGTAATACATATATATATATATATATATATATATTTATACACACACATAATTAATGTTAAGTTTAAAAATATAACGTGATAACCAGGCTGCTCACTCATCATCCCAACCACAGTTAATGAGGGAAGTGGTAGACTAGATACAAGAACCTGGATTATCGCCAGGTTGGGCTGACTTGGGAGCTCTTCAATAATGGCAGGTGTGTCCCCATTGCAGGATTCCCAACGCCGTTCCCAGATTCCGCGATTTTTGGGAAGGTGCGTGCTGGTTCCTGTCAAAAGCCTGCATCTGGTACTCCCAACCCAACCCATCCAACTTCATTGTGGAGACAGGCATCTCCTTCTCCTCCACATTTTTCATGACGTCAGGCCAGGTTTTTAAAGACTGGGCCCCTCAGACTGGGGTCTGCATGAGGGGTTAGTTCAAAAGGCCCTTTTCATGCCCCCAATGCCAAGCTATGCCCTTCACCCACCCCTGTGTTCCCTCATGCCCCTATGCCAAGCTCTGCCATACCATCCATCCCCTATAGCCCCTCATGAGCTTGGCTGAGAACCCAGACAGTTATTAGAAAACCAGAACAGCTGCTGCCTAGAGGAAACATTGGGCTAAATCTTTGGCTTGGTGAGCGGGGGTGGGACCTGCTTGCCAAGGTGTAAAATGACACAGGGTGATATCAGGCATGTGTCCTGACGTCAATGCATGTCATTGAGATTTTCAGTTCAGCGGACACACAGCCGACACGAGGGGACATGTCATTAAAATATTTTCAACGTTTTATTGAACTGTTAAAACTTAAAACTAATCTCCCTGAGGCACCTCTGCACCTTAGGACGATTTCTGCACCCCTTTGCGTGCATGCCCCCAACTCAGGGAAACCCCCTGCCCACACAGGGAGCGTGCAGTGCTTCTGGGTGTGTGTCACGCTGGGCGGGCCTTAATTGGCCCTCCCATGTAAAATGGCGGCATGGACCCGATCTGGGGTGCCGATCAGGTCTGCGCCCATCCCTGCACAATGACCCTGATGCTGGGGAAAATTCTACCCGTTGTTTGATTGACAGCTCAGCGTCTCTGATCTCTGCAGTGTCACTTTCACAATGTTTGTTTACACATGTTAAGTGGTTTCAAGAGCTTGTGGTTTGTGGTTTTTGAAACTTCGAATGGCCTGGATGATTGAGACTTTTATCAACTTGCAGTCCAGATCTTGTCTTTTCAAACAAAGGGGAAAGTTGTCAATGAATTACCTTCTTATCAAAATATTTTATTTACACATCCCACTTTACAGTATAGGCTTCACTGGTTCTAGAAAGTGTACAATCAGTCAATTGGTATGGATGTGCTATATCTTGGCATTGGGGCATGAGGGCAGGAGGGGGCATGGGGAGTGTTTGGAGGGTGAAGGGTGTGTAAGGGGTGAAGGATGGAAGGCCTTTGTGTTTTTAATTTAGCTGGGACACAGCTTCACAGCACCAAGCTTTCTAAACATCCCACCTTCGTACGCAGCAGCACCTGTGGCTGGCTCTGTACTTCTTCCTGGTCAGGCTGGCTCCATCCTTCTTCCTGGTCAGTCTGGCCTGACTCCAGCCCACTCATGCCCCATTCCAATGCAGATCCCAAATTTACAAGCACTTTCTCCCTTGGCATACAGGCCAAGCTGGGAATTTTCCCAACTCCCCTTCCCCACCTCAGGAATGAAAATCCAGACCATTGTTTAGGGAATGAAAACAAGGTGGTAATTTTCAGTGTAAAAATAAGTTTTAGGAAGCTTCTGTATTCTGTAGTTAGACCACAGCAACAGCACATTGTCAATACTCTTAATGTGTTGTCAGTAATTAAAAGAGTGGCTTAACAGTGATATTAGCTCAAATCTGCAGACTTAGCACTGGAGTTATCTTGAGTTTTCATTCGCTTTTTAAAAAGAGCTATAAATATCTTCATTGCTTTCCACAAGCAGCCAGGATTATTGAACAGCAGCTGGCCAAAAGTAGGCAATGTTCCCCCGAATATGAGGGAATTAGGGAGCTTGGCCAATCCATCCCGATGACATGACATCATCGAATGCCACCTGCACATTAGCACGTGAAACCTAACTTCTGAACAAGAAGTTCCAGCTTAGACGGCTGCAGGGTAGTTGCTCCCAGAACATTCAGAATTGTTTGCAATGCCAAAGAACCCTTAATTATTTCTCTTTCATTCTAAGCGATCGATGGAAAGTAAATGAAACAGTTTTATGAACATGGCTCTTATAGAAATTGAGTGCCGTGTTCATAGTGACTGGGGACCTGACATTCCGCAACTCAGCGCAATGCAGAAAAGCTACAAAAAGTTGTTTGTGAATTGATGTCCATGAAGAACTGTGAAGCAACAGTTTAGGAACCAAATCCTCAGGCTGTTGCAAGGAGATATGATGACCCCACCATGAGGCCTATGCTGAGACTTGGATATCCAACATTGAGAGATGAAATCCACCTGGCTCACAGAATTGTAGATACACTCTCACTGCCTCATCTTTATCATGAGATGTATTATATTACATATTTACAAGAAGTTGCTTTTCACTTAAGTCCTATCTGCCTCCAGGACAGAAAACATCACCAAGCTTGATGAGCGATGCTGACGTTAATTTTAGGAAGTATTGGGGGAAAGATAATTGGGCAACACCACACTGACCCAACGTTGATTCCCCAAGGGCAGGTAGCCTCACAGAGTATGTGGTGCTCCTCACCAACATCACTGAAGAACGTTGCACAGGTAACAGCTCATCCATCTCGTCTCGCAGCGCCATGTGAACAGGTCCTCTCACTATGTGTGTTCTAAATAACACCACGGCCTCTTAGACTTTAGCACCTCCAAACAGCACATAAAGCAATGTAGATGATAAAAAGCATAGGAACAATCCCTTAAGGATAGAAAACCTGTTAACTTTCACACAAAATTATTGTTCAGTAATCTTAGTCCGCTGAGTTATGTCATCCACTTGGTATTTATGCATTTAGTTGTCATTCTGTATTGGGAAATGCAAATTGTGCTGTCACAGAATACCACAGCCAAAATATTGTATAAAAATTGTAACAATACATGATGAACTATAACTAGCTTCAACCACAACTAGTAGTGTTTTTTAAGGGTTAAGCATTACAGATTCTATTTCCTGATAAAATATTGTGCTTTCCTTTGTACTTCACTCTTCCCTTCTTTATTGCAAAGGATATTTTCTTTCTGCTAAACAATTTCTAAAAGTCTCTTACAGGCTTCTCTTATTGGGCCTGATTTGTTTCTCTTACACAAGAACTTAAATTACATTCCTAGCAAGAGAAATTGTCTCCCATCTTTGGATTGAGGGAATAAATCAAACTAGGTCCCAGAATTGTTGTTACAAGTTCACTGCGTTATGAAGATATAATGAGCAGAATTTTTAGGTTGGTGTGCAGGCACATGCCCAACCCCATTGGACGCAAATTACGTGAGATGACATTGGGCAAGGGTCCTGATGTCATCCCGTGCTTGCGCAAGAATTCAGTTGATGGGCATGCGTGATGGTGGGAAGTGCGCCCACTGACAATTAAGAAGATGATTAACGTTATGAACGTTGTCATTGTCCTCAGCTTTTCCTGCTCCATCTAACCTGACAGTCAGCAGATGGACAAATCTGCCAGGCAGACTTTGCATTTTTGATGAAACCTCATCCGAGGTGGGATGAGGTTTCCGTTATTAAATTTAAAAAATAAAAATGTATGGACAGAATTTTCATCATGTATATGTTCAGGTGAATGATTCTGATGTGTGAACATTTATTTCTGGATTTTAAAATCTTTATTTAATTGTTTTGAAGTCTTCAGCTCCCTGAGGCAGCTCTCTGCCTTCAGAGAGCTTTCAATACGTCCTCCTCCCCCCCCCCCCACCGTGCTTACACCAGCGCCCACCCTCCTCCCGCCCCCCCCCCCCACCCCAGCAGTGTCCCTTCATTGGCCAGACAGCGTGAAATCATGGCCGGGGGCCGATTCAGTGGCCTGTTCCCTGGCTGCTCCTGGGCCCACCAATCATGCCCGCATATCGACCTATAAACTTTGCCCAATATGTTTAGGAAGGGACAAGAACCTGCAAGTATTGGTTTACCAATCTTTATCAATTAAGAACAGTACAAGTAAGAAGTTGCATTTGGTAAGGTAGCATTGCAATAATTCCTATGGCCAGAATATGACACTCTTTGGGTGGGAGCTCATCCAACCCAATCAAGAGTAAAATGATGCGCGATGACATTGGGTGAGCGTCCCACGGCCATCCTGCGCTCGGCTGATATTTTGGTCAGTGGGCGAGCACGAGAGTTGGCAGCGTGCCCACCGACAATTAAACAGCCTACTGAGGCCCTTAGAAGTGTAATTGAAATACATTTTTCACTGCCCATCCAACTTAACAGTTGGTGGGCAAGTGAAAAGGCCAAGTGGCCTTGGAATGTTTAAGGAAACCTTATCCACGGGCGGGATGAAGTTTCCAATAGCAATTTAAAAATAAAATAAAGACATGCACTTTTCATTAATAACATTTCCCTGTTCATGTGACAGAGTCACATGAGAGGACATGTTTCTGAACATTTTAAAACTCTTTATTTTTAATGTTCTAAACTCTTCATCTCTCTGAAACAGCTCTGTGCCTCAGGGAGCTTTCCCAATGGGCACCCATGTGCACGCACCAACATGCATAGACAGCGCTGAGCACTGAAGCGTGCCTTTCACGCTGGGCTGGTTTTGATTGGCCCACCGGCCTGAAATCGCAGTCCAGCCCTGATTGCGGGTGGGAGGCGGCTTCCGAATCGCTCCCACCCTCCTCCACCGAGCCCACCCCACCCCCCCAGCCCCCGACAGAGGACAAAACCCTGGCCCATGTCTCAGCGTGCATCACATAGTGGGTGTCGTGGTATCTAATGTGTTCTGCTGTCACTACCAATGATGTGTGCTGCTTAAACTCCATGAAGAGATCTTATTGAAGTTACAAAGAAACCTTTATTAACAATATAATTCAGAGCAGAGGGAAAAGTATGGTCCAGATATGTTGTTCCCTGTCTCTAGACCAGCCTTAGCTCTAGGTCATGTGCCTTCTTACATCACCGCGTGGTAGTACTGTACTCAGTCCCGTTTTAACTCTTTAGGTACCAGATGCTTCAACTACAATATCTACATGGAACAGCCAGTTACTGAGCCTGAGATTCTCAGTTTGCATGGCCAGCTGCACTTTACATCACAAGCTCCGATATATGGAAAGATGCAGTCGGACTGTGTATGAGCGAGCAGTGAGTCGTTGTACTGCTGTGAAGCAGGGAGGGGCAATGCTGATCCTTCAGACTCCACCTACTCCTCCATGCTCCAAAAAAGGGGAAGTAACAAAAGCTTTTCCTACAATTTCTATCCCAAGTGTGTCCAACTAACAACTGCAGAATGTGGCTCAGCCAAGTGCTTGGATGTTGGGTCATGTCCACCATGTGAATTGAGTATGATGTCCTTTGCTTAAATGGAGCTATTTCTGGTGAGTATGAAGTTGTAGCTGAAACTGGAAGGGGACAGGGAGGTGGTCCCAAACCAGAGACGGAGACAAGGACATGTTCCAAAAAGTAGTCCCAGGTGGTGGCAGAACTAAGACCTCACACTATATTTTAATGAAAAATATATATGTATCAATATAGCTACTTCCTAATTTGTTTTAAAAACTGGGAAAAGGCTTAAAAAAGGCTGAAGCTATGTCTGCCTATAACCCTGAACAATGGGAACTAATTTAGCAGTTTCGAAGGAATTTGCGCCTAGTTATTGCTGAAGAGAAGCCAATGACCCTGGGGCCAGCAGAGGCCAAATTAAAAGGGAATTAAACAAAGGGCATCTACAATTCATAAGTCAGGCCTGACCAACAGAGTTCATTCCTCTGCTAGGAGAAAGGACCTTGTGCCCTCCTTTTAAATTCTTAATGGTTGAAACATTAATAATCTCAAGAATCCTGACAAAGGAATATATATCCTTTGTCAAAACAAAAGTGGAGAAATTAGGGGTGGAATCATCCTAAGTTTGCACTAACTGTGGTAGTGGGCGGGTAAAACAACATTTTACCTGCTGGCTGCAATGGCGGGTTTACACATCGTTTCATCCCAAGCCCATCGCATCGGTTATGCATTCGCAGGAAACATGCCATTTTGATGGCTGGTGGGCTCTTATTTGCCCCCCACACTATCACCTCACTGCTTCATCATGCCAGACACCATAATTAAAGTCCAGACCCGTGCACACATCTCAGTGTTTCCAGTCCCAGGACTGCTGCAGGGACAATGTCCACAAACGGCAAAAAGACTGCAGCCCCCAGCTTTAGTGACACGTCACTGAAACGCCTTTTGGACACCATGGAGGCTGCTGCAATATCCTCTACCCCGCTCTGGCCATGGGATGGGCATCAGCATTGACCAACAGGCTTGGGGGGCAGTGGCAGTGGTGGTCAGTGCCAATGCTGCACACAAGAGGTCAGCCATCCAGTGCAGAAAGAGGATGAATGATCTCATCCATGCTGCCAGGGGAAGACAACCATCTCATCACTCTGAACTCACACACTCACAAGCCCATCACGCATTCACTGACATCTCACTCACTGCCAGCTCAAGGGACATCACCACTCACTCTCTCACACACACCCTCACATCTCCATCTGGCCTCATCTCCTCTGGAGGCTGCCTCCTCAGCCCCTCTCACCATCATGAGGCCACTTGCACAGATCAACATGTGCCCCCCACACATACACTGGGAGACCCTCCTTCCCTAGTACAGCCCGTGTCCTGCAGCCTCTTCCCTTGCCTGAGGCCACTTCTCCCCCTTCCCCAAGCAAGCCCTAGCCCTGTAGCCATTGAAAAGCCACCCCTTTACGGCTGGTCTGGTAGGTAGAAATCTGCCCCTGAGTCCCCCTAACAGTGATGTGGTGCTGCCTGTGAAGCCTGGAGCTGGTGACTGTGAGTGCTGCCCGAAGCAAGGGAGGCAAACACACCTCAAAGTCCCGAGCGTAGTGCAGCTCACCAGGTGCATGTTGTTTATGTTTTCCCTCTGAAGTGGGCGGACGACACAGCGGAGGGTGGGGCGGGGGAGGGGGTTGGGGGACGATTCTGGTGGGCTGTCCTAACAATGATATGCAGATGTATTGCAATGAGGTTCCTGACATCCGATGGTGGGAAATGTGGGCAGAGCGGACAATCCCAAATTGGTTTCAAGCTGTTGTGAGATTGAACATGTCATATTGTGCGCTCACACCACTGAACACGCCCGACACTGGTGGACATGGAAAATCCTGGCCTAGGAGTCATGTGACATGAGCCCCTAGCTGGAGGAACCTGTAATATTGTCTTGTGGAGCTGCAAAGCAATCTGCCATGTTCAGTCTAGCAAGCAACAGATCAGAACAAGTGCTCAGTCCAGGTAAATGCCTGCAACCACCCCCCCCACCCCCCCACCCCCCATCCCCCACCCCGTGCACCCCCAACTACACTACTTCTACTGGAGCCTCTGAACTCCTGTACCAGCGCCTACTGTTTACAGGCGGGTGGTAAGTGGAGAAAACAGGGCTGTTTAAATTAACCCCCCTCCTGTCCATTACAGAAATTGGGAGCTCCAATCCAGGATAACCCATTTGAATTTGACCAGAGTCTAAGTTAAGAGGTAAGCCAAACCTGATAAGAGTCAATTGGAAGTCAAAAGGAGAAATCACGGTGGCTGGAATGAATTTTAAAACACAGTAACTCACTACAGCAAATCCCTATCCCCTCACACTAAGAAAATGGCAACCTTTGATGCCCAGATGTTTGTCCAGCAAAAGAATTTGAACAGTGAAATGTTGACGGCCCTTAGCACAGAACAACAGAATGTTGTAGCTAGGGACGTATAGTTAAAATTGTCCAGTAAAGTGAAGAGCAGTGAACTGATCCACTTGTTGGTGGAACATTTGGATCTCACATTACCGGTAGAGCAGTTATGTGAAGGGTTCAACCATGACTCCGAATTCCCTCCTCTAGACAAATTCAAGCTGGAGAAGCTCGGAATACAGAGGAATTTAAGGAGAGGGAGCAGGAAAGGGAGAGGGAAGTGAAAGCAAGGGAACAGGACAGGGAACGAGAAAGAGAAGGGGGCAGAGAGAAGAATTCCAGCTTTGAAAATTGGAAATGGAGTTAGCAGCTCAAACAGATAGAGAGACCAGACAGGTGGAAATTCCCTGGGAAAATCTCTCTCCACCTGGCAGCAGCCCCGTCTTCCTACCCCAAAACACCCTCTGAGGCCCTCAAGCATGTGAGATTTATTCCCCAATTTGAAGGGAGTGATGTGGAGTCATTTTTGCCGCTTTTGAGAAAATAGCGGGGCCGCTAAAATGGCCCTCGGAGGTCTGGAGATTTTTGATTGAAGGGCAGCTGTCAGGGAGACCCCGAGAGGTCTACTCCATGCTGACTCCTGATGTGTCCATGAACTACGAGCAGACCAAGGCTGCCATCTTAAGCGTCCATGAGTTAGCCCTGGGGGCATGTCACCAGTAATTCCAGAACACTCATAAGAAGCCAACACAAACCTGCATCGAATTTGAATGGCTCAAGCAAAGCACGTTTGACTGATGGATAAGGTCCCTAAGAACCCCACCCATCTATGAGGGCCTGCGTCTTGTTGAAGGAATTAAAAAATCACTTACCCTCCAACCTGCGGATGCACTTAGAGAAGCAGAGAATGGTCATTGCTGGGGGTGCAGCTGTCATAGCTGACAGCCGTGATCTCACTCATGGCCTGCAAACTCAGGCAGACCCTTTCCAAACCATTCCCATGAGCATTGAAAATCTATATCTCTGTATCGGTATCCATAAAGCTGCATCTCAAACATACCAATCGAAAATATAGGTTATGACAGTTGTTCAAGTTTCCCTCTGGGATTTAAACAGCTCAGCCTTTACCAACTGCTGTGTCATAACACCCTCTGATTCCCATTGACTCCAGTTTTGCTAGGGCTCCTTGATGTCACACTCGGTCAAATGCTGCCTTGATGTCAAGGGCAGTCACTCTCACCTCACCTCGGGAGTTCAGCTCTTTTGTCCATGTTTGAACCAAGGCTGTAATGAGGTCAGGAGCCAAGTGCCCCTGGCAGAACCTAAACTGGGTGACAGTGAGTAGGTTATTGCCGCTTGATAGCACTGTTGACAACCCCTTCCATCAGTTTATTGATGATGGAGAGTAGACTGATGGGGCAGTAATTGGCCGGGTTGGATATGTCCTGTTTTTTGTGTACAGGACATACCTGGGGAATTTCCCACATAGCTGGGTAGATGCCAGTGTTGTAGCTGTACTGGAACAGCTTGGCTAGGGACGTGGCAAGTTCTGGAGCTCAAATCTTCAGTGCAGTTGCGGGAATATTGTCAGGGCCCATAGCCTTTGCAGTACCCAGTGCCTTCAGTTGTTTCTTGATATCACATGGAGTGAATCAAATTGATTGAAAACTGGCACCTGTTGTGATGCTGGGGACCTCTGGAGGAGACCGAGATGGATCATCCACTCGGCACTTCTGGCTGAAGATTGTAGCAAATTCTTCAGCCTTATCTTTTGCTCTGATGTGCTGGGCTCCTCCATCATTGAGGATGGGGATATTTGTGGAGCCTCCTCCTCCAGTGAGTTGTTTAATTGTCCACCACCTTTCACAACTGGATGTGGCAGGACTGCAGAGCTTAGATCTGATCCATTGGTTGTGGAATCGCTTAGCCCTGTCTATCACTTGCTGCTTATGCTGTTTGGCATGTGAGTAGTCCTGTGTTGTAGCTTCACCAGGTTGACACCTCATTATTAGGTATACCTGGTGCTGCTCCTGACATGCCCTCCTGCACTCTTCATTGAACCAGGGTTGATCCCCTGGCTTGATGGTAATGTTAGAGTGGGGGATGTGCTGGGCCATGAGGTTATAGATTGTGTTCGAGTACAATTCTGCTGCTGCTGATGGCCCACAGCACCTCATGGATGCACAGACTTGAGTTCCTAGATCTGTTCGAAATCTATCCCATTCAGCACGGTGGCAGTGCCACACATCATGATGGAGGGTATCCTCAATGTGAAGGCGGGACTTCGTCTCCACAATGACTGTGCAGTGGTCACTCCTACTGATACTGTCATGGACAGATGCATCTGCGACAGGCAGGTTGGTGAGGATGGGATCAAGTATGTTTTTCCCTCTTGTTGGTTCCCTCACCACCTGCCGCAGACCCAGTCTAGCAGCTATGTCCTTTAGGACTCCTCTGTGTGCAGCAGCACTCTCTGTCTATTTCACTAATTTATAACCTGTAAACCAACAAGCATTTCTTAAAAGCAGACTCAGTTAATCAGGAACTAACCTGAGAATTGAGGGTGATCCCTTTAAATATCATTGGTGGGGGATGTGTTCCTTGCTGCTGATTGCATTATTCAGCTGTATGTGAGCTGGAGCAGAGACTGAAAATGGCAGTGGGCTGTCAAATTTTAGCATTACACACTGACTGACATCACAATCTACAAACTGCATAAATCCGACACATGGTCCTAACACCCAAAACACACTGACTGCCCCAAAAAGGCATCTGCCTAGACCAGGGCTGAGATGTGCATGCATGGAACCAACATGGCACCCATAGCAACAGAACTACAGGTACTATGCCCAAATTCTGCAGTATCATTTCTCGGAGAAAGTGGCTGTGTAACCAGCTGCAGCCTTATTAAGCAATAAAAACTCTAATCACAGCCACTGAATGACTTGCATGCAGAAAACCAGCATAATTACTCACCACCCCAGTGATCCTATCCCCTTCAGGCATGATTTATCTTCATTTGCTCCATGTTATTTTACCACTGGGTTTATTTTAAATTACGATTAATAAAAAAACTCTCCAAATTATGAATGAATTAAAAAGCTGTTGGGAATGCAGAGCTGATCAGCATATTCCACTTGTAATCAAACTGAAGGACTACCAGCACATTCTAGGGTCACAATTTAAAACTTATAACCCAGCATTTCCTTGCTCCGAGAGCTCTGATTACTGCCTGACAGACAAGCCTCTCAGCATAGAAAATAAACATCTCCATCTCATTAATTCGTTCCTTAGATAAACAGGAATGTCTTAGAACCTAAGCTTTGGTTCCGATTTCAGTAATAATGTGGTCACATTTTGCCTTTAATTAGATATTTGGTTATATTTGGATTCATTTAGTGATGTTCAAAAATCCAATCTGGTAACGGTTCATAGGGAAGGAACTGTGGAATTCATTCATATCTGGATAAACATTAAGATCCCTAATCCGTGCATTCCTTGTTTGTAAAATTGGGAAAATGTTAGAAACCAGCAAAGGATGTCTAAAAGAAATAAAGAAGGAGGAATTGCAGCATGAGAGAAAAATACCAAGAAATATAAAAACAGTCATTAAAAGCTTTGACAAGTATATAAAAAGTAAAAGAGGAGCTAAAGTGACCATTGAGGGTGAGACTGGGGAATTAATAATGGGAAACAAGGAAAAGGCTGAGGCTGGAATTCTCCACCCGTGTTGGCGGGTGTGATCAGACAATACGGCGGGAAGGACAAAACCCACAGGAAACTAGTTTGCGATCGTTGGCTCCACCCAACAATGGTGGGCCATCCTGCCACCTAATTTCAACACATTTGTTTCTTATGGCCTTGCCTGCTTACCAGAATCATCCACCACCGCCTCCCCCCCACCCCCCCCCCCACACCCCCCACACCATTCTGCGTCATCCGGGCACACTGATGTGTTTCACAACAGCATTTCAAAGGTGTATAGCTGGCTAGCTGAGCTTTAAGGGGATCTCGGAGCTGAGTGCAGCACTCACAGGGGCAGCTCAGTCAGCTTCGAGGAGGAGGCGAGGGCACAGGCAGGTCGGTTCTTCCAGCTGTCTGACAGTGCGATGCTGGGGCAAGAGCTGCACTACAGTTGGTGTGAGGGAGTGTAGGAGGCAAGGCAGCACCGTCTGATGGTGGTGCACAAGCACATGCAATTGGGGCGAGGGAAGCAGCCACGCATTAGGGAAACCTGTATAAAGTGACCATTCCTCTGCAGCTGAGACAGTTCAGGTGCAGCCACATTGATATGGTCGGAGTTGGGTCTCCAGCTTCTCTGCCCACTCAACAACACAGAGACATGAAAGTGTCACCAAGGGCTCCAGAGCTTTTCACCCCTCGGACACAGATTGCAAACTAATGAGCGTTTTGGTGGACTGCAGAACAGTTGGACGCCTGGGCACATTGTACAATCTCCTCGCTAAAGCTGGTCATGGAGCAGTCACTGCTGGAGGTGCTCACAGCCCATGGCAATGTCATCATCCCGGTTTGGACCTGTCTCCCCCATGATTCACGCTAACAGTGCGGCCTTGCAGTGGGGGTTAGGAGAATGTCTGTGCCTGAGCTGAGAGCACAGCCTGCAGTCCAATGGGCAAAGCTGCTGCCAATCGGTCAGGTGGAGTGGGGCAGAGGTGGGTGGGGTATAAGGCTGCCATGCAGCAAACCCAAGTGGTCAGAATTCTCTGGGACTCATTAAGGGTCCTTCAGACTTAATGAAGAGAGGTTCTTAGAACACCCCAGCTAACCCACACACCTCTCTTTCATCCTGCAGGAAGAGTACATCAGCAGCATGGAGACTGGTGACCTAACTGTATACCTCGTGGTGGACAGAGAGTGGACATAAAGGAGAAGAGTGGGACAGAGGTGCCTGGTCATGCAGAGGGAGGAGAAGCACCCTCAAGAACAAGGGGCGTCTGGGGCTCCTGCACATACCGTTGAAGATCCACAGGGAGTCATCACTCATAGGTACCTAGCTAGACCTAGAGCCTATAGACACCGACTGTCGTTCCTGCAAATGAATGAGAACCATTGTTGCCCAAGACTCCGCATGTCTGGGGAACTGGTCGGTCACATCTGCCACCAGCTGCAGGATTTAGCCTCACTGGGACATGGAGGGCATCCACTGCCAGTGGCTGTGAAAGGGCTCAATTTCCATGCCAGTGGCTCCTTCCAGGCCTGTCTGGGATCTCGCCAGCCTCCATGTACAAGTGCATCCATGAGGTCACAGACACCCTTTCCGTGAATGACACACACTTTGTGCATTTCACCTGGAATCAGGCAAACCTGGAAGCAAGAGCCCTGGTCTCACTCTCCCACAGGTACAGGCTATCATCGACTGTACTCATGTGGAGTTAGATCTTCATGGCAACAAGCGGACAACTAAGGGCTTCCACTTGCTGAATGTACAGCTGGTGTGTGACCACAACAAATGCATCTGCAGGTCTGCACACGGTTTCCAGAGAGTTTCCACCACTCCTACATTCTGAGGCAGTCTCAGACCCCTGACAGCATCTAGGATCCACAGGGCTACAGGGTTGGCTCCTCGGGGACAAGAGCTACCCCCAGAGGATGTGGCTGATGACACTCAGGCAGCAGCCTCAGACTGCAGCAGAGCGGTGCTATAATGAGGCTCATGCTGCAGCTCACAACTTGGTGGAGCAGACCATCGGGATGCTGAAGATGAGGTTCCGGTGCCTGGACCGGTCTGGTGGGGCCCTGCAATACAGTCCGCAGAGGGTGTCACACATCATCATCATCTGCTGTGCCCTTTACAACCTGGCGCTGCAACAGGGAGAGGAGCTGGCTGAGGAGGAGATGGAGGAGCTGGAGGTCTCCTCCAATGAGGAGGACATTGATGGTGATGAGGGTGAGGGGGTCCTCGAAGGCAACAATGGCGATAATGAGGCCATCGCGCTGTCCAGACGAGGCAGGAGTGCTCGGGAGGCGCTCAGAGCTGCTGGATTTGTGGAGGATGATGAGGACAGACAGTGAGGAGACACTGTAGATCCTCACATTGCATCTGTGAACATTTGACTCCAGTCTGGCTTATGGCAGCACAAATGCCCTCTGTGTGAATGCTCCTGGTATGGAGACGAAGCGGATGCCCATAGTCCCTATTCCAGGGGGATACATAGACCCTCACACAGTTTATGTGAATGTCTGACTCCTGTCTGTCTGAGGGCCGATCGCTTGCGCTCTGTGTTCAGGGTCATGCTATGGAGATGCAGTGAGGAGACTTTCACTTCTCCTGATCCTCTGACATCCTTCATGAGCTGAACCTTTCAGGGCCAAACTGTCACCAGACACAGATGCTGATGAGATGAGGGGCCAGCTGCATCTCAAAGGTGCTGGGAGCTCACAGAGAAAAGGAATCCTGTGCCACCGACCCAGGACAATCTGGCAGCAAGGACAGGCCCCATCGAGGCGCAGGTATGACTGGTGTGTCCAGTGACAGGGAAGGTGCACCATCACCCTTCAGGAGCAGAGCCTCACTGGTCACAGGTGCTGAGGAGATGAGGGGCCAGCCCCACCTCAAAGGTGCTGAGAGCACACGGAGAGAATGAGGGAACTCTGTGACACCTGCCCACAACATCCTGGCAGCAACGACCAGCACCATTGAGGTGCAGGCATCAGTAATGTGTCCAGTGTGTGTGAGGCCGGACCATCACTTTACTCTGAAGGTTACACACTGCACAGGGAAGAGGCCCTGGACTGAGACGCCCACCTTCATCTTGTGCAGGAACCAAGTTTCACATCTGAGTGACACAAACACTGCTCATCAGAACAAGGAGCCATAGGCAGGGAGAAATTCTTGGGAGTTTATTTACAATAGTGAACTTTATATACAAGTGATTAACACCCGAGATCACCTCAAGGAGTCCTTCATTGTCCTCATCCCATTCATGGGACCACTCACCACCCACACAGGCCGGGCATACTGATCATCGGGCCTGGCAGGCATCCTGCTTACACTCTCTCCATTTCCATTCATGCAGGACAAGCTGGCACACAACAAGGGGGAGAGGTCGCAGACTGGTGGGGGAATGCCTGAAATCAAGGTCCTCGCAGACTTTGAAAACAGAGCCATCCAACTGGCTGGTGATGACTGGGACCGGTCCTGTGCTGACGGTGAGGTTGGCGCTGCTCTACCAAGGGAGGATCCAGCAGTGCAACATCCATCAGACAACCATGCTGTGAGTGATGTGTCCTGTTTCACAGGCCACTGTCGTGCACTAATTATCTCCCCTTGTTTTCACAGGCACATCTGGGAAACAGCCGACAGAGTCCATGACCCAGAACCTTGAATTAAACCCTGAAGACACCTTGGAAGAGGAATCCCTGAAACCCCAATTGAAGTCCCTTCACAGCCTCACCCACACCCTCCACTAGCGCAGAGACACACACCTCGGTGGGACCTAGCTTTAGAGTAGCCTTGGGATCACAATCTGGTGAGCACATCGCACTGTCTGATCCACAGCAGGAAGAGGCAGGGACTTCCCAGGTCCCCGGCACTCGGAGGACTGTTGGAGGCCAGAACGTTGCTGAGTCCGAGTCAGGTCACCAGCCTCTGGACTCGGTCATGTCACAGTTGCTGGAGCTGCAAAGGCAAACTCAGGAACATCAGGAAGGGATGTCCGCTGCACTCCTCAGGTTGCAAGGCACGATGGAGGAGTCTGTCCACCTTCAGGCTGAGGTGATAGCGCCGGCATTGCAAAACACCAAGGTCAGCACAGGTAAGATGACGCCGCCATGGAGACCTTGGTCCAGGAAGTTGTCACTGCACAGCTGCATGGGCTTAACTCCATCGCTGATGCCATAGTTGGCCTCCAATAGTGTCAACGCAAGAGCAGAGCGGGGCAGCTCAATCTCACTCCAGCTTCCCCTTCTCCTCAAGAGTCAGCCATGGACCATCGGGCCCCTACAGGGAGGGGGATCACCAGGTGAACACCCTGGGACTATCCACCCAGGTGGCTCCAGGAATGTCCGGCCCATCCAAATCTCCTCTTCCCATGAGCTCTGCAGCTCCAGCCCCACAGACCGAGGAAGGCACCACTGCCACACTGCAGGCCGGGGCCCTCCAGGTCTCAGGTGTTAATCACTTGTACATAATGTTCACTATTGTGAGTAAACTCCCAAGAATGTCTCCCTGCCTAGGGCTGCTTGTTCTAAGGAGCAGTGTTTATGTCACTCAGATGTCACCCTTTTGGGACAGAGATGAGGAGTATACTTTCCTCCAGAGGATTGTGCCACTTTGGAACTCTCTGCCTCAGAAGGAGGTGGAGTCGGGATCACTGAATATTTTTAAGGCAGAGGTAGATCGATTCTTGTTAGGTAAGGGAATCAAAGGTTACCGGGGTTGGATGGGAATATGGAATTCAAAACACAAGAAGATCAGCCGTGATATTATTGAATGGCGGAACAGGCTCGAGGGGCCGAATGGCCTACTCCTGTTCCTATTTTGTATGCTCTTATGTGAAACCTTGGTTCCTGCACAAAATAAAGGCAGGTGTCTCAGTCCAGGGCCTCTTCCCTGTGCAGTGTGTAACCTTCAGAGTAAAGTGAAGGTCTGGCCTCACACTCACTTGACACATTACTGATGCCTGCACCTCGGCAATGCGTATCATTGGTGTCAGAATGTTGTGGGCAGGTGTCACAGAGTTCCCTCATTCTCTCCGTGTGCTCTCAGCACCTTTGAGGTGGGGCTGGCCCCTCATCTCTTCAGTGACCAGTGACACTGTACTCCTGAAGGGCTCAGGTGCTGAAGGCTGACAATGGATCAGGGGCATTTAAAGTTTGACAGTTGTGCTTCCGTGATATGACCCTGAACACAGAGCGCGAGTGAGCTGCCCTCAGCCAGACAGGAGTCAGACATTCTCAGAGACTATGTGAAGATCTATGGAGTGTCCTCACTGCATCTCGTCATCATCCTCTTGGAACCTAGTGATGATTAGAGCCTCCACTACGTCTCCATGTCTGAACACTGAGGGTATGTGTGCTGCCAGCAGGCAAACAGGAGTCAAACCTTCACAGATGCGATGTGAGGATCTATAGTGTCTCCTCACTGTGTGTCCTCATCATCCGCCACAAATCCAGCAGCTCTGAGCGCCTCCCGAGCACTCCTGCCTCGTCTGGACAGTGCGATGGCCTCATTACTGCCATTGTTGCCTTCGAGGACCCCCTCACCCTCATCACCATCAATGTCCTCCTCATTGGAGGAGACCTCCAGCTCCTCCATCTCCTCCTCAGCCAGCTCCTCTCCCTGTTGCAGCACCAGGTTGTAAAGGGCACAGCAGACGATGATGATGTGTGACACCCTCTGTGGACTGTATTGCAGGGCTCCACCAGACCGGTCCAGGCACCGGAACCTCATCTGCAACATCCCGATGGTCTGCTCCACCAAGCTGTGAGCTGCAGCATGAGCCTCATTACAGCGTCGCTCTGCTGCAGTCTGAGGCTGCTGCCTGGGTGTCATCAGCCACATCCTCTGGGGGTAGCTCTTGTCCCTGAGGTACCATCCCTGCAGCCTCTGTGGACCCTGGAAGATGCCAGGGATCTGAGACTGACTGAGAATGTCAGAGTTGTGGACATTCCCTAGAAACCATGCACAGTCCTGCAGGATGCGTTTGTGGTGATCACACACCAGCTGTACATTCAGTGAATGGAAGTCCTTGCGGTTGATGTAGTACATTGTGTGTTGCAATGGAGACCTGAGCTCCATGTGAGTGCAGGCGATCGCGCCCTGCTCCTCTGGGAAACCCGAGATCTGGGCAAACACCAGCGCCCATGCTTCTTATCTTTCCTGCTCCCTGGCGAAATGCACAAAGTTGTGTGGCCCTTGTGAGGATGGCATCAGTGACTTCATGGATGCTTTTGTGGTGGAGGCTTGTGACATCCCACAGAGGTCACCTGTGGAGCCCTGGAAGAGCCACTGGTGTAGAAATTGAGAGCCACAGTCACTTTCACAGCCACTGGCAGTGAATGCCCTCATGTCCCCGTGGGGCTAAATCCTGCAGCAGGTGGAATATGTGACCAATCAGTTCCCTGGGCATGCGCAGTCTTCAGTGACACTGGTTCTCCATCATCTGCAGGAATGAAAGGCGGCGTCTATAGACATTGGGTCTAACCAGGCGCTGACTAGCGACTGCTCGCTGTGTCTCTTCAGCAGTGTGTGTGGCAACCTAATCCGCCCCCTCTTCCTGAGGGTGCTGCTCCTCCCTCTGCCCAGTGAGGTGCCTCTGTCCCTCTGTTCTCCTACACCCCCACTTGCTGTATTTTTTTATTATTTATTTGTGGAATGAGGGCATCACTGGCTAGACCAGCATTTATTGCTCAGAGGACAAGAGTCATGTTGGCCAGGCCAGGTAAGTACAGCAGATTTCCTTCCTTAAAGGATTTAGTGAACCAGATGGGTTTTTACAACAATTGCCAATGGTTTCATGGTCATCATTAGACTCTTAATTCCAGATTTTTATTGAATTCAAATTCCACCATCTGCAGTGGTGGGATTCAAACCTGGGTCCCCAGAGCATTACCCTGGGTCTCTACATTACCAGTCCAGTGACCACTTTGCCACTGCCTCCCTCATGAGGGAGGCATACAACTAGGTCCCCAGGCTCCATGTTCCCTATGTACTCCCTCTGCAGGATGAAAGAGAGAGATACGTGGGTTAGCATTTGTGTCCTAAGAACCTCTGTTGGTCTCTTGGTTAAGCCTGAAGGCCCCTTAATGCATTCCGGAAAGTGCTGGAAACCACTTGGATGGCCAGAGTTTATTGCACTGCATGGCTGCCCGAAATCTCACCCTCCTCTGCCCCACTCCACCTGCCCGATTGGCAGCAGCTTTGCCCATTGGACTGCAGGCTGTGCTCTCAGCTCAGACACAGGCATCTCCTAACCCCCACTGCAAGGCTGCACTGTTAGCGTGAACCATGGGGGAGACAGGTCCAAACCGGGATGCTGACATTGCCATGGGCTGTGAGCACCTCCAGCAGTGACTGCTCCATGACCAGCTTTAGCGAGGAGATTGTACAATGTGCCCAGGCGTCCAACTGTTCTGCAGTCCACCAAAACGCTCATTAGTTTGCAGCCTGTGCCCGGGAGATGAAAAGTTCAAGAGCACTTTCAAACCCTTGTGTTGCCTGAGAGAAGCTGGAGGCCCAACTCCGACCACATCAATGTGGCTGTGCCTGAAATGTTTCAGCTGCGGAGGAATGGTCACTTTATACAGGTTTCCCTAATGTGTGGCCACTTCCCTACACCCCACCCTCAACCCCCCCACCATATGTACTTGTGCACTACCATCAACAGCATACAGCTCTTGCCCCCTCCCTCAACTCACCCCGGCTGCAGTTCAGGCCTTGCCCGGGCACCGCACTGTCAGCCAGCTGGAAAATGTGACTTGCCCACGCCCTCGCCTGAATGCCTGGCGCCTCAGCCTTGAGGTCCAAGAGGCAACCCTCGTGAGGGCTGTACAATGTCACTGTGCACTCACCTCCCATTTCCCCTCAAAGGGCAGTGGGCCTGAGAAATGCTGTTATGAAACACATCGGCATGCAATCGCGAGGGCATGCTCCAATGATCCAGTGCTGGGAGGGGGATGGTTCCAGCGAGCTGGGCTTATAGTGAAATGCAGACACATTACAGTGAAGTTCCCAACATCTGGCAGAGCGAAACCTGGCCCATCACTAATGGGTAGAATGGCCAGTTGGAAAGATGTTTCATGATGGCGTGAAACCGATTTTTGGCCTTGCCGCCATATTGCCTGCTCATGCCCGCCTTGATACCCGATGCCAATGGGTACAGAAAATTCCACCCTTTGTTTCAAAAACAGGATATTCTGCCCCCTACTTTTATATTCCATCGCCCTTGTAATAAAGGCCAACATTTCATTTGCCTCCCTAATCACTTGCTGTGCGTGCACGCTAACACTATGATTCATGTACAAGGGCACCCAGCTCCCTCTCTACAGCTGCATTCTGCAGTCTTCCTCCATTTAAATAATATTCTGCTTTTATATCCTTCCTGTCTAAGTGGACATACTCAAGGTGTGGTCTCACCAAGGCTCTATACAATTGAAGCAAGACACCTTTACTCCTGAACTCAAATCCTCTTGCGAGGACCAACCATTTGCCTTCTTAACTGCTTGCTGCAACTGCATGTTAGCTTTCAGTGACTCATGGATAAGGACACCCAGCTCCCTTTGGACATCAACAGTTCCCAATCTCTCACCATTTAAAAAATGTTCTGCCTCCCTTTACTTACCTCCTGCGTTGGACCTTATCAAAAGCCTTCCGAAAATTCAAATACACCACATCCACTGACTGGTTCTACTTTATCTATGCTACAAACAACATCCTCAAAAAAAAAACAACAGGTTTGTCAAACATGATTTCCCTTTCATAAATCCATGTTGACTCTGCACAATCTTATCATTATTTTCCAAGTGTCTAGTTATCAAAGGCTTGTGCAGAAACCAGTTGCTCTAGACATGGGTGGCCAAGTTGGCATTGAGCATGACTAGGAGAATGAGCAGAAGCCAGGTAGAGCAGGATGCTGTGCTACAAGAGGGAGGAAGAGGCGGAGCGGGGAGAAGGGCTCTTAGCATTGCCTCTTTCCATAATGGCTAACACTACCTCCTCCATGAGAGTTAAAAGGTGCAGATGTGCCTCTCCTCTCCCATTAATTCCTATTGTTGCCACCTTCTCCTGCATTGTGCAGTATGATTTGATGACGTGGCTGTCATTGTTGCCAGGTTATGTAAGCCAGTAGATATGCACATGAGGCTTGAAACAGTGTTAAGTGAGTGAAGGACAGATAAAGTATTTGAATGAGAGATCACGAAGCTTCTTTCTGCACTGCATGCAGGTGCTTGGAGTGACATGGGTGGCATTGATCTCCTTCATTATCTCTTGCAACTGCCTTCTGACCATTTGTCAGCAGACAGCTCTGTCCCTTCTGGAGAATACAGGACACCTCTCTCTTTTCCATCTTTTCTACCAAGCCTTCCAGTGCAGCAGCTGAAGACGTTGGTGCATGCTCTCTTCCATGGTCAACCATTGTCAAGATTTTCACAGTACCATATTCAGAATGATCTCAGTACCAACAGCAACCACAACACTATCAGAGGTGTAAGTTAGCTTTAGATAGTGCTAGGCACCTGTGTCTATGACCTCACCTGCTGATTAACAGCACGGGGTGTGCTGACTGAACGCAGCAATCATGGAAATGATCAGGTGACAAAAAACTGTTGTCCTGCATGCAGTGCAATCCTCAGGCACCAGTTTATCATGTCTTGCAATTCCTGCACAAATTTTCAATTTACCTCCCAAGTTACTGAGCCATGTGAAGTTATTGAAACCTCCGGTGTTTAAATATTTGCTTCAGTCCTGAACTCCTTTTGCCGTTAGATTCAAATTTTGTGAGAATTGCTCCCACCATAAAGAATAGGTAATTCATCGTTGCCTAAATAATGAGCAAAAATTGGATCCAGGGTTTAAAACATGGAACTTTTCTCCCCATTTAAAATTCTTAACTTATGGCACAGACTGCCACCTACTGCAATATATGGTAACTTGCTTAAATATTTTAAAGCTAACAGATATATGTCTCAACATGCAGTAAATTCTTGCTACAATGAGGAGCTAGGAATAATCTGAGTGGGCCCTGAACGTGAATCAAAATGACAGAGTGCAGTCAATTGGACAAATGGCCTTTTGCTATTATTTCCTCTTCTTTAAGTTTTGGCCAAAGGTGAATTCTTTCTAGACAGAGACTGTTATAGTTTTGACTTGGACAACAATTTTCCTCAAGCAATCTCATCAGTTGTCAGATGTTTAGTTTTATTTACTGTTAATCCTGTGTGACAGTGTTAGACTAAGGTACATGAGGCGTCCCACAGTATCCTGGTTTGAGCACTCTGTTAAGGAAGTTGTTTTCAAACATCATAGTGTATACTTCAACTATACTGGCTGAGTGAATGCACACTCCTCACTCTATCTGCTTTAAACTGATGAGGAAATTGTTAGGAAGTGCCTTTTATTCAAGGTGGTCTCCCATTTTTTGAAGTTAAATTATATACTCAGTAAAATTTTGCCTGACATTTTTAATAAAATCCCTAGGTTCCTCAGTGCCATAGAAGTGGTTTTAATTCTTCTAACTCTTCCTGGGTATCTGCTAAAGAGTGGGAACCATCCAAAGTTGTCAAACTTCTTCATGCATCTCAAAATGGCTTCAGCAGGGGTAAATGAAGCTGAGCTGGGGAATTGTGCTATCAGTTAGGAAATCAACAGTGGTAGAGAAAAAGAGTGAGAAAGGTTTCTAATCACTCACCTTGCTACTCAAATGCATTTATACAATTCTACTATTCTCTTTCTGTGCTCAAGATAAACATATAGTCATCATACAAGGAAACAGCAAATGTACTCTCTTGCAATTAAACTGAGCTAGGCAATGGGAACTTGTGTGTGTTTTCTCCGGTCCGGTCCTGATCCCCTGCCAACTCTTCTTTGTAGCCTACAGTTTTCTGTCTTGCTCTTCCCAAAAGACTTATAAACACCATCAGAAAAATGCACCAGGCCCTATAATGAGACCAGGATTAGGAGCCATAAATGTAAGGTAGTCACTAATAAATCCAATAGGGAATTCAGGAGGAACTTAGTGACTTGTTCTTCTACTATAAATGTTTTGTAACTTTGCACGATAGTTTAATGTTCCTTTACAAATTTTACCAACCTTAACTTTTGTAAAGGAATCATCACTCTCTCTCTAAAATCTAGTCTTCATTTCTCCATGTAGCATTTTATCAGGGGCAGGCAGTGAAGAAGATACAGGCTCACATCTTCCATTCCCAGGGAGGTTTTATCCCAGAGGTACCCCTCAAGATAGGCTGGGGGACCCCTTGGAAGTCCTGACACAAGAAATGTATGGGAATTGCTCGGGAAGTTTCAACTTCCTTAGGGCGCCTGAAATCCTCCAAAATCCTGAGTTAAATTGGAGACTTTGGATGGTTCCCACTCTTTAGCAAATACCCAGGAAGAGTTAAAAGAATTAAAACCATTTCTATAACATTGACCCTATTGGCTCCCACTGGGCCCCGGGATTACCTGACCTGACTCTCCACTGAAACTTTGACTATCCCCCCAATCCCCAAGAACCCCCCCACCATCCCAGCTACCCGAACACCCAAACCCCAACTACCCTCCATCTCATCACCTGACAATGCCACCATGACCACATGACCCCAAAACTACCCAACCCCACCCTCCCCACACCCATGATCACCCAACACCCCTAGCCCCTGACTACCACCCACACCAACCCAACCACCCAATCACCCAGCCCCACGACACCCCAACTACATCCCATGACCACCCAAATCCCCTGACCCCCCCAACCAAGCCCCATTCCCAATCCCCTACCCCCATGGTCAACCAAACCCCTCGCCACCACTGACTACCCCACCACCCTGACCCCTTGACCCCATGAACTCTGACTACCCATGACCCCCCATGACCACCTGAACCCTGACCACCCTGACTGGCCCCCAATCCCCTTGACCACCCCACTGCACCCTGCCCCCTAACCCCCCCACCTCCGACTACCCCCCCACGTGACCCTGCTCTGATTCCCTGACCACCTGACCCACCCAGTACATAGGTCTATTGGTATGCTGCATTTTCACTGATTTCAGTGGCTGAATGTTTATGAATATTCTCTAAAACAGGTAGAATCCTGCAGTTAGAATGATAGTCCAATTGATCATGGGTTAAATCATACTCTTCAATTAAATGGAATTACATGTGAAGATGCCTACCCTCACAGTATGTACTATTTTTAAGACTTTTTTAAATCCTCACTCTATCTTCCATCTGCTACATGCCATACTGTACCCAACAGTAGAGCTGCCAGGAGAGATTTTGCAATGCCCCTTCCAATATATGTGCTGGAGGTTAGTTGGGAGTGGGCCAGGTGTTCTTTCATGGAAGCATGGGAACATTGCTGATTTCAGGGATACAGAACATAACCATTTGAGAACACACAGCCTTGTTCTTTGGCTTAACGGCATACTGCATTGGTGTCCTGTTTGGTGTTAAATGATCCTAATTTTATATATTAAAAAAAATTATAATACAATCAAGAAATAATAAGACAATTTTAATATTCTTCAAGCAGAAGGTGGAAATTCTGATTCTAATCACAGTGATGAACTTTACAATATTAATTGTTACGCAAGGCTTTTCTTCCACCATTAACTAACAAGAGAATTTGACAATTCTTTACTGACACAAAACAGTACTTCAACTATTCAGTGGGAGCCGTGTGTAGATGCAGAGTATCAGGAGCAAGCACCAACATTTTTGAGGAAGCTGATATAACCAAATAAGCATTGACAGTACACCATGAATAATAAAGACCTGGTGTGAATTTGAGATTTGATTCTGTTTTCAGCGTCTACATTAGTAAACTATGTGGAATGTTCAAAGCAGAATTTGTAAAACAAAGCACCTTTCGAAATATTATCCCCCATAGAAAAGGATCGCTTTGGAAAAAGACTAACCCTGATGAACATTCCTTTTCAAACACTAGATGGTACTTGCGACATCCTCTTGAAGTAGATAGATCTTCTTCCTAAACTGATTTTAAAATCCTGGTCTCATTGAAAATGACAATGAAGCTTCAACACTAATTCATTGTCCCAGTGTGTGTACAATAGTTGTTTGAAAATGCTAAAGAGAGAAGGAACTGTAATTACACAGGAAGCACAATTATGATTGTATATTAAATGTGAGGAAAATATTATAAAGGGAGGTCAAGATGCAGTTAATTGGTTTTGATGCACACTCTGTTCAAAGAAAGCATTGAAACAATGCCAAGAAGTGAACCTGAGGCAGATAATAGCACAGTACCTATTTCATTATTTAGTCTACATTGTAAACAACTTTAATTAGAAACAAACAACACCCGGAGACAGTGCAGTGGTTTATTAAGCAAAGCCTAGCTCAGGAAATGACACGATAATGCCTTTTATAGATTAGTCATATCTTTCTACGATGAAGCCAAAGAAAATGACACAATCCACTAATTGCTAAACCAGAAATGTTGTCACAATTCAGTTTACAAAGCATTGGGCGTAATTCCAACTAGTGCCACCTACTGTTCATTATTTTTGAAACTATGTGTTTCATGTTTGCATGTATATGTTTAGCAGAGAAAGAGAGAGGCCCATGAATTGTAGCTGGGCATACACAGTCAGAATAATTGCACCCTTCTTAATAACAGTAGTCCTATGACTGTCTCATTATTTGTCACTGGGTATTTTAGTCACTGGGAACTGAGGTGAGGACATAAACATATGCCTAATACAGCACTTCAACAAATATTTTCCACAACAGGTTTATAACAATCGTTTTAAATAGGGAATGTGAATGTACTTTTGGATATAATTAGCTCAGATCCATCCTTTTCCTGATATTTATAAAAAATAGGCAAGAAAATAACTAATATCTGCTCATAGTTACATAAAGCAACCCCAAATCATTGTACACAAGTGCAGGGAAGAAACAATAAAAGATCTTAAATCATGTATTTTTAATGACTAACTTCTAAATATTTGGAAAATTTTACATATTTGCAGTTAAGATAATTTCAGGTTAAGCTTATTTGTATGCACACTGCCCAGGAGTTGAATAAATGTGTTGGTGTGCACAGCGGGTAAGAAGTCAGTTCCCAACCATTTGCAGTCCACTTGCCAATAAGAGGCTCCAATAGATTAGCGGCACACTTGCCTCACACTGTGAAAGTTATCCCCAGCCTGGAATATGCTATGCGCATGAAATAGAGGAACCTTAATCCCAAATTGTTCTTGGTTATACCAAGCAAACTATCTAAAAGAAGAATTTGCATTTATATAGTACCTTTCACAACCTAGATTCCCAAAGTGCTTTCCATTTGAAGTGTAGTCACTATTGTTAAGTGGGAAAAACAGCAGCCAATTTGAACACAGTAAACTCCCACAAACAGCAATGATGTAATGACCATTTGTTTTAGTGATGTTGGTTGAGGAATAAATATTGGCCAGGATATCAGGGAGAACTCCTCTGCTTTTCTTCAAAATAGTGCCATAGGATCTTTTACATCCACCTGAGAGAACAGAAGGGTTTAGTGTCTTATCTGTAAGATGATACCTGCGAAGGTGGAGAAGATCCTCAGCACTATTCTGAGGTACCAGCCTGTATGATGTGTTCAAGTCCCTCTGGAACTGGAACTCACAAATAGCTGACTCAAATGAGTACTACCACTGAGCCAGGACAGACACCAACTGTACCAAAGTCTCGAGTCGGTTTAGTTTCACTGGTAAAGAAAATGTATGTGTTAAATGTAAACCCTGAATGACAAACATTTAAAACATAATGTTGTGTTCCCTGTAGAGACCAGTAACTTTTAAAGTGATATTTGAACTCTCAGTGACTGATTGAAAGAATTGTCCTACAAAATTTCAAGTTTTAACTATAACACAAACTAAAAGCAACATAACTAAACACTATTTCAGTTGTACTCTAAACTACAGAAAAACATCCCATTTGATAGTTAAAAGAACTGAAAATTTCCTCCCTTGGTTATACTTCACTCTGTCCCTTAAGCAGACACTCTATTCTCCCAGAATAAGTCCTGGCTGATTCTTTGCAGGTTTACTTCTCTACTTTTCCAGCCAGATAACTTCTTTCATGGGATGTGGGGTCACTGGCAAGGCCAGCATTTGTTGCCCATCTCTAATTGCCCTTGAACTGAGTGTCTTGCTAGGGCAGTGAGGAGTCAACAACATTATTGTGGATCTGGAATCACGGGCAGAATTTTTCGCTCAGTGTGGGTGTGTCTGCCTGACGCGCTCGAGTGTGAAGTAATGCGTGATAATGTTGGGCGAGCATCCCGACATCATCATGCACTTGAGCGATATTTCAGCCAGCGAGTGCACGCAAGAGTTGGAAATGCGCCCGCTGACAATTAAGAGGGCAATTAAGGCCATTAAAGTGGTAATTAGCTGGGATTTTTCACTGTCTGTCCAACATTACAGTTGGAGGGTGGGCAAATCAGCCAAGCGGCTTTCGCCTTTCTCAGGAAACCTCATCCACAGGCGCGATGAGGTTTCCGATATTAATTTAAAAAAAGAATAATAATGTTTGGGCAGAATTTTCATTATCCCTATTTCCGGTGACTGATTCTGATGCGTGGGCATTTTTTTCTGGTTTTTAAAATCTTTATTTTTTTTGTATTTAAATTCTTCAGCTCCTTGAGGCAGGTCTCAGCCTTCAGGGAGCTTTCATTCCGCGCTGCCCTACTCCCACGCTGACTTCAGTGCACATCCTCCTCTCGCCTCCACCCCAGCGGGGCTGAGTCTTTCAGCAGGCCTTGCCGTTAATTGGCCAGCCAGTGTGAAATCAGGGCCGGGGGCCGATTGCAGTCAGGGGTCTGTTCCCCAGCCACTCCCGGCCCAACAAACTACAAATCCTGTCCCACATGTTGGCCAGACAGGTTAGGATGGCAGATTTCCTTCCCTAAAGGGCATAAGTGAACCAGATGGATTTTTATGACAATTGATGCTAGTTTCATGGTCACCATTACTCAGGGAAGCTTTATATTCCTGATATTTTTAATTGAAATTAAACTCCACCCGCTGCTATGGTGGGATTTGAACCTATGTCTCCAGGGGACCAGTTTGGTCTACTAATTCCAGCAACGTTCCCACTAGACCACCATCTCTCCCATCTAACCTAACCTCTAATCCCTGAACTAGCTATCACAGTGAAGCTTACACTGGTCATTCCTCCCTCCAGCCAAACATACATGAGTCATCCACTCTCATTCAAATCATCTCAAGCTCAGTCTCTTCAATCCAAGCATGCATTCTCACCTACATTCTTACATGGAGAATCATAGAGATTTGCTGTCTCTACCCATGTCTCTCTGTCTCTTTCTTTCTCTCTCTCTGACCCTGGCAGACTGACCTGTCGGTGAGGTTCAGTGATATTTTTAGGAAAACCTGTAACTCAATCCTATAATGGTTTCCTATGGACTCTTTCAAAGCCCATCGCCATAGCAAAGTAAATGACATGGGTCATGTATCCAGGTAGAAATGTTCCCAATATTAAACCACATTAATATGTAATACATTAGTATTAAACGACATTATTATGTAATACATTAGTATTAAACCACATTAGTATGTAATACATTAGTATTAAACCATATTAGTTAAAGGGTCACAGGAGGCCATTTAAAAAAAGTCAGTATAGAGGCAAAATGGGCTTACTGAGTCAGACAGTAAGCTCCTTTAACAAGAGAGAAAATAACATCTTGCAAATATATTGCATTTTTCATGACTTCAGGGTTTCTCAAAACACTTTAAAGTCAATGAAGTGCATTTGAAGTGTAGTCATTATTGTAATGTAGCAAACACAGCAGATGATTAAAGGATAAATGTTTTTGATGAGGATACTGGGAATAACTCTGTTACTCTTCTTTGAAATTGTGTCATGGGATCTTTTATATCCACCTCAGAGGGAAGTTTAACATTTCATTTGGAAAATGCACTTTCAACAGTGTAGCATTCCCTTCTACCGCACTTCACAACTTGCCTAGATTTTGTTCTCAAGCCCCTCAAAGAAGAATAGACCCACAGCTTTCGGACTCAGAGACGAGACCGAGCTGTCACTGAGCTACAACTGACAAAATATGCAAATCCGGGTCCTTTGACTCGGACCTTGAAAGTCACTTTAGAATTTTAGAACTCAACTGAGTAGAGTATGGATTTTGTAAAGTTTCAGCTGGTCAAAGAGAAACTCAGAAATTAGGTTTTATTTATTTTTAGGGTATCAGGTAGAATGGATTGACTGCAAACGTGATTGAAAAGAGGTGTTTTGCAGTTTTGCACAGTGGGTGGAGAAACGTGGAAGAGATCAGGAGTTGCAGAAATGTGTGAGGAAAGGCAGTGTCAGTTATGGTGGGGCAAAGAGGGAGGTGTCATTAGCACAAGGGCAAGAGTCAAAAAATTAAAGCAATGGAATTTATAATTATAAAAACAAAAAACTGCAGATGCTGGAAATCCAAAACAAAAACAGAATTACCTGGAAAAACTCAGCAGGTCTGGCAGCATCGGTGGAGAAGAAAAGAGTTGACGTTTCGAGTCCTGATGACCCTTCGACAGAACTGAAATCAGAATTTAACAGAATTTAAAATCAGACTGCCTAGTCTTTACCAATTGTGTTACACTAACACACAAAGTTAACATTTACATTCAAGGGGTGATAGACAGTTGCACCTTGTATATGGCCGTAGCCTTTCATTACAGTTTTCAAATTTGTTTTAAGATTAAGAAACAAAGAATGTTGAACTATTTTATTATTGAAAAACCCAGCAAATAATTTTTGAGATAAGGAGTTGTTGAGCTTCTTGGACTTGTGATGAGTGTAACGTTCACATGTGTAACCTTAAGCGAAAAACATTACAGCATGACTGATTTTGAGAAAACGATGATTCTGGATGAAGAAGTAAGCTCCAAGTACAGGTGGCAACATAGTGAAATGGATGTGACCCCAGAAAGCTCACCAGGGTCTGGACCAGCTAGATCAAACAGCTGGGAAGTCTGAAACCCCCAGTGATCCACTTCCAAAGAAAATCTAGAGCAGTGTGTTCCTCTCATTGCCCTTTCTCATGTGTATCAAATTTCATTTGCTATAGTTCTGTCCATTTTTAACTTATGGCTGTCTTGTCAGACACTGGATGGGGGTAAGCACAGAAGAAGTAGATCAGGGAAACCTGCACTGCCATACAGTGTGTGGGTGTACCAGCATGGTCCTGCTCAGGGTCAATTTTTCAGAAGCAGGATGAGGGAGGGCAGTAGGGTTACCTGCGTTCAATTGGCTGGCAGCTAATTAAGGTGGTTAAATGGCCACTAGGATTTTCTAGTCAGCCCCTGGGCCTTCTGAAGACTCCCCGTCTACAATGGTGGTCTGGCTGCCAAGGGTAATTTTTATTAATATCTTAAAAGGTTGGAGAGAGGACAGCTCCATCTTGAGGCACCCTTTTCTCTCTCTTGCCTGAAAAGACAGGCCGCTGCTCCTTCCAGGACTGCGCTACCACAGCAAAACAATCCAAAGGACACCCAGCTGCTTGGTGCCTGCTTTGCTAAAAGCTCAGAATATTTGAGCCTCACAATAAAACCTGACAAAGATAGAGATTTTAAACCAACTTTCCCCGAGCTAATAAAAACTCCACAACTCCATAGTCACAATCAACAATACACTCCTTTACTCAACACTCAACAATACACTCCTTTACTCAACAATCAACAATACACTCCTTTACTCAACAATCCACAATACACTCCTTTACTCAACAATCAACAATACACTCCTTTACTCAACAATCAACAATACACTCCTTTACTCAACAATCAACAATACACTCCTTTACTCAACAATCAACAATACACTCCTTTACTCAACAATCAACAATACACTCCTTTACTCAACAATCAACAATACACTCCTTTACTCAACAATCAACAATACACTCCTTTACTCAACAATCAACAATACACTCCTTTACTCAACAATCAACAATACACTCCTTTACTCAACAATCCACAATACACTCCTTTATTCAACAATCAACAATACACTCCTTTATTCAACAATCAACAATACACTCCTTTACTCAACAATCCACAATACACTCCTTTACTCAACAATCAACAATACACTCCTTTATTCAACAATCAACAATACACTCCTTTACTCAACAATCAACAATACACTCCTTTATTCAACAATCAACAATACACTCCTTTACTCAACAATCAACAATACACTCCTTTACTCAACAATCAACAATACACTCCTTTACTCAACAATCAACAATACACTCCTTTACTCAACAATCAACAATACACTCCTTTACTCAACAATCAACAATACACTCCTTTACTCAACAATCAACAATACACTCCTTTACTCAACAATCAACAATACACTCCTTTACTCAACAATCAACAATACACTCCTTTACTCAACAATCAACAATACACTCCTTTACTCAACAATCCACAATACACTCCTTTATTCAACAATCCACAATACACTCCTTTACTCAACAATCAACAATACACTCCTTTACTCAACAATCAACAATACACTCCTTTACTCAACAATCAACAATACACTCCTTTACTCAACAATCAACAATACACTCCTTTACTCAACAATCAACAATACACTCCTTTACTCAACAATCCACAATACACTCCTTTACTCAACAATCCACAATACACTCCTTTACTCAACAATCAACAATACACTCCTTTACTCAACAATCAACAATACACTCCTTTACTCAACAATCAACAATACACTCCTTTACTCAACAATCAACAATACACTCCTTTACTCAACAATCAACAATACACTCCTTTACTCAACAATCAACAATACACTCCTTTACTCAACAATCCACAATACACTCCTTTACTCAACAATCAACAATACACTCCTTTACTCAACAATCAACAATACACTCCTTTACTCAACAATCCACAATACACTCCTTTACTCAACAATCAACAATACACTCCTTTACTCAACAATCAACAATACACTCCTTTACTCAACAATCAACAATACACTCCTTTACTCAACAATCAACAATACACTCCTTTACTCAACAATCAACAATACACTCCTTTACTCAACAATCAACAATACACTCCTTTACTCAACAATCAACAATACACTCCTTTACTCAACAATCAACAATACACTCCTTTACTCAACAATCAACAATACACTCCTTTACTCAACAATCAACAATACACTCCTTTACTCAACAATCAACAATACACTCCTTTACTCAACAATCAACAATACACTCCTTTACTCAACAATCAACAATACACTCCTTTACTCAACAATCAACAATA
The DNA here is from genome assembly GCA_026770705.1 of Isurus oxyrinchus. Classification (NCBI taxonomy): domain Eukaryota; kingdom Metazoa; phylum Chordata; class Chondrichthyes; order Lamniformes; family Lamnidae; genus Isurus; species Isurus oxyrinchus. The sequence continues at coordinate 42,291 of JANJGN010000389.1, forward strand.
CACTCCTTTACTCAACAATCAACAATACACTCCTTTATTCAACAATCAACAATACACTCCTTTACTCAACAATCAACAATACACTCCTTTACTCAACAATCAACAATACACTCCTTTACTCAACAATCAACAATACACTCCTTTACTCAACAATCAACAATACACTCCTTTACTCAACAATCCACAATACACTCCTTTACTCAACAATCCACAATACACTCCTTTACTCAACAATCAACAATACACTCCTTTACTCAACAATCAACAATACACTCCTTTACTCAACAATCAACAATACACTCCTTTACTCAACAATCAACAATACATTCCTTTACTCAACAATCAACAATACACTCCTTTACTCAACAATCAACAATACACTCCTTTACTCAACAATCAACAATACACTCCTTTACTCAACAATCAACAATACACTCCTTTATTCAACAATCAACAATACACTCCTTTATTCAACAATCAACAATACACTCCTTTACTCAACAATCAACAATACACTCCTTTACTCAACAATCAACAATACACTCCTTTACTCAACAATCAACAATACACTCCTTTATTCAACAATCAACAATACACTCCTTTACTCAACAATCCACAATACACTCCTTTACTCAGCAATCCACAATACACTCCTTTACTCAACAATCAACAATACACTCCTTTACTCAACAATCAACAATACACTCCTTTACTCAACAATCAACAATACACTCCTTTACTCAACAATCAACAATACACTCCTTTACTCAACAATCAACAATACACTCCTTTACTCAACAATCAACAATACACTCCTTTACTCAACAATCAACAATACACTCCTTTACTCAACAATCAACAATACACTCCTTTACTCAACAATCAACAATACACTCCTTTACTCAACAATCAACAATACACTCCTTTACTCAACAATCAACAATACACTCCTTTACTCAACAATCCACAATACACTCCTTTACTCAGCAATCAACAATACACTCCTTTACTCAACAATCAACAATACACTCCTTTACTCAACAATCAACAATACACTCCTTTACTCAACAATCAACAATACACTCCTTTACTCAACAATCAACAATACACTCCTTTACTCAACAATCAACAATACACTCCTTTACTCAACAATCAACAATACACTCCTTTACTCAACAATCAACAATACACTCCTTTATTCAACAATCAACACTACACTCCTTTACTCAACAATCAACAATACACTCCTTTACTCAACAATCAACAATACACTCCTTTACTCAACAATCAACAATACACTCCTTTACTCAACAATCAACAATACACTCCTTTACTCCACTCAGGATGTTTGCTATCTCTCTAACAACACCATATTGGATGATAAATTGGCCCATCAAGCTCAGCATTTGAAACAAAAATCAAAATAGCTGGAAAAACTCAGCAGGTCTGACAGCATCTGCAGAGAGGAACACAGTTAATGTTTCGAGTCTGTGTGACTCTTCGTATGACTCTTCAAAAGAAACATTAACTCAAAACATTAACTGTGTTCCTCTCTGCAGATGCTGTCATACCTGCTGAGTTTTCCAGGTATTTTTAGTTTTGTTTTGGATTTCCAGCATCCGCAGTTTTTTGTTTTTAAGCTCAGCATTTGGCAGGGTTACCCACAGGCTTTGGAGAGCACATGGTGTGAGTCTCAAAAAAAGATCGAAGTCTACCGCAGCAAGGATTCTCGCAGCACTTGTCTATGTCAGTGTGGCATGGACAACTCATCAGTGTCACATAAAGCAACCAGATGCTTTCCACCTTCACTGCTTAAGATTTATCTGGCATATCAAGTGACAGGACAAAATCCCCAACACCAAAGCTCTTGCTAGGCGCTGGTATCGAGAGCATGCTCATGAGAGCTCAACTTCACTGGCTTGGCCATGTGGGTCTCATGGAAGGTTCCGGCATACTAAAAGCAGTATTTCACAGCCAAGCTGAACCCCGGAATCTGAAAAATAGGACATCCCAAACTCCGATGCATAGACATTCTGAAAGCCAACCTCAGAGCCTGGAAGCTGGGCCCCATTACATGGGGAAAACCACCCTGGACAGATCCAAGTGGAGAAGTCATTGTCATTGAGCAATCTCAACATTTGAGGAGAACGGAGTCAGGTGCCCACAGGACAAGTGGGGATTCTGCAAAACCAGTGTCTTCACCCAGCCCTCCAACCGTGACTGTGTGTGTGAGACTTACAATCAAATCTGCAAATCAAGATTTGGTTTAACATCACATATGAAATGACACCAACCTAAAGAATAAACAATTGGTCTCCTTGTTAAACACTCAGCCATTGAAGTTATAGGGTTATCATTAATTCTTCATTTCCAGCCAATTCCTTATCTAGCCTAGTTTAACCTTGGTACCCATAGTTTACGCTTGTGTAGCAACATATCAGCTTTCTTGAGCTCTACATGATTGTGGTAGTCAGCACCTGGTCAATGGGATTGTGGTCCAGGGCTTAAAGATGGTGTTTTCTCATCTGTGTGGAAAGTTTGGTGAAGTGATGCAAGGGACAAGCTTTTACGCACTGACTTCCACTTTTATATGAAACGTTCCCTGTATCACACCTTCATTTTTAATCCAGTCAGTGACCAGGTTTCACTTGTGTGGGGCAGTTAGACGATGCTGTTCATGAGTAATATAGTTCACTCTCACCTCAGATAGGTCACTTCTTTTATTCGACCTGGTACATTGCTTTCACAGAGCTTCCCTGATGGATATGGCAGTGTTATGGTTATGATACAAAATTTGTAACTCAGAGGCAAAAACAGAAAATGCTGGAGAAACTCAGCATCTGTGGAGAGAGAAACAGAGTTAACGTTTTGAGTCTGAATGAATCTTCTTCAGAACTACAGAGAAGTAGCAATGTGATAAAATTCATACTGTTTGAGGGGGTTGGAGCAGGTGAAGCTGGATAGAAGGCCAGCGATAGGTGGGAGCAAAGGAGAGATTGACAAAGATGTCATGAACAAAAGGACAAAGGGTGTTAATGGTAGTGGTTCTGGCTAAAGGAGGTGCTGAGGTTTAGAAGGTTAGAAAGCAGAATGTGATAATAGGACAAGGCTAAGCACTCTGGAAAGAACAACATGAACAAGTGACAGAGGCCCTTGTGGGGATGAGATGGAGGGAGGGGACCGCGATGGGGAGGGAAAAAAAGGATCAAAAATGGGATAAAAAGGGGGGATAAAACAATGAATAAGTGAATGAAAATAAAAATGAATAGAAACAAAAGTAAGTGGATGAAAAATAAAAATGAATTTTGAAAAAAGGGATAAAAATGAGGTGAAGATAAAGGAGAGAACTCATGATCTAAAGTTGTTGAACTCAATGTTAAGCCCGGAAGGCTGTAAAGTGCCTAGTCGGAAGATGAGGTGCTGTTCCTCCAGTTTGCGTTGAGCTTCACTGGAACAATGCAGCAAGCCAAGGACAGACATGTGGGCAAGAGAGCAGGGTGGAGTGTTGAAATGGCAAGCGACAGGGAGGTCTGGGTCATGCTTGCGGACAGACCAAAGATGTTCCGCAAAGCGATCGCCCAGTCTGCGCTTGGTCTCTACCTTGTAGAGGAGGCTGCATTGGGAACAGCAGGTTCAAATTGAAGGAGGTGCAAGTGAAATTCTGCTTCACCTGAAAAGTGTGCTTGGATCCTTGGATGGTGAGGAGGGAGGTAGAGGGGCTGGTGTTGCACTTTCTGCAGTTGCATGGGAAAGTGCCATGGGAAGCAGAGGAGGTGCTGGGGATGATGAGTACTGGACCAGGGTGTCCTGGAGGGAATGGTCCCTACAGAATGCTGACGGCGGGTGTTATGGGAAGAAGTGTTTGGTGGTGGCATCATGCTGGAGTTGGCGGAAATGGCGGAGGATGATCCTTTGAATGCGGAGGCTGGTGGGGTGATAAGTGAGGACAAAGGGGGACCCTATCATGGTTCTGGGAGGGAGGGGAAGATGTGAGGGCAGATGTGTGGGAGATGGGCCGGACACGGTTGAGGGCCCTGTGAACCACCGTGGGTGGGAAACCTTGGTTGAGGAAGAAGGAAGACATGTCAGAAGCATCGTTTTGGAAAGTGGCATCATCAGAACAGATGGTGAAGGAACTGAGAGAATGGGATGGTCTGACATCTTTGTCACTCTATCCTTTGACCTCACCTATCGCTGGCCTTCTATCCAGCCTCACCTGCTCCAACCCCCTTCAATAGTATAAATTTCATCACATTTTTACTTCTCTGTAGCTCTGAAGAAGAGTCACACGGACTCGAAACGTTAACTCTGTTTCTCTCTCCACAGATGCTGCCAGACCTGCGGAGTTTTTCCAGCATTTTCTGTTTTTGTTCCAGATTTCCAGCATCTCCAGCTTATCACTCAGAGGCCTGGAGAAATTACGAAGAAAGTGAGTTCAAATCCCAACGTGGCATTTTAAGAATTTAAATTCAGTTAAAAAAACATCTAAATGATGCAATTGTTGACGATTTTTCTTGGACTGTCCAACGTTACAATTGGAGGATGGGAGAATCGGCCAGGCAGCCTTTACATTTTTGCTGAAACCTCACCTAAAGGCAGGATGAAATCTCCTTATTTAGGATAAAAACTCCAAAGAAATATCTGGCGACAGCGTTTTTTTGAGCTATGCCTTCAGGTGCTTGATTGTGCTGCAAGGACAATTTTTTGCAGCATTTTTGTGCTTTCCTTTATTCTGTGGAGGTTCTGCAGCTCCCTGGGACAGCTGTCTGTCTTCAAGGGAGCTCACCAGCACTCGCCCTCTTCCTACCCACACCCCAGCAGTGCTGAGCTCCTCGTTAATTGGCCAGCCGGTGTGACATCACAGTCGGGGGCCGATTGTGGTTCGGACCCCGTTTCCCGGCGCTCACCAGCCCACTGACCAGGCGGGCCCAACAAGGGAAAAAAATCAGGTCCTGGAAATAAACAGCTAGCGTTGGGAAAAGTGCCCATGAAGTTCTCGGGCTGAAGATGGTCCTGCAACTGTCAATGTTACTGTCATGGCCATTATTGTGGAAGCTGGTTTTGCCGGCCTGGTTTTTGTACATATGCTGCCACTTGCGCAGTGGACCCGCTGGGCAGTTATGGTGCCACCTGCTTAATTGTGCCCTCGACAGCCATGTCTCCAGAGACGCGCACTCCATCCCAGAGCAGACCTGCTTATAACAATGTGGTCTTCCTCAAGACTTTCTCTGGTAATCATTCAGACTATTGAGACCAGTCAAGAGAACCTCATGAAGGATAACATTTATCTACAGAAGTACCTCCCTGCGGCTCAGCAACTAATAACAACGAGAACATTCATGTGAGATTCTCCTACTGGTGGCAAATACATTCCAAGTGTCCCCATTCAAACAAAGCATGTTTTACTCTGATTGGATCATGTTGCCCTGTTTCATACCATCGGACTTAAATAATTAAATTGTAATCATCAGTGAACATCCCCACTTCTGACCTTATGATGGAAGGAAGGTCATTCATGAAACAGCTGAAGATGGTTGGGCGGAGGACACTACCCTGAGGAACTCCTGAAATGATGTCCTGGAACCTCCAACAACCACAACCATCTTCCTTTGCATTAGGTATGACTCCAACCAGTGGAGAGTTTTCCCCCTGATTCCCACTGACTCCAGTTTTGCTAGGGCTTCTTAATGCTGCCTTGATGTCAAGGGGTGGTCACTCTCAATTCATCTTTTGGAGTTCAGCTCTTTTGTCCACACTTGGGCCAAGGTTGTAATGAGGTCTGGAGCTGAGTGATTCTGACAGAACCCAAACTGAGCAAGCGCTGCTTGCGAGCACTGTTGCTGACACTTTCCATCACATTACTGATGATTGAGAGTGGACTGATGAGGTGTTAATTGGTGGGATTGGATTTGTGCTGCCTTTTGTGGACAGAATGTGCGTGGGCAATTTTCCACATTTACAAATCCAGGCCAGTGTTGTAATGGTACTGAAGCAATTTGGCTGAGGGCACATCATGACATGTTTTAATGCTGGTACAAACTCGGAGGGATTAGTACAATGACAGGCTGACTACTGTTTCTGTTGGAAAACAATCTTACAGTTTGGGAAATTAATTAATTGGCTAATAATTGGGACAAGTGGGTTCACCTTTCTATGGAAGTAATGCAGCGAGCTTTCATATGACCCTCAGTGTTATATGGTTAATTATGATGTTGAAAACCTTTAATTTGTTCCCGATTTCCTCTCCTTCCATATCATCACTTTATACTTCTGGTTATTGCTGGCTACGTCTCCATGGGTAATCCCAGCTCACTGCCATTTCTCATGTGGATGTCTAGACAATGAGGTTGGATTCTCCCCCATCATCCCACCCCTAAATAGAAGGGATAATGGTCTAAAGAGTGGGAAAACTGGGCAATGAGGCCTACCATGTCTCCTTCCATCCTAACCTTGATTTTTCTCCACTCACTCTTGACTAGGTGATCACCAGCTGTCCACTGACTGCCACATTAGATGTAAATTACAACAGGGTAGCAGGACAAGGCAAACCACCTCATTTCCCTGTGTTCTGCTGTTGATTCCCTTGAACCCTGGTAGAGGGGTAGCAGTAATTCCGGGGCATCAGTGGACCCCAGCTGATCCCATTGGGTGCAGAGTGTCCCGTCAGAGCCCCTCCTTGAGCCTTTAGGCTCCTCTGCTAAATTTACTGCCCTGCCACTTCAACATGCCTGCTGCACCACTGCCAAAGATCTTCTCCGGCAGTCGGTGAGTTCTCATTTGCTGGTGGGAATTCTGTCAAGAGACTGGCCTGCCAACTTAACGACTCTGAACCAGGAAACTGGGCTGGGACCAGAACATAGTGAGTGTGGTCAGTGGAAGCAAGGCCAGGAGAAGGGGGTGAACACCAAGCTGCTCACCGAGGCCTGGGCCTTCAGTGAGATTCAGACTCAGGCAGCATCGCCTCCCTCACAAGTGACTGCCTTGTGCCTCAATGGTGTGTACAGTATTGGTCTCCTTATTTAAGGAAGGATGTAAATGCATTGGAAACAGTTCAGAGAAGATTTACCAGATTAATACCTGGAATGAGTGGGTTGTCTTATGAGGAAAGGTTGGACAGACTGAGCTTGTATCCACTGGAGTTTAGAAGAGTAAGAGGCAACTTGATGGAAACATATAAGATCCTGAGGGGTCTTGACAGGGTGGATGTGGAGATGATGTTTCCTCTCTGGGGAGGGTCTAGAACTAGGGGCCACTGTTTAAAAATAAGGGTTTTCCTACTTAAAACAGAGATGAGGTGAAATATTTTCCCAGAAGGTTGTGAGTCTTTGGAACTCTTGTTCTGAAAAGACGTTGGAAACAGGTGTGAATATTTTTAAGGCAGAGGTGGATAGATTCTTGGTAAGCAAGGGGGTGCAAGGTTATTGTCAGTGGGCGGGATGCAGATTTCAGGTCACTATCAGATCAGCCACGCTCTTATTAAATGGCGGAGCAGGCTTGAGGTGTGGGATGGCCTACTCCTGCTTCTAGTGCATAGAACAAAGAAAAGTACAGCACAGGAACAGGCCCTTCCACCCTCCAAGCCTGCGCCGATCATATTACCCGTCAACTAAAACATTTTGCACTTCCGGGGTCCGTATCCCTCTATTCCCATCCTATTCATGTATTTGTCAAGCTGCCTCTTAAACACCACTATCGTACCTGCTTCCACCACCTCCTCTGGCTGCGAATTCCAGACACTCACTACCCTCTGTGTAAAAAACTTGCCCCACACATCTCCTCTATAGTTTTCTCCTCTCACCTTAAATCTACGTCCCCTAGTAATTGACTCTTCCACCCTGGGAAAAAGCTTCTGACTATCTACTCTGTTCATGCCACTCATAATTTTGTAAACGTCTATCAAGTCACCCCTCAATCTCCGTCACTCTAGTGAGAACAATCTGAGTTTCTCCAACCTCTCCTCATAGCTAATAACCTCCAGACCAGGCAGCATCCTGGTAAACCTCCTCTGCACCCTCTCCAATGCCTCCATATCCTTCTGGTAATGTGGCGACCAGAATTGCACGTAATATTCCAAGTGTGGCCTAACCAAGGTTCTATACAGCTGCAGCATGACTTCCCAGCTTTTATACTCAATACCCCTGCCAATGAAGGCAAGCATGTCATATGCCTTCCTGACTACCTTATCCACCTGCGTTGCCACTTTCAGTGACCTGTGGACCTGTACACCCAGATCCCTCTGCCCGTCGATGTACTTAAGTGTTCTGCCATTTACTGTATAATTCCTGCCTGTATTAGACCTTCCAATACGCATTACCTCGCATTTGTCCGGATTAAACTCCATCTGCCATTTCTCCGCCCAAGTCTCCAACCAATCTGTATCCTGTTGTAACCTTTGACAATCCTCTTCACTATCTGCAACTCCTCCAACCTTAGTGTCATCTGCAAACTTACTAATTAGCCCAGTTACATTTTCCTCCAAATCATTTATGTATACTACAAACAGCAAAGGCCCCAGCACTGATCCCTGCGGAACTCCACTAGTCACAGCTCTCCATTCAGAAAAGCACCCTTCCACTGCTACCCTCTGTCTTCTATGACCAAGCCAATTCTGTATCCATCTTGCCAGCTCACCTCTGATCCTGTGTGACTTTACCTTTTGTACCAGTCTGCCATGTGGGACCTTGTCCAAGGCCTTACTGAAATCCATGTATATAACATCCACTGCCCTTCCATCATCGATCATCTTTGTCACTTCCTTGAAAAACTCGATCAAGTTGCTGAGACACGACCTCCCCTTCACAAAACCATGCTGCCTCTCACTAATATGCGCATTTGCTTCCAAATGGTAGTAAATCCTGTCACAAAGAATCTTCTCCAATAATTTCCCTACCACTGACGTAAGGCTCACCGGCCTGTAATTTCCTGGATTGTCCCTGCTACCCTTCTTAAACAATGGAACAACACTGGCCATTCTCCAGTCCTCTGGGACCTCACCTGTAGCCAGTGAGGATACAAAGATTTCTGTCAAGGCCCCAGCAATCTCCTCCCTTGCCTCCCTCAGTACTCTGGGGTAGATCCCATCTGGACCTGGGGACTTATCCACCTTAATATTCTTCAAGACGCCGAACACCTCCTCTTTTTGATCTCAACATGATCCAGGCTATCTACACACTCTTCCCTAGACAAATCGACCGCTAAGTCCTTCTCTTTGGTGAATACTGATGAGAAGTATTCATTTAGTATCTCTCCCACTTCTTTTGGCTCCACACACAGATTCCCACCTCTGTCCCTGAGTGGGCCTACCCTTTCCCTGGCTACCCTCTTGCTTTTTACATATGTATAATAGGCCTTGGGATTTTCCTTAATCCTGGTTGCCAGTGACTTTTCATGACCCCTTTTAGCCCTCCTGACTCCTTGCTTAAGTTTCTTCCTACTTTCTATATATTCTCCACGGGATTCATCTGTTCCCAGCCTTCTAGCCCTTACGAATGCTTCCCTTTTCTTTTTGACTAATCTCACAATATCCTTCCTTATCCAAGGTTCCTGACACTTGCCACACTTATCCTTCATCTAGCAGGAACATGCCGGTCCTGAATTCTTATCAACTGACGTTTGAAACCCCCCCACATGTCAGTTGTTGATTTTCCCTCAAACATCCACCTCCAGTCTAGATTCCTCAGTTCCTGCCTAATATTGTTATAATTAGCCTTCCCCCAATTAAACACCTTAACCCGAGGACTCCTGTTATCCTGATCCACCAGTACCTTGAAACTTACTGAATTATGGTCACTTTTCCCCAAATGCTCCCCTACTGAAACTTCGACCACCTGGCCGGGTTCATTCCCTAATACCAGGTCCAGTATTGCCCCTTCCCTAGTTGGACTATCTACATATTGTCTCAGGAAACCCTCCTGGATGCACCTTACAAATTCTGCACCATCCAAACCCCTAGCACTAAGTGATTCCCCAGTCAATATAGGGAAAGTTAAAATCATCCACCACAATAACCCTATTGCTTTAACATCTTTCTAAAATCTGCCTACATAACTGTTCCTCAATCTCTCACCGGCAATTGGGAGGCCTATAGTAAACCCCCAACATTATGACTACACCCTTCCTATTCCGGAGCTCTACCCATGTTGCCTTGCTTCATGAGCCCTCCAAGGTGTTCTCCTGTTGTACAGCTGTGATATTCCCCTTAACCAGCAGTGCAACTGCCCCACCTCTTCTCCATCCCTCTCTATCCTGCCTGAAACATCTAAATCCTGGAACGTTTATCTGCCAATCCTGTCCATCCTTCAACCAAGTCTCTGTAATAGCAACATCAAAGTCCCAAGTACTAATCCAAACTCTAAGCTCATCTTCCTTGCCTGTTATACTTCTCGCATTGAAACCAATGCTCTTATGTGTTCGTATGTGATTGCGAACAAGCAAGTGGTGGGCCTCCACCTCCGAGATAATGTTCTATGGTATAAGGGGTTATTGGAGGGAGAGCCTGAGCCGCACGTCCATTTGTTTTGACAGCCAGAGTGCATTCTGGGTGATGTAGCCTACCCCTGCCCGTGCTCTCATCGCCTGCATGAGCAGCACCCCCTATTGGCCCGCTGGAGTCAAGATGGCAAAGCGGGTTGGGGAGGCCCGGAGAAGAGGCAGCTGCAACAACTAAGGTCCAGGTCAGTTTGAATGTCGGACAGGGTGAGCAGGAAGCACATCTTGCCATCTTCACAGCCATCCCAAACTCCTCCACAGCGAGGAAACTTCCAAACTTCTTGGGGATAGTGAGTGAGGGAGTGAATGAGGGAGGGAGCAAGTGGGAGAGTAGGTGTAAGAGTGAGGGAGTCTAAAGGTGAGTGAGTGTGGGAGTGAGTGAATGTAACAATGAGTGTAAGAGTGTGATAGTGAGTGTGAGAGTAAGTGAGTGAGTGTAAGAATGAGTGTAAAAGTGAGTAAATGAGTGTGTGAGTGAAAGTGAGTGCTGGAGTGAGTGAGAGATTGAGAGAACCCTGAAATTGGGAGTGAGTCAGACACACAAACATGCACATGGACACATACACTCACACACACACTCACTCACACACGCACACACACACGCACACACACACACACACACACACACACACACACACACTCACTCACACACACACTCACTCACACACGCACACACACACACACACACACAGATATATATAGGCTGCTTGGTATGGACATGTACATACACACACACATACAAACACACACACACAGACACACACACATACTCACACGCACACACACACATAAAAGCTGCTTGGTGTGGATACATACACACACACACACACACACACAGACACACACACACACAGACACACACACACACATATATATAGGCTGCTTGGTGTGAACACATACACACACACACACAGACACACACACATATATATAGGCTGCTTGGTGTGGACACATACATACACACATACACACAGACACACAGACACACACTCACAAATGCACACACACACACACACACACACACATATATAGGCTGCTTTGTGTGGATACATACATATACACACACACACACACACACACATGTATATAGGCTGCTTGGTGTGGACACATACATACACACACACACACACAGACACACACTCACAGACACACACACATACACACACGCACACTCACACATATATAGGCTGCTTGGTGTGGACACATACATACACACATACACACACAGATACACAGACACACACTCACACACATGCACACACACACACACACATATATAGGCTGCTTTGTGTGGACACACACATACACACACACACACACACACACACACAGACACACACATACACACACACACACATATATAGGCTGCTTGGTGTGGACACATACACACACAGACACACAGACACACACTCACATACATGCACACACACACCACACACTGATTCACACACATGCACAGACACACACACACACACAGAGGTGGCTTGGTGTGGACACACACATACGTACACACACAGATGCACACACACACTCACTCATGCACATGCACACACGTTCACTTAAGCACGGGCGCACACACATACACACACTCCCCCTCCTCCTCCCTCCACAAAATCCTATCCACACACTGGGAGGGGAGAGGAGGGAAGACAGCTACTTCACATGAATTCCAACAAGGCAGGCTCGGAGTGGGAGCCACCACAGCCAGACACCAGGTCGGTATTAGTTAAACCCAACTGCTGAGCTCAGCACCGGCCCCCTCCCCTTCCCTGGTGACCAGGTCTTGGGGCCGAGTCTGTCTCTCTCTCTATCTCTGCTTCTTACGCAAAAAGACAGAAAATTTTTGTTAGTTAGCACTGTTGCTTGGCACTTTTTAATGGTCATTTTTATTAATTATTCACTTTCTAAATGATAAATTTAATGCTTTGACATTGGTTTATTCTTTGATCAGCAATTTATTTATGTTTTCTTCATACTATTTGTTTAATTCATGCTTTTTAAATTCATGCTTAATGCTGTTGCAAATGAGATCTCAGACAGCTACTGCTGGAAATGCTCTGCACGCCTGGCGCGGTATCGGTGCAGAGAGAAACAGAGGTCAATGAGCTTTCATCGGGACTAGTGCAGATCGTGGACCTGAAGCATTAACTCTGTTTCCCTCTCCACAGATGCTGCTGGACCTGCTGAGTGTTTCCTGCATTTTCTGTTTATATCTCAGGTTTCCAGCATCTGCATTTCTTTGCTCTCCTATTATATTCTCCATGCTGGGCATTTGTAAGTGTGGCTAGTTTCAGTTTAAAATGGGAAGATATTTATCACTCAATGCTAAGTGATATTTTTCTGTGTGGATAGAAATAGCACATTATTGCAGGTGAATTGGTTAGTGCTAATTTGCTAGAAGGTTTTGCCATTTTTAAACTTGGAAGTGAAACCAGGAGTCAGGCACCAATAGAATATGTCACTGTTAGTTCAAGAAATTCTCATTTGTGCATGGGATTGTTGTTTGTGGTGCTTGTGAGTCTTGAGTCTTTTGTATGTTGCAGTCCAGATATTGCCTAGGGCCAGGTTCAAAGAACTGGAGCAGGTTGCATAATATGAATGACCAAGTTATGTGCAATTGTCTGAAAAAGCTGTGATTGTGAAGTGCATCAGAGCTTTCATTGGGTTTATAAATGGAGGCATAGAGTACAAAAGGCAAGAAATTTTGCCAAACCTGTATACAACGGTTCAACCCCACTGTGAATATGATTCCCAATTCTGGGCATCTGAAGGATCTGAGGGTGAGGGTTAAAAGTGAGGAGGCTGGCATGCAGTGGATAAGGGACCCAGAAACAGGTAAGAACTAGGGCCCATCATTTCTCTCCCTAATTCTGGCTGGAAGTTCCACCCATCCATCCTACTGGGTTGTGGACTGGACAGAGGCCTGTGTAGAAGCAAGCATAGGGTGAGCTCATAGTTTGGGCTAAACCTTGTATGTATGTACATAGTTATGTGTTATCAATAAACACTTAATGTTCAACCATGCAGGACTCTTTGTGAGACTGACTGAATATACAGTATGCAACATGCTGGCAGTGAATGGAAAATCCCCAGAATCTCAGAGAAGCTGAAGCAGAAATTGTAATGCTGGGAAACTAAAGGACAACATTCTGACCTGGTTTAAACACCTGAAGTGAAGACACAGAGAGAGAGCACTAAAAAATGCTCCTTTGCAGAATTGGAAGCAGAAAGGCAGAGAACATAATCTCCACTGTGTAGCTGAGAACTCCACAAGATCTCCTGGAGATCCATTGTGAATGACCACAGAGTGCAGAGACAAAGGACTGAGCCAGGGTGAGCAAGATATTTAGCTCTAAGCCAGGGCTAGTTTAAAAGCTTCAGTGCTGTAGAAAAGTCGGATCAGCCCATTTCCGAAATCACTGCAGCCAGACCAGGTTCAAAATCGGCACCATGCCATTTGGAACCAAACTTGTTGTAAGGAGAAAAAGAAGCAGAAGGTGGGAATCGATTGTAAAATCCGGAAAGTGCTTTGATATCACAGGGAAGGTCCAGAATAGTTGTTTGAGTAAATCACTGCACAAAACTAAAGACAAATAGATCAGGACCAGCATCGCCACGGGAACCCGCCAAAATGTGACAAGCGTGGGAAGACTCTTTGAAAAACACCATCTTTAAAACCTGCACAGCATTTAAAGCTGTACTCCCCTGAACTTAAAGCAACCATCAACAAAGCATCATTACCAGCTCAATCTGGACTGATCCAGGGGCCAGACCAAGCACAACATTGGAGACTTTGACGGAAAACATTCTTATGATACATGATATCTTCAGGAATAGATAAAAAGACAAGCTGAAGAAGTGAAAGACAATACTTTATTCAGTCGGTCCGATACCCAATGATATTGTTGCATGGAAAGGAATAAAGAAATCCTCAGATAAATTTGATGATGTTCCAAAATCATTCGATACATATTTTAATCTAAGAAACAATAAATTTTAGGGACCAAAATTCAACAAACATGTCTAACAGCCTAGAGAGCGGTTGACTCATTTATAAACAAGTTATACAGATTGGTTGAAGGCTATGACTATGGTGACCTTAAGTTAGAATTAATGAGGGACAGAATTGTTGTCGGAGGCTGACAATGCCCTTTCTGACATACTACAGGCCAAGGGAGATCTGTCTCTAGAAAAGGCCACCCAAATAGTCAGATAGTCTGAAGTCCTCCAACAGCAAGATGTTAAGACAATCTCTGCCATCAACTGCATGGAACTCCAAGTCCCTGAGAGGCCCACCAGTAAAGTAAATCTCGACTGGGACCTCAGCTCTCAATTGTCATCACTCTTTGTAGAGTCAGTTTGTCTAATTTCCTTGCGGACAGCAGAAGCTCCTGTTTGGTCAGACCAGCCAATCCTTCAATGTAGCTCGAGTGGGAGGCACAGATGGGAACGACCAGCAACAGAAGAATGAGCCTTGACCCCAGGCTCCAATGTGGTTGGGATTCATTCAAGCTGGAGGCAGCATGCTAGCTGTAGGCAACTTGGTACAGACACTGCAATCTCCAGCCAATGTGCAAAGCTACAAGAAGATGCTGGAGCAAAAAACTAGTGACCATCAGCTCGCCAGAGCACAGCTCAGTGAGATACAGGGACACACAGAGGAACACAGTGCCCCAATAAAAGCAAAACTGTGAGGAGAGTCCACTGATGAGGAACATCCAAATGACAGGGAGAGACACCTTTAACTCCGACAAAGATCACAGCGAAACACACGGAAAATGAAAAACCAATATTCATACCACGAATGAAGGGAGTGCACACTCTCTCCAGAAAGCATGGAACAGGCCAGTGGTCCCCAAGCAGAACAGGTGGGGAGTTGATAAGGAGCAGCTCAACTCCATGGAGCAGAAAAAGCATATCAGAAGCAGACAACCAAGTGCCAGAAACACAGACTCTACTTAAACTCCAAATCAACAAAGGTTGCCTAAATCAACAGAACCTACACACACACAATTCTGTGAGCAGAGTGTGAGCAGAGTGTGAGCAGAGTGTGAGCAGAGTCTGAGCAGAGTGTGAGCAGAGTCTGAGCAGAATGTGAGCAGAGTGTGAGCAGAGTGTGAGCCGAGTGTGAGCAGAGTGTGAGCAGAGTGTGAGCAGAGTCTGAGCAGAATGTGAGCAGAGTGTGAGCAGAGTGTGAGCAGAGTGTGAGCAGAGTGTGAGCAGAGTCTGAGCAGAATGTGAGCAGAGTCTGAGCAGAGTGTGAGCAGAGTGTGAGCAGAGTGTGAGCAGAATGTGAGCAGAGTGTGAGCAGAGTGTGAGCAGAGTGTGAGCAGAGTGTGAGCAGAATGTGAGCAGAGTGTGAGCAGAGTGTGAGCAGAGTGTGAGCAGAATGTGAGCAGAGTGTGAGCAGAGTGTGAGCAGAGTGTGAGCAGAGTCTGAGCAGAATGTGAGCAGAGTCTGAGCAGAGTGTGAGCAGAGTGTGAGCAGAGTGTGAGCAGAGTGTGAGCAGAATGTGAGCAGAGTGTGAGCAGAGTCTGAGCAGAATGTGAGCAGAGTCTGAGCAGAGTGTGAGCAGAGTCTGAGCAGAATGTGAGCAGAGTGTGAGCAGAGTGTGAGCAGAATGTGAGCAGAGTGTGAGCAGAGTCTGAGCAGAGTGTGAGCAGAGTGTGAGCAGAGTCTGAGCAGAGTGTGAGCAGAGTCTGAGCAGAATGTGAGCAGAGTCTGAGCAGAGTCTGAGCAGAGTGTGAGCAGAATGTGAGCAGAGTGTGAGCAGAGTCTGAGCAGAGTGTGAGCAGAGTGTGAGCAGAGTGTGAGCAGAGTGTGAGCAGAGTGTGAGCAGAGTCTGAGCAGAGTCTGAGCAGAGTGTGAGCAGAATGTGAGCAGAGTGTGAGCAGAGTGTGAGCAGAGTGTGAGCAGAGTCTGAGCAGAGTCTGAGCAGAATGTGAGCAGAGTGTGAGACGAGTGTGAGCAGAGTCTGAGCAGAGTCTGAGCAGAGTGTGAGCAGAATGTGAGCAGAGTCTGAGCAGAATGTGAGCAGAGTGTGAGACGAGTGTGAGCAGAGTGTGAGCAGAGTCTGAGCAGAGTGTGAGCAGAGTGTGAGCAGAGTGTGAGCAGAATGTGAGCAGAGTGTGAGCAGAGTGTGAGCAGAGTGTGAGCAGAGTCTGAGCAGAGTCTGAGCAGAATGTGAGCAGAGTCTGAGCAGAATGTGAGCAGAGTGTGAGCAGAGTGTGAGCAGAGTGTGAGCAGAGTCTGAGCAGAGTGTGAGCAGAGTCTGAGCAGAGTGTGAGCAGAGTGTGAGCAGAATGTGAGCAGAGTGTGAGCAGAGTGTGAGCAGAGTGTGAGCAGAGTGTGAGCAGAGTCTGAGCAGAGTCTGAGCAGAATGTGAGCAGAGTGTGAGCAGAGTGTGAGCAGAGTGTGAGCAGAGTGTGAGCAGAGTGTGAGCAGAATGTGAGCAGAGTGTGAGCAGAGTGTGAGCAGAGTGTGAGCAGAATGTGAGCAGAGTGTGAGCAGAGTGTGAGCAGAGTGTGAGCAGAGTGTGAGCAGAATGTGAGCAGAGTGTGAGCAGAGTGTGAACAGAGTGTGAGCAGAGTCTGAGCAGAGTCTGAGCAGAGTGTGAACAGAATGAAATCTGGAAGAATTGCCAAGTCTGCAGACTTTCTGAATTTATCAAATCAGAGACTTTAATGGAGGTTGGGGGGGGTTGGGGGGGTGGGTGTGGTGGGGGAGTGGGGGGTGGGGTGGGGTGGGGTGGGGGGGTAGGGGGCGTGGGGGGGTCGGGGGTGGGGAGAAGGATTAGCCCGATTGTAACTTAAGTACATTGGGTAAAGCCCTGGGGGGGGTGTGGTATTAGCTTTTCTGGCACAGAAAGCGTTAATGTGGGACTGGGAAACTGTGTTGCCCACAGTGTAATGTAAAGAGACACATAACCTGAGACTGTAGTAAGTTGTGGACTGGACAGAGACCTGTGTAGAAGCAAGCATGGAGTTAGCTCAGAGCTTGGGCTTTAACCTGCATATTTGTACATTGTAATGTGTTATCAATAAACAGTTAATGTTCAACCATAATAGATTCAGAACCTCTTTGTGAGACCCACTGAACATCCCACATACAACACCTTTGACAATGGTAGGGCTGATTTTGTTTCTAAAATAAGAATTGGATATTCAATCCAGGTCTATCTCATCAAGAAACCTCCATCTATGTGATCTTTGTAAAAAAATACAGTTTGAGTTGAGTGTCTGAACATTGCTGTTTTTAGCAAATATGCTTAAAAACATTAATGTAGAAAAAACATACGTTGCCAAATCCACAAAAGAAACTCCATCTCCATTATCAGCGGCAGCCTTCTTGCAGTTAGAACGGTGTAGGTTCAAATCCCATTGTAAGACCTGGTTGTAATTTCAGTGCTGACTGAGGGAGTGATACATTTTGTCAGCGGTTCTGCCTTTAGGATGATATGTTAAACTAAGGCCTGCTTGTTCAAATTGACATAAAAGATCTAACAGTACTTTTGTGAAGAGAGCTCACCCAGTTTCTTAGCCACCATTTATTACCAACTAACACCAGCAAAATGGGTTGACTGGTCATTGGCTGTTTGTGACATGCTTAATTAGACATCATGACTGCATTTCAAGAGTAACTCATGTGCTGGCAACTGCTTTGGAACAATTGGAGGTGTTGAAAAGTGATTTATAAGTGCAAGTTCACTTTTTTTTTCTTAGGTCTGATTTGAATAGTTGAATGGCTGTGCCCAGTGTAGACTGGAATTAGATCTGTATTACCCTCGTCTGGACACTGCAGGGGGAGCTGGCATTTTCATGGTTAAGGACTAAGTATCATGTAGCCAATAAGAATCAAGAACTTTTCTTCCAAATAAATACTCAATGTTTATAGAGAAAAACACATCAATTTGATGAAGTGGTCATCCAAAAATATTAATGAGAGGTTCATGAATAATTTGGAGTAATTGAGGATGGATGATTATGATAACCGAACTCCTGTATATTATGTAACCATTGCTCAGTTGTAGTTCAATGCATGTCTGAAATGCCTTAAAAGCCACAGGTTCTGTGCATCCCAGCAATCCATGTTTGTCTAATCTATATCTAATAGTTGTCTGAGTACATTACAGCTATACCAATAATCAGGCTCGTTCCTTTAGCCCTTATGATCCAAACAACAACCCCACTGTGATCCTTCAAGGTGGAAGAAACAGGTAAAATGGTTTAAAACAGTATGGCAGTCCTGTTGTTAATAGCAAAACCATGGAGAATTGGGCTTTATTTTTACAATATGGGGAAGAACATGTGCAAGAGTTATTTAACATTCTGCCTGATAGTAAAAATGATTCTGTTTGATCAGGCTTACAGACCAAGCCTGATTATCAAAAAAAAAACAAGGAATTATTCAATTCTTCCTTCTTGCCTTTTACCACAGAGTGCAGGTTTTAGTTGGGTTAGTCTTATTCAGCATCAAGTTGAATGTCATTGTACAAGGAAAATAGTATTAAGATGTTAATGCAGAAAAACTAAGCAATTAACTTAAAAGACCTTTACGGTTGATAACCAGCCAATATAATGGTTACAGTGCTTGTTTGATTCACCCATAAAGGTTGGATTTTGTTTTCCCTTCTCAGCCAGAATAAATCATGAGAAGGGTAACTAATCCAAACACGTTTTCAGTAAAGTCAGTGGTCTAAAGGGCGGTTGTTATACCTGTGACATCAGCAAATATGATCTTAGCCGAAACTCTCCATGCAACACATTTCTGATTTCTAAAAGGTGATTAAAGTGTTGTGTGCATAAATGCCATTTTTTCACAGAGGGATAATTGAATGGTGAGGTTCCTCCACTTACCCCAAAGTTGTGGTGAAGCAGCAATATTGGTGAAAATTCCACCCCCACCCCCGCCCCAGGTTGAAGGAAGTGCATTACAGTGGTTTAGTAGATTGGAACCCCTTTTCCACAATACTATACTATGAATTCTTAAAAAGTAGATTTGTGCCCTCATTAAAGTATTAGAATCTCAACGACAGTGTTTTGGACAAAGCAGGGAAGGACACGTCAGGGCAAAGAGTCAGCCTGGCCCACTCTGATCCAGCTTCTAATTACCAGCATTATAGTCCGAAGTGGAGAGGAGACAGTTTGCTCATGTAGGATAGTGCGTGGTGTGGGGAGGCCACACAGAATGTAGGATAGTGCGTGGTGTGGGGAGGCCACACAGAATGTAGGATAGCGCGTGGTGTGGGGAGGCCACACAGAATGTAGGATAGTGCGTGGTGTGGGGAGGCCACACAGAATGTAGGATAGTGCGTGGCGTGGGGAGGCCACACAGAATGTAGGATAGTGCGTGGCATGGGGAGGCCACACAGAATGTAGGATAGTGCGTGGTGTGGGGAGGCCACACAGAATGTAGGATAGTGCATAGTGTGGGGAGGCCACACAGAATGTAGGATAGTGCATAGTGTGGGGAGGCCACACAGAATGTAGGATAGTGCGTGGCATGGGGAAGCCACACAGAATGTAGGATAGTGCGTGGCATGGGGAGGCCACACAGAATGTAGGATAGTGCGTGGTGTGGGGAGGCCACACAGAATGTAGGATAGTGCGTGGCATGGGGAGGCCACACAGAATGTAGGATAGTGCGTGGCGTGGGGAGGCCACACAGAATGTAGGATAGTGCGTGGCATGGGGAGGCCACACAGAATGTAGGATAGTGCGTGGCATGGGGAGGCCACACAGAATGTAGGATAGTGCGTGGTGTGGGGAGGCCACACAGAATGTAGGATAGTGCATGGCGTGGGGAGGCCACACAGAATGTAGGATAGTGCGTGGTATGGGGAGGCCACACAGAATGTAGGATAGTGCATGGTGCGGGGAGACAACACAGAATGTAGGATAGTGCGTGGCATGGGGAGGCCACACAGAATGTAGGATAATGCATAGTGTGGGGAGGCCACACAGAATGTAGGATGGTGCGTGGCATGGGGAGGCCACACAGAATGTAGGATAGTGCGTGGTGTGGGGAGGCCACACAGAATGTAGGATAGTGCGTGGAGTGGGGAGGCCACACAGAATGTAGGATAGTGCTTGGTGTGGGGAGGCCACACAGAATGTAGGATAGTGCATGGCGTGGAGAGGCCACACAGAATGTAGGATAGTGCGTGGTGTGGGGAGGCCACACAGAATGTAGGATAGTGCATAGTGTGGGGAGGCCACACAGAATGTAGGATAATGCATAGTGTGGGGAGGCCACACAGAATGTAGGATAGTGCGTGGCGTGGGGAGGCCACACAGAATGTAGGATAGTGCGTGGTGTGGGGAGGCCACACAGAATGTAGGATGGTGCGTGGCGTGGGGAGGCCACACAGAATGTAGGATAGTGCGTGGTGTGGGGAGGCCACACAGAATGTAGGATAGTGCATGGCGTGGGGAGGCCACACAGAATGTAGGATAGTGCGTGGTGTGGGGAGGCCACACAGAATGTAGGATAGTGCGTGGTGTGGGGAGGCCACACAGAATGTAGGATAGTGCGTGGCATGGGGAGGCCACACAGAATGTAGGATAGTGCGTGGCGTGGGGAGGCCACACAGAATGTAGGATAGTGCGTGGTGTGGGGAGGCCACACAGAATGTAGGATAGTGCGTGGTATGGGGAGGCCACACAGAATGTAGGATAGTGCGTGGCATGGGGAGGCCACACAGAATGTAGGATAGTGCTTGGTGTGGGGAGGCCACACAGAATGTAGGATAGTGCGTGGTGTGGGGAGGCCACACAGAATGTAGGATAGTGCGTGGTGTGGGGAGGCCACACAGAATGTAGGATAGTGCGTGGTGTGGGGAGGCCACACAGAATGTAGGATAGTGCGTGGTGTGGGGAGGCCACACAGAATGTAGGATAGTGCGTGGTGTGGGGAGGCCACACAGAATGTAGGATAGTGCGTGGTGTGGGGAGGCCACACAGAATGTAGGATAGTGCGTGGTGTGGGGAGGCCACACAGAATGTAGGATAGTGCGTGGCATGGGGAGGCCACACAGAATGTAGGATAGTGCTTGGTGTGGGGAGGCCACACAGAATGGTAGAAGAGAGAAAATATAGATAAATTTTAAAGACACATTGACACCTTTAGCAACATTAGTCTGCACAACAATGCAGGTATTTATAAAGTGTTACAGTGAGATCATATTCACTGATATGATGGTGTCTTTGTATAATAACTGTCCTTTCAATCACTGACTGTATTGAGGGTGGCGTCAGTTGCAGATGTTGAGAACTGAGAAGTGAATACATTCAGATCTTCATCTGAAAAAGGAATGGAGCTTATGTTTAAAAACAAAAAGCTGCAGATGCTGGATGTTTCCTTTTGTGGGAAAATCTAGAATTAGGGGTCACCATTTAAAAATAAGGGGTCACTCATTTAAGACAGAGATGAGGAGATTTTTTTTCCCTCAGAGAGTTATGAGTCTTTGGAACTCTCTTCCTCAAAAGGTGGTGGAAGCAAAGCCTTTGACTATTTTAAGGCAGAGCTAGATAGATTCTTGATGAACAAAGGGTTGAAAGATTATTGGGTTTGGCAGGAATGTGGGGTTGGGGTTAGATTCAGATCAGCCATGATCTTATTGAATGGCAGAGCAGGCTTGAGGGGCCGAATGGCCTCCTCCTGCTCCCAATCCGTATGTTCGTATCAATGGAAGAACTCTGATTTTTAATAAGGGGAAGCGTTATCACTCGAGTGATTTTCAGTAAGAGAAATGCAAGCTTACAAAGGTCTTACATTTCATGAGGTATATATCTTGCTGATCTGGCCTGAACTACCCAACTGAGCTGTGAGACACAACTAAAATTAGCTTGTGCTCTTTGTGGCACAGAGAGAGCTAAGCGGATAAGATTAATAATAACAACAGCCTTAGCAATGTATCTGAAGTCAGTTTTAATACATAAACAGTGTTAAATGCAGTGCAGAAAAATGTCAAATTAATCTGAAAGCCATCAGGATTCTGAGCCGCCATTCTTCAACATGCCTTTGTTTATTTCTTTCTTACCTCTCTGTTATGCTCCCTTTTCTTACCCCACTGGCCAGTTTCTCACATGAAACTTGTATTGGGTTTCTTTTTGTTTGCTCCAGTTAATGTTTTAGTAAACAAGTTCATGGAATATTTAGATGAGCTGAGTTCAGAAAGCTGAGTATGTTGGGCAGTTTGATAACATTTTGGGGTGAAAGCCCACCATCATTGGCAGCACAAAATGGGCAGTGGAATGTATGTTTTGGATCATGCATTTCACAACTGAACATCAGCAACGTGCACCCAAGGAGCCACACTTCACTCGGGACTTCGAGGCTCGTTTGCCTACCTTGCTTCAGGGAGAACTTATGGTCATCAGTGCCAGGCTTCATGGGCAGAACCACATCACTTTTAGGTGGGCTGACAGGCAGGTTTCTACTTGTGAGACCAGCCGTGAGGTGCGGGAGGCTTTTCAATGGTTGCAGGGTGAGGGCTGTACTGGGGAAGGGGGGGTATCCCAGGGTATCTGTAGGGGCCACATGTTAATGTGTGCAAGTGGCCTCATGATGGTGAGGGCTGAGGAGGCAGTCTCCAGAGGAGATGAGGCCAGATGGAGATGTGAGGGTGTGTGTGAGAGAGTGAGTGGTGATGTCCCTTGAGCTGGCAGTGATTGAGATGCCAGTGAATGTGTGATGGCCGTGTGAGTTTAGAGTGATGACAATAATTAGGTGTTTGCCAGAGGCTTGATGCTGTCTGTAGTCCAAATGCCAAAAGTCACATGATTTGTGGCAGCCATCTTTACAGCTTGCTTGTGTTCAATTTTTAAAAGTATTGACTGAAAGTTCATAATACAACATGCCTATACAGGCCATGACAAGCGAATCAGCAATTATTTCAGATTTCCAGCGTCTACAGTATTTTGCTTTTGTGAAGGTGGGCTGCATTTGATTGGGGTTGGAGGGGGTGAGGGGAGGGCAGACTTTTCATCCTTCCCCCTGGAAGAAAAGTTGACTGGAAGCCCATGTGCCCAGAAGAAGCCCAGCCCAAAGCCATAACGTGCTGCAAGGGGGCTACAGGGATTGAGAGTGAGACTCCCGGCCTTTGGTGGGAGAATGTCCCAATACTCAGGAGCTCCCAACAGCACCAGACTCAGTGGTGGCCACTGCCAAGACTGCAAGAAAAAGCAGGATGAAGACGTCCCAGGGTTTTAGGGAGGGGAGGGATCCTGGAGCTCAGGGAGAGGGGAAAGCAGGGTGGGATGGGTGGGGTGGCGAGGGTGGTTTGGCAGCACAGAAGGAAGCAAAGAGGGACCCCCCCTTCCCTCCCTACTTTTTCCCCACCCGCTTGCCCACACTAACCATATTATGGAGTTTGCTAATAATAGACCTTAAATTATTTATTTATATATGGGGACAGGCCTGCCCATCTTGGTGCCTGTCTACTTTGCATATTATGGGGATAGCATGGGGGTGGGTGGGAAATGGTGGGCTATCCACCCGACCAATTTTACATACCCTCCTACTGAAAACACACCCATCAGGGGCATGGAAATTCCAGGCCAGTGAATCAGCAACTTTCTTCACAATCTGCTTAATTCTCTATTCTAGTGGAAACTGAATTGAACACAGCACAGCTGGGTTAGGTTGCTATCTTGTGTAACTGCTGAAGTCAAATTTCACCCCATTTAACTTTTATTGTTTTATTGTTTATTCCGCTCTTTTCAAGAATCCCTTTCTCACTCATTTATCCATAGCTGAGACAGTGAATAAATCAATCTGCTATTTTGCAAATCCCTGTGAATAGACAGAAGCTAATAAGGATGCTTTATCCCTCCCTATTTATACCGTCTGTCTAATGTGTCACCTCCATGCTGCACCTCACCCTATTCACCAGCTCGACACCAGCTCCCTTTCACTCAGAACTCTTACCTACACCCCGACTTCACTCCCACCTCATTCCCACCTCATCCTTAGTCCATACTGCAACCCCAATTTAATCAACGCCCATTTCATTCCTCACAGGAATCCCGCCCACTCCTATCCATTGTCAGCTGCCATCCTTTTTAATAATCTAATATTGTTTGTAATTAATCTTTAACATTTAACTGAAAGTAATGTTTAAATTCGAAACCTCATCGAGGGGCCTAATCAGGAGGCAGAAGCTATCCACTGGGGAGCAGCTGTGGTTAGTTAATTAAGGAAATTAGCTCAAACTGTTTTTTCTATACCTGGGGCTTGGCTGACCTCTTCTGTTTTAGAGTATATAAATACAGATATCTCTGTGAGACCTAGCAATGGAGTGCAACTTCAACCCAGTTTTGGAAGTTGGGTGAAGAGAGTGAGGAGGGGCTCCTTTGCTTTTGCTAACTCGCTCACCCGTTAGGTTCTTACTCCGCGACAGGGAAGAAGCGAGAAGCTTGGTGAGTATCTGGTGAGCGGTTAAGGTTTATTCTATTCCTAAGGTTTAAAATAGTACAGGAACGTGTGGCAAGGTGAACAAAATACATAAAAGGAAAATAATTAATTGAATAAAATAATTAAGTAGACAATTAAAACACATTAAGGATGGCAGGACGAGTGATGTGTCCCAGCTGCAGCATGTGGGAGCTCCTTGGTGCCAGTCTGACCAAGGGCAAGCGCGTCTTCAGTTAATGTTTGTGGCTCAGGGAGCTTTGGCTCAGAGTCATTGAGCTGGAGGCTGAGCTGCAGACACTGTGACGCATGCGGGGTGGGGGGTGTGTGTTGAAAGTTACCTGGGCGTGTCAGGAGGGTGTGACTGCAGCTGAGACAGGCAAGAGGACCCAGATGGCAGGAGCCACAGTCTTTGAAATTGTCCAGTAGGCTTGAAGTTCTTGCAGCTTGTTCAGTTGAGAGTGGGCGGGGGGGGGGGGGCTGCAAAGTGTATGAGCAAAATGACCATGGTTCCGTGGTACAGGAAGCCATTCAAGTAGGGTTAGCGGAAAGGAATGTGGTGGTGGTAGGGGACAGTATAGTGAGGGGGATTGACACTCTTCTCTGCAGCAAAGAGCGAGAGTCCCGATGGCTGTGTTGCTTGCCGGTGCCAGGGTCAGGACATCTGCTCAGGGTTGGAGAGGAACTTGCAGTGGGAGGGGGAGGATCCAGTTGTCATGGTCCGTGTAGGTACCAATGACATAGGCATGACGAGGAAGGAAGTTCTGCACAGTCAGTATGAGGAGCTAGGTACCAAAGTAAGGAGCAGGACCTCCAAGGTAAGAATCTCTGAGCCACGTGCAAATTGGCATAGGGCAAATAAGATTAGAGAGACGAATGCTTGGCTCAGAGTCTGGTGTGGGAGAAGTGGAGCACTGGCACCAGTACTGGGGAAAGCAGGACCTGGACCGTTGGTCTACACCTGAACTGTACTGGGGCTGGTATCCTCGCCAGCCACATAATGAAGGAAGTCGAAATGGTTTTATACTAAGTAGTAGGGGCAAGGAATCAAATTTGAGGAGGTGTGGTAAATGAAGAGTAGAGACAAGGGAAGAGAGGAAGTTATTAATGTGGAAAACAATAAACAGAATGTGACATGAAGGCAGAGAAAGTAAATCAGCAGTTAAGGCTGGAGCTTACAAAAATAATAGAAGGACAAAACTAAAGGCTCCGTATTTGAATGCACATAGCATTTGAAACAAAACAGATGAACTGATAGTGGAAGTAGAAATAAATAAGTATGACCTGATAGCCATTCTAGAGACATGGATGCAGGATGACTTGGATTGGGACCTCAGTGTTGAAGTGTACATGACACTTAGGAAGGACAGGAAGCTAGGAAAAGGTGGGTTTTGTTTTTGGGGGGGGGGCAGGGTGGATGCGGTGGCTCTGTTAATTAATGATGGTATTAACACAATAGAGGGGTTGACCTAAGTTCAGGAAACCAGAATGTAGAAGCAGCTTAGGTAGATATGAGAAACGAAAAAGACAGGAAGTTGCTTGTGGGAGTGGTGTACAGGCTCCCTAAACTGAAACTACATGGTAGGACAGAATATAAAGGTAGAGATAATGAGAGCTTGTCAGAATGATATGGCAATAATCATGGGGGATTTTAATCTACATATAAACTGGAAAAATCAGATGGGCAAACGTAGGCTAGATGAGGAGTGCATGGAGTGTTTTCAGGCTCGTTTCTTAGAGCAGCACATTCTGGAGCCAACCACTAGACCTGGGATTGAGCAACGAAATCAGATTAATCAATGTCCTCAGAGAGAAGGTGTCGTAATATGACTGAATTTTACATTCAGTTTGAGCAGGAGAAGAGCACATCCAAGACTAGTACTTTAAACTTAAATAAGGGCAATTATGAGGGTATGAAAGCAGAGCTGGCTAAAGTGAACTTGCAAATGAGGTTAAGGGATAGGTCAATGGAGATGCAGTGGCAGATACTTGAGAGGATATTTCAGAATACACAGAATAGATACATTCCAATGAGAAAGAGAAATTCCAAGGGACGAGTCCACCATCCATGGTGAACTAAAAAAGTTAAAGATAGTATCAAACAAAAAGAAAAAGCATCTAATTGTGCAAAGTTGGTTGGCAGGTCAGAAGATTGGACAGAATATAAAAAACATTAAAGACTGACTAAAAAATTTAATGAGGGAAAAATCATAGTACAAGAGAAAGCTAGTTAGAAATATAAAAACAGATAGTAAGAGTTTCTATAGATATTTTAAAAAGAAAAGTATTAACATAGTGAGTATTGGTCCAATAGAAAATGAATCTGGGGAATTAATAATGGAAAATAAGGAGATGGCAGGTGGATTGAACAGGTATTTTGTAAAGGTCTTCACTATACAGGATACAAGTAACATCCCAGAGATAGCTGTAAACCAAAATTGGAACGGTGGGACTAACTCAAGAAAATTACAATGACAGGGAAGTGGTACATATGAACATATGAACTTGGAGCAGGAGTAGGCCACTCAGCCCCTTGAGCCTGATCCACCATTCAATAAGATCATGGCTGATCTGAATGTAACCTCAACTCCACATTCCTGACAACCCCCGATAACCTTTCACCCCTTGCTTATCAAGAATCTATCTAACTCTGCCTTAAAATAATGCTGAATAAATATTCAAAGACTCTGCTTCCATCACATTTTCAGGAAGAGAGTTCCAAAGATTCACTATCCTCTGAGAGAAAATAATCTCCTCATCTCTATCTTCAGTGAACAGCCCCTTTTTTTAAAGTGATCCCTAATTCTAGATTCTCCCACAAGAGGAAACATTCTCTCCACATCCATCCTGTCAACACTCCTCAGGATCTTATATGCTTCAATCAAGTCACCTCTTACTCTTCTAAGTTCCAGTGGATACAAGCCTAACCTGTCCAGCTTTTTCCACATAAGACAACCTGCCCATTCCTGGTGTTAGTCTGGTAAACCTTCTCTGAACTGCTTCTAATGCATTTATATCAGCGTAGTTTTGTTAAGGGGAGGTCATGTTTGACCAATTTGATTGAATTTTTCAAAGAAGTGACCAGGTGTGTAGATGAGGGCAATGTATTAGACATAGTCTACTTGGACTTCAGCAAGGCTTTGGATAAGGTCCCACATGGGAGACTGATGATGAAGGTTAGAGACCATGGGATCCAAGGCAATTTGGCAATTAGGATCCAGAATTGGCTGAGTGGCAGGAAGCAGAGGGTGATGGTCGAGGAGTGTTTTTGTGACTGGATGCCTGTGTTGAGTGGGGTTCCACAGGGATCAGTGTTGGGTCCCTTGCTGTTTGTGGTATATATAAACGATTTAGACTTGAATGTAGGAGGGTTGATCAGTATGTTCACAGATGACACGAAAATTGCTGGGGTGGTAAATAGTGAGGAGGATAGTCTAGATTACAGGAGGATATAGACGGGCTGGTCAGATGGGCTGATCAGTGGCAAATGAAATTTAACCCAGATAAGTGTGAGGTGATGCACTTGGACAGGACAAACAAGGCACAGGAATACACGATGAATGGTAGGACCCTGGGAAGTGCCGAGGATCAGAGGGACCTTGGTATACATGTCCACCGGTCACTTAGCGGGACAGAGAGATAAGGTGGTTAAGAAGGCTTATGGGATACTTGCCTTTATTAGCCGAGGCATAGAATAAAAGAGCAGGGAGGTTATGCTGGAACTGTATAAAATGTTGGTTAGGCCACAGCTAGAGTATTGCGTGCAGTTCTGGAATCCACATTATAGGAAGGATGTGATTGCACTAGAGAGAGTGCAGAGGAGATTTACCAGGATGTTGCCTGGGCTGGAGAATTTTAGTTATGAGGAGAGATTGGGGTTATTTTCCCTGGAGCAGTGGAGATTGGTTGGGGACATGATTGAGGTGTATAAAAGTATGAGGGGCATAGATAGGATTGACAAGAAGGAACTTTTCCACTTGGTGGAGGGATCAATAACCAGGGCAGTATAGATTTAAGGTAAGGGGCAGGAGGTTTAGAGGGGGTGTGAGGAAGAATTGTTTCACCCAGAGGGTGGTGGGAATCTGGAACTCACTGCCTGAAAGGGTGGTAGAGCCAGAAACCCTCATAACATTTAAGAAGTATTTGGATGTGCACTTGCGATGCCATGGCGTACAAGGATATGGGCCTAGTGCTGGAAAATGGGATTAGAATAGTTAGGTGCTTGTTTGACCGCACAGACTCGATGGGCTGAAGGGCCTTTTTCTATGCTGTAGACCTCTGCGACTATGACTATCTTTCTTTAAATAAGGAGACCAATACACAATACTCCAGATGTGGTCTCAACAATGCCCTGTACAACTGAAGCATAACCTCCCTACTTTGTAATCAACTCCCCTCACAATAAACAATAACATTCTAAAAACTTTCCTAATAACCTGCTGTACCTGCATTCCAACCTTTTGTGATTCATGCACTAGGACACCCAGATCCCTCTGCATCTCAGAGCTCTGCAATCTCTCACCATTTAGATAATAAGCCTCTTTATCATTCTTCCTGCAAAAATGAACGATTTCACATTTGCCCACATTACACTCCATTTGCCAGATCTTTGCCCACTCACTTAACCTGTCTATGTCACTTTGTAGCCTCCTTACATCCTCTTGACAATTTATTTTCCTACCTATCTTTGTGTTGTCAGCAAATTTAGCCACCATTCCTTTGGTTCCTTCATCATTTTTATAAATTGTAGAACGTTGAGGCCCCAGCACTGATCCCTGTGACATACCACTCCTCACATCCTGCCAACCACAAAAAGACTCATTTATACCAACTCTCTGCATCCTGTTAGCCAGCAAACCTTCTATCTGTGCCAACATGTAACCTCCAGGAGTGCTCAGCTCCCCCTGTGTGGGCAGTGGGGAGGAGGCTGAGTTAGAGCCTGCTCTCTCATGTGAACGAGTGCAGAATTCTCCCTGAGGCTCAGCGCTGCCTCAGGGAGATTAGTTTGATTATGAAGATTTCAAATAAAGAAAAAAAAAAATCAGTCATGTCCCCTCATGTGACAGTGCAACATGAGCTGGGACATGTCAATGAATTTTAATGAACATTTTTATTCAATTTTTAAACCCTTCATGAAACCCCATCCTGCCCGTGGATGAGGTTTCATGATAAAGACGAGGGCTGTCTGGGCTGTTTGCCTGCCCACCAACCTTAAGAGTTGGACAGGCAGCCCTGACAACCTGCTTAATTAGATTATTAACGGCCTTAACAGGCCTTTGACAGTTGAGCAGGCGCACAGCCAACTCTGGTGTGTACCTGCCAAACTGAAGATCTGAATGATGTGCAGTGACATCGGCACACACGCCTGACATCAACCACACATCATTTTACACATCGGTAAGTGGGTCCCACCCCCGCTCACCAACCAGAGGATTCAGGCCTATATGTTTTCTCTTTAAGTTTGATACTGTCTTTAACTTTTTCAGTTAACCACGGATAGTGGGTCCTCCCCTTGGATTTTTTCTTTCTGATTGGAACGTATATATTCGGTGTATTCTGAAATATCCCTTTAACTGTCTGCCATTGAACGTCGAGTGACCTATCCCTTAAATAGGCTTTGAGGAGTCAGGAGGTGAGTTACTCATCACAGGATTCCAAGCCTCTGACCTGTTCTTGTAGCCACAATATTTATATGGCTAGTCCAGTCCAGTTTCGAATTAATGGCAAGCCCCAGGATGTTGATGTTGGGGGAATTCAGTGATGATAATGCCAATGAATGTCAAAAGGTGATGGTTAGATTGTCTCCTGTTGGAGATGGTCATTGCCTGGCACGTGTGTGGTGTGAATGTTACTTGCCACTTGTCAGCCCAAGCCTGGACACTGACCAGGTCTTGCTGCATTTGGACATGGACTGTTTCAGTATCTAAGGAGTCACAAATGGTGCTGAACATTGTGCAATCATCAGCGAACATCCCCACTTCTGACCTTAAGATGGAAGGAAGGTCATTGGTGAAGGAGCTGAAGGTGGTTGGGCCTGGTCTTTGTAACTCCCTTCCTCAAAAGGCAGTGGAAGCTGGGCCTTTAAATATTTTTAAGGCAGAGTTTGATAGATTCTTGAGAAGCAATGGTGGGGGGGGAGTGAAATATTATAGGCGGTAGGCAGCAATGTGGGGCTAAGGTTACAGTCAGATCAGCCATGATCTTATTGAATGGTAGATCAGGCTTGAGGGGCTGTGTGGCCTATTCCTGTTCCCAGTTTATATGTTCATATCCACTGTGCATTCCTACCCTAATTACAATCAACCCCAATTCCACCTCACTCAGCACTCCTTATCTCGCATAGCTTATCCACCCCACTACCTCCCAGCTGTTTCACCTTACCCCACTCATTGCTCTCGATTGATATTTGAACTTGCTGTGGGGATACCATGGACATATTACTTGGTTCTGTAATGATGAGAGCTGTTGCACCACCTGCTGCATTGCTGTACCTTCCAGTAACTTTAGAAATTATTGTCAATCTCTGGTCAATAATTGCCTCACACTCCAAACTGGCTGCAGTGTCTTGTGGCTGAATGAACTCCTTAACTACACAGTCACAATCCACCTGAACTCTTCATTTCATTTCTTTCAAAGCTGTTTCATTGAATGGAACCTGATCACTAACGATTTTCAGCTATTACTTTTTTCAAAATGTTATTTTTAAATTTTGTTTTAAATTTTCCAATTCAGGATAACGTGCATGAAATTTACACGCTGTAAATCATCTGTGAGGCATCACTGTTTCACTAATCACCACAAGAAGCTGTGCTCATTAGATGTTCCCAT
This sequence comes from Isurus oxyrinchus, assembly GCA_026770705.1. Classification (NCBI taxonomy): domain Eukaryota; kingdom Metazoa; phylum Chordata; class Chondrichthyes; order Lamniformes; family Lamnidae; genus Isurus; species Isurus oxyrinchus. Next base: position 74,019 of record JANJGN010000389.1, read on the forward strand.
CTCATCTACTGCACAAGCTAAACAAACTGTAAATGAGCTGGTGATTATTAGCGTTTTATATTTGTGAGCTCTGCACACATCAAAATATCTTGACAAACATAAGAGTGTTGGTATTATTAGCTGCAGAATGTCTTGAGTAAACACATAGAAATAGCTTATGTGTGGGATATCAAGGCTCTGGAACACAATGGGTCCACAAAGGGTTACTTTGCGACCTGTCAGAACAGCAATACACCCACATATAATCTGTCAAACAAAGAGTTCACTATGCTTGTTATCCTGAGCAAAGGCTGTTGCGAGCTGATCATGCCTGGTAATCCGTTTGCAGGTAGCATAGGCGAATGTTACTCTTGGTTTCTGTCCTCTGGATCTGAACTCACATTGACACACATCGCTGCTACTGAGGGTCTCTGTTCTTTACTGTCACACAATATACTCTGTGACAAACAAAACAAAAATGAAATAAAGGGAATGCAAATGTTTTTCTTTCTAATGTGCTGCGAGGAAGCAGTCATCCTTTCAATGTCCTACCTCAGAGCTATTATTCAGCATTGTAAAGGATGAAAGACAAGCTGAGTTTCATCATGGGTGGACCATTCACTCATTTGTTAAACAGCAAAAAAAAAAGGTTTGAACTGAACAAAAAAGGATAAAACTCTATTGCTCAGTGCATCATTTCTTTTAGGTTTACTATATCATTTAACAGCTTCCAAAATACATTCAGTGCAGTCTTGCAGTAAATAGCCCAGTTGTTGTGGTGCAAATGTCTGTCTGATTTGTTTTGTTCCAATCAATGTCTAAAAATTGGATGGAGTACTTCAAACTATGTTCTGTCCTCATGGAGACAGTGTGTCTTCTCTTAGGTGTATTGGGAGGGGAGATAAGATATTACTGGTGTATTTATGTAACTGGGTCAGGCAATTCTAGGAATACATGCACAGCATAATGAATTTGATGCCCCATTTTTCATTTGCTAAATCCTTTAAAAGATCACACACAACCAAATGATTTTTAATTTAATAATAGATGCCAATTTAATTTCCTCGTCCTGTTTTGCTGTCATTGTAACTGACATCAATAATCCTCACAAATGCTTTTTTTAATTTTGTAGCCAGTTGATCTGCTTTTTAGCTATTTATTTTTATTCATTTAGTTATCCAGTCTTCTGTCTACCTTACAGCTTCATCCTGTTGGTCTGGTCAGCCAGTTGCTGTCCATATGTTGCAAGATTAATAGGCATCAGCTGCCCATTTGTTTCAAAAGACTGGGAGGGAAACCTGAATGATATCCTTTCTTTAAGGATGAACAGGGTCGCACAGGCTATATATATATATATATATATATATATATAAAGGAAGGAGGAAGTGCACACTGCACATCTTAAAGATGAGCTTTTGAGTAGGTTAACCAGAGAGAATTTTTATTTGGAGAAAGTGCACAAAATGGTACATCCTTGGAGCCAGTATCACATCCTCAGGGGGTACATGTCGTATTTAAATCAATGATCCTATTAATTTACATATATCTTGAGTTTTTGATAATAATCTACCTTGGTGTTCTAAGTTAGGATTCACCTGTCAATGCGGCAACAGTGCTAAATTCAGTGCTTTATACACTTTCTCAAAATTCAGATAAAAGGTGAGTGAGGACTACTATTAAATATAGAACTGAGTTTCCTGGATCTTTGGACTGGATGGTTGGTGCTGAAAGGTTGACTGTGGTCCTCTTGCTGTAGTTTGGACATCCCTGGCCCATGGTGTGCGTATAGAGGCAGGTAATGTGAAAAAGTGCAGTGTTGTTATGGTAATTAAGCCAACATTGTATATTACCAAGGATTCTTACAGAATAATGTAGCTTGAAATTGCACCACATTATATTTGTACATGGCTTGCTTTATAACAGTTAGCTGTGGCACAATGTGATCATCTCCATGTGCTGAGAAGGGTACTTTTCAAATACCTTGTCCAATGTTGTTACAGAACGTGGCGATTGCAGCTCTGTGAAATGCAATTACCTGTTTTGTACATAATACAGGGGAATGTCTGAAATTCCTTTTTCTCAGTCTAACCTTGGTAACTTGGCCTCAACGGAGAATAAATGAGAAATAATTTAAAATGCACATAACTAATACCAGAGCCTTACTCATGCTTCATTGGCACAAAAAGTCTGTTCATTTCTGGGAGTGGGTAAGCTTCTTTTAAGTTTCTTCTTTTGCACCAGATTACTCCAGTTTGTTACAATGTGACTCAGTCTTGCAGCAGACACAGCTTGCAGGGAAAAAGTAGCTGGCACCTGATGTGAATGATACTTGCTGTTAAGGTCAGTCTTGAAAACATTTAAGACCAGATGCTTTAAAAACCTATAGGAAGGATGTCCACAGACATTGGCTGTCAGTTTGCAATTCTCCACTTGGTTTAGACCTTAGCCCAATCATCACAGGAAGGTGGTAAGCAGAGGTAGACAAGGGGAAATGTCACTCATGACACACTCAAACACATACTTAGGGGCACATTGAAAAAGCATCATTGGCAGATTCTGTGATACAGGACTCAATACATGCTCCGACCTACAGTACTTATGATCCTGTTAGAGACCATTAAAGTTTACTGGAAAAAATCTGAACACCCCCAATTAAGCAAAAGAACAATGTCACAAGATTTCACGTTTTTAAACAAAAAACAAACTTTATTCTCTATCAAAATGAATTAAACAAAGCAAGTTCTAACAACTTAACACTATAGCTTATAAAGACTTATGTTATAAACTCAGTTCCACTTTTTACTTGCCCTCCCAAGAGATCCCTCACCTTACAAAATCTTTTAGGCTCATTCACCAAAGATATGTAAGAGCTTTCCAAAGTTTACTCTGATTTCTTTTCAGTATTCCAGATATCTTCATGGGGTCTTTCCATTAGCTTTTGATTAGGCGATCGTTTAATTTCTTTACCAATCTCAGACTCTGGATTCCACAGCTCAAGCAAGGGCCTCCCTCTGACTCCTGCTCAGTGACTTAAAACATCAGAAAACACCCTTGGTTTCCAATAGCCCGTTGCCATGGTTTCAAACTGATAACTTCCAGAACTCCAACTACAACAAGGTTACCTGCCTTTCACTGAGAGGATTACTATAGATTTCTCCCTTTCGCTTCCAGCTAAACAAATCTATCAGTCATTTCTTCCTCTTTCCAATTTTGTCTTATGCTAAATATCAGCTCCCAATCACAGGCTGTGTCATGGATGATGGATCGCACATTTACTCTGCTTCAGGTGTTGGTCTGGCTTTAACTGTCGACCTCCAAGAAGCTACAAGCTACATTGCACCCAGAGCTGACACAGCTCAGCTGCAGTACTGCCTGCTGGCTCCGCCCTAACTGAATTCACAGAGAAACTCCAAACAAAGAATCTCACTGAGCTCCACCCATCTCCATGGCAATGTGACACATATGGCCTGTCCCTAGGTAAAAATGCCCTTTTGTTCCAAAGCTTTCCTTAATTCTGGGAACCCCATGAATAACTTACATCTTTTATTGGAATAACTGCAGATGTCATGTCTCCAGTTCTTTAGCTAAATAAACCCACTTGCTGTTTATGCTCCTACCTTTCTCGCTGTTAATGTCTTAAGTCAACATGGTCCTAACCTTTTACATGTCGTAAACTCCAAGCTTGTTGGAACTGCACTCACTTTGGGTTGCTTATCAGTTTATTCAAGGTACCAGGTACCTCAAATTTCTGCCGTGAAAACTTTAATCCCAAGAATCAATATATGAATTAGGAGTGAGATATTTGCAACAAAGTGGACTTTGGGTAACAGGAGAGTTTTTTTTTTAAATTACAAAAACCCCTTGTACTTTTACAATGCAAGAGTAGGAGCAGAAATTGAGCTGCATGAGATTATGCTGCTCTTTCTTCTTTGCTAAAAGAAATTAAGTTGAAAAGTGATGAATTATAAGAAATGTTGATCATTTTACAAGAGACTTTAAATCAGAACTTGGCACACATCTCTGGATTTCATCTCTGGTTGCCTGAGTGATTGAATGTAATTGGAAAGTTTTTGTGAAATCTAGTCACTTTGCTGTTTCAGTTTGGTGTTCATCTTCTGTTAAAAATGTAATTTAAAATGGTTACTTGTTTAAAGGTAATAATTAAATATTGAATTTTGGTAAACAAAAATCCATGAAATTCAGAAAATTAGCATACGTGAAGCAGTGAGCAGTCAAACAACTTTTCAGATGGCTATGGATAAACTAGGATGTGATTAATTGTAAGCACTATTGAGTAATTTCTTAAACGTGTGTAAGAACACCATGAAATACCTAACAGCAAAATGGGAGCATTTGCCATTGATTTCGAAGAAAGCTGCACACAAAGGTTTAACAACCTGTGGATTTCACCTTTCTCAGCAATATTTTGAATCTAGCAACAAAGGGATTTGCCAGGCGACCAATCATAGTGATGTTATACAGCAGGGTTAGCCAATCACATTTACAAACTCTCACATAACAGCAAATCAGGAAATGAAAAGCATTTATTATCCTTCACTTTTTAATATAATTGTACAAAGAGTGAAAGAAAGATTGGGCCATAGTCATTGGATTCAGGTAGAAGCTGGAATATCCTAAGCAAACATGCAGAAAATTATTTTATCATGTTGAAGAAATTTGACACTTTATAAATGTAATTTTTTTTTCTGGGCCAAAGAAATGGTTCAGTAATAAGTAGGAACTTAGGACACTTTTGAAAACCTAGTTACACCTCCTTCAAAAAAGTGCAATTTTTTCAAGTGTTTTTACAGTGAGTATAACAACATCAACATGAGAGTTCTCAGCTTTTCAATCATTTCAAATTGATTACATTCTGCAGGCACTTCAACAGCACAGCCATTGGAGAAGCACAGAATCACTGACAGCAACTTCTGGATTTCCGTGTCCAACTGCACATGCTCAGACTCCAGATGTTGCTGTTAGTTTCAGAGGAGTAATGACGAATGTTCACACTTTTAAAAAATTCATTCATAGGATGTGGGCATCGATGTCTAGGCCAGCATTTATTTGCCCATCCCTAATTGCCCTTGAGAAGGTGGAGGTGAGCTGCCTTCTTGAACTGCTGCAGTCCATGTGGTGTAGGTACACCCACAGTGCTGTTAGGGAGGGAGTTCCAGGATTTTGACCCAGAGACGGTGAAGGAACGGTGATATATTTCCAAGTCAAGTTGTGAGTGACTTGGAGGGGAACTTGCAGGTGGTGGTGTTCCCATCTATCTGCTGTCCTAGATGGTAGTGGTTGTGGGTTTGGAATGTGCTGTCCAAGGAGCCTTGGTGAATTCCTGCAGTGTATCTTGTAGATGGTACACACTGCTGCTACTGTGTGTCGGTGGTGGAGGGAGTGAATGTTTGTGGATGGGGTGCCAATCAAGCTTTGTCCTGGATTCTCTCAAGCTTCTTGAGTGTTGTGGGAGCTGTACTTATCCAGGCAAGTGGGGAGAGTATTCCATCACACTCCTGACTTGTGCCTTGAAGATGGTGGACAGGCTCTATCGAGTCAGGAGGTGAGTTACTCGCTGGAGGATTCATAGCCTTTGACCTGTTCTTGTAGCCACAGTATTTATATGGCTAGTCCAGTTTAGTTTCTAGTCAATGTAACCACCAGGATTTTGATAGTGGGGGATTCAATGGTAATGTCATTGAATGTCAAGAGGCAATGGTTAGATTTTCTGTTGTTGGTGATAGTTATTACCTGGCACTTGTGAGGCATGAATGTTATTTGCCACTTCTCAGCCCAAGCCTGGATATTGTCCAGGTCTTGCTGCATTTGGACATGGACTGCTTCAGTATCTGAGGAGTTGCGAATGGTGCTGAACATTGTGCAATCATCAGCGAACATCCCCACTTCTGACCTTATGATGGAAGGAAGGTCATTGATGAAGCAGCTGAAGATGGTTGGACCCAGGACACTACCCTGAGGAACTCCTGCAGTGATGTCCTGCAGCTGAGATGACTGACCTCCAAAAACCTCAACTAATGTCTCTTGTGGGAGGTATGACTCCAACTAGCGGAGAGTTTTACCTCTGATTCCCATTGACTCCAGTTTTGCTAGGGCTCCTTGATGCCACATTCAGTCAAATGTGACCTTGGTGTCAAGGGCAGTCACTCTCACCTCACCTCACCTCAGGAGTTCAGCCCTTTTGTCCATGTTTGAACCAAGACTGTAATGAGGTCAGTAGCTGAGTAGCTCTGGCGGAACCCAGACTGGGCATCAGTGAGCAGGTTATTGCTAAGCAAGTGCTGCTTGATAGCACTGTTGATGACTCCTTCCATCACTTTACTGGTGATCAAGAATAGACTGATGGGGCCTGTAGAAACACGCTCTGGGAGGCTTCTTAGTCAAACAAAAAGAACATTATTTACACGAGTGCTTCCGTGGCTGCATGTATCCAGCCAGTCGCTCATAACACCATCATTTCCTAGGAAACCCCTTCCTAGAATTTATTCACCACACGAGCCACACGTTGGTTGAACAAATCATGTGACCCTTACTCAGTTGAACTGGTCTTAATGTGACAGACATCACAGGGCGGTAATTGGCCGGGTTGGATTTGTCCTGCTTTTTGTGTACAGGACACACCTGGGCAATTTTTCACATAGCTGGGTAGATGCCAGTGTTGTGGCTGTACTGGAACAGCTTGGCTAGGGACGTGGCAAATTTTTCTGTACTATTGCTGGAATATTGTCAGGGGCCATAGCCTTTGTAGTATCCAGGGCCTTCTTGATTTCACGTGGAGTGAATCGAATTGGCTGAAGACTGGCATCTGTGATGCTGGGGACCTCTGGAGGAGGCTGAGATGGGTCACCCACTCGGCACTCCTGGCTGAAGATTGTCGTGAATGCTTCAGCCTTATCTTTTGCATTGATGTTCTGGGCTCCCCAGCATTAAGGACAGAGATATATGTGGAGACTCCTCCTCCAGTGAGATGTTTAATTGCCCACCACCATTTGCGGCTGGATGTGGCAAGAGATCAGATGTGATCCATTGGTTGTGGGATCGCTTGGCTCTGTCTGTCGCTGTTTGGCATGCAAGTGGTATGAGGAGAGATTGGGCTGACTAGGCCTGTATTCACTGCAGTTTAGAAGAATGAGAGGGGAGATTGGGCTGACTAGGCCTGTATTCACAGGAGTTTAGAACAATGAGAGGGGAGATTGGGCTGACTAGGCCTGTATTCACTGGAGTTTAGAACAATGAGAGGGGAGATTGGGCTGACTAGGCCTGTATTCACTGGAGTTTAGATCAATGAGAGGGGAGATTGGGCTGACTAGGCCTGTATTCACTGGAGTTTAGAACAATGAGAGGAGAGATTGGGCTGACTAGGCCTGTATTCACTGCAGTTTAGAACAATGAGAGGAGAGATTGGGCTGACTAGGCCTGTATTCACCGGAGTTTAGAACAATGAGAGGGGAGATTGGGCTGACTAGGCCTGTATTCACTGGAGTTTACAACAATGAGAGGGGAGATTGGGCTGACTAGGCCTGTATTCACTGGAGTTTAGATCAATGAGAGGGGAGATTGGGCTGACTAGGCCTGTATTCACTGGAGTTTAGAAGAATGAGAGGGGAGATTGGGCTGACTAGGCCTGTATTCACTGGAGTTTAGAACAATGAGAAGGGAGATTGGGCTGACTAGGCCTGTGTTCACTGGAGTTTAGATCAATGAGAGGGGAAATTGGGCTGACTAGGCCTGTATTCACTGGAGTTTAGATCAATAAGAGGGGAGATTGGGCTGACTAGGCCTGTATTCACTGGAGTTTAGATCAATGAGAGGGAAGATTGGGCTGACTAGGCCTGTATTCACTGGAGTTTAGAAGAATGAGAGGGAGGATTGGGCTGACTAGGCCTGTATTCACTGGAGTTTAGATCAATGAGAGGGGAGATTGAGCTGACTAGGCCTGTATTCACTGGAGTTTAGAAGAATGAGAGGGAGGATTGGGCTGACTAGGCCTGTATTCACTGGAGTTTAGATCAATGAGAGGGGAGATTGAGCTGACTAGGCCTGTATTCACTGGAGTTTAGAACAATGAGGGGGAGATTGAGCTGACTAGGCCTGTATTCACTGGAGTTTTGAAGAATGAGAGGGGAGATGGAACTGACTAGGCCTGTATTCACTGGAGTTTAGAACAATGAGAGGGGAGATTGGGCTGACTAGGCCTGTATTCACTGGAGTTTAGAACAATGAGAGGGGAGACTGGGCTGACGAGGCCTGTATTCACTGGAGTTTAGAACAATGAGAGGAGAGACTGGGATGACTAGGCCTGTATTCACTGGAGTTTAGATCAATGAGAGGGGTATTGGGCTGACTAGGCCTGTATTCACTGGAGTTTAGAACAATGAGAGGGGAGACTGGGCTGACTAGGCCTGTATTCACTGGAGTTTAGATCAATGAGAGGGGTGATTGGGCTGACTAGGCCTGTATTCACTGGAGTTTAGAACAATGAGAGGAGAGATTGGGCTGACTAGGCCTGTATTCCCTGGAGTTTCGAACAATGAGAGGAGAGATTGGGCTGAAGAGGCCTGTATTCACTGGAGTTTAGAAGAATGAGAGGGGAGATTGGGCTGACTAGGCCTGTATTCACTGGAGTTTAGATCAATGAGAGGGGCGATTGGGCTGACCAGGCCTGTATTCACTGGAGTTTAGAACAATGAGAGGGGAGATTGCACTGACTAGGCCTGTATTCACTGGAGTTTAGAACAATGAGAGGGGAGATTGGGCTGACTAGGCCTGTATTCACTGGAGTTTAGAACAATGAGAGGAGAGATTGGGCTGACTAGGCCTGTATTCACTGGAGTTTAGAACAATGAGAGGGGAGATTGGGCTGACTAGGCCTGTACTCACTGGAGTTTAGATCAATGAGAGGGGAGATTGAGCAGACTAGGCCTGTATTCACTGGAGTTTAAAACAATGAGAGGGGAGATTGGGCTGACTAGGCCTGTATTCACTGGAGTTTAGAACAATGAGATGGGGAATTGGGTTGACTGGGCCTGTATTCACTGGAGTTTAGAAGAATGAGAGGGGTGATTGGGTTGACTAGGTCTGTTTTCACTGGAGTTTAGATCAATGAGAGGGGAGATTGGGCTGACTAGGCCTATATTCACTAGAGTTTAGATCAATGAGAAGAGAGATTGGGCTGACTAGGCCTGTATTCACTGGAGTTTAGATCAATGAGAGGAGAGATTGGGCTGACTAGGCCTGTATTCACTGCAGTTTAGAAGAATGAGAGGGGATATTGGGCTGACTAGGCCTGTATTCACTGGAGTTTAGAACAATGAGAGGGGAGATTGGGCTGACTAGGCCTGTATTCACTGGAGTTTAGATCAATGAGAGGGGGGATTGGGCTGACGAGGCCTGTATTCACTGGAGTTTAGAAGAATGAGAGGGGGGATTGGGCTGACTAGGCCTGTATTCACTGGAGTTTAGAACAATGAGAGGGGAGATTGGGCTGACTAGGCCTGTATTCACTGGAGTTTAGAAGAATGAGAGGGGAGATTGGGCTGACGAGGCCTGTATTCACTGGAGTTTAGAAGAATGAGAGGGAAGATTGGGCTGACTAGGCCTGTATTCACTGGAGTTTAGAAGAATGAGAGGGGGGATTGGGCTGACTAGGCCTGTATTCACTGGAGTTTAGATCAATGAGAGGGGGGATTGGGCTGACGAGGCCTGTATTCACTGGAGTTTAGAACAATGAGAGGGGGGATTGGGCTGACGAGGCCTGTATTCACTGGAGTTTAGAAGAATGAGAGGGGGGATTGGGCTGACGAGGCCTGTATTCACTGGAGTTTAGAAGAATGAGAGGGGGGATTGGGCTGACTAGGCCTGTATTCACTGGAGTTTAGAACAATGAGAGGGGAGATTGGGCTGACTAGGCCTGTACTCACTGGAGTTTAGAAGAATGAGAGGGGGGATTGGGCTGACTAGGCCTGTATTCACTGGAGTTTAGAAGAATGAGAGGGGATCTCATTGAAAGATATAAAATTCTGTCAGGGTGGACAGACTTGATACAGCAATGATGTTTCCTCCTGCTGGGGGGGTCTAGAGTAATGGGTTACAGTCTCAGGATATGGGAAGGCCATTTAGGACTAAGATGAGGAGAAACCTCTTCACTCAGAGGGTGGTGAACTTGTGGAATTCAATAACACAGAGGCTGTGAAGGCCAACTCACTGCATATACTTAAGAAGGAAATAGTTAGATTTCTAGACTCCAAAGGTATCAAGGGGTGTGGAGAGAGAGTGGGAGTATGGCATTGAGATAGAGGATCAGCCATGATCATATTGAATGGTGGAGCAGGCGCTTGAAGGGCCAAATGACCTACTCCTGCGTCTATGTTTCTAGTCCTGAGTAGCTTTATCCGGTTGACACCTCATTTTTAGGTATGCCCTCCTGCACTCTTCATTTAACCAGAGTTGATCCCCTGGCTTGATGGTTATGGTAGAGTTGGGAATATGCAATTCTTCTGCTGTTGATGGTCCACAATGCATCATGGATGCCCAGTCTTGAGTTGGTGGATCTGTTTGAAATCTATCCCATTCAGCACGGTGGTAGTGCCACACAACACAATGGAGGGTATTCTCAATGTGAAGGTGGGACTTCGTCTGAACAACGACTGTGCAGTGGTCACTCCTACTGCTACTGTCATGGACAGATGCTTCTGCAGGAGACAAGTTGGTGAGAGTGAGGTCAAGTATATTTTCCCCTCTTGTTGGTTCCCTTACCACCCTGCTATATCCTTTTGGACTCAGCCAGCTTGGTCTTTGGTGGTGCTACTGAGCCACTCTTGATGATGGATATTGAAATCCAGAGTACATTCTCTGCCATTCCCACCTCTAGTGTATCCTCCAAATTATGTTCAACATGGAGCAGTGATTCATCAGCTGAGGGAGGGCGGTACGTGGTAATCAGCAGGAGGTTACCTTGCCCATGTTTGTCCTGATACCATGAGACTTCATGGGGTCCGGAGTCGATGTTGAGGATTCCCAGGGCAACTCCTGATCTGATTGTGCTGTCTGGGACATTGTCTGTAAGAAATGATTCCGTGAGGATGACTATGTCAGTCTGTGGGACAGCTCTCCCAATTTTTGCACTAACCCCCAGACGTTAGGAAGGAGGACTTTTCAGGGCCTGGTTTCATTCCTTTTTGACTTTTTAATGATTTGATTCAACTGAATGGCTTGGTTGGCCATTTAAGAGTCAACCACATTGCCTCTGGTTCATAGCAGTGAACCATTAGACTTTTAACTCTGTGGTGGGATTTGAACCTGGGTTTCCAAAGCATTAACTCTGGGGTTCCTGGAATGCTAATCCAGTGACACTACTGCTAAGCCACCACATCCCCCATCATTACCTCTGCAAATTCTGGGCCAATAACTTGTTCATAAAGAATACATTTTTGATATGGTAGATATGGAGAAACTGTTTCCACAAGCAGGAGGATCAGCAACCAGAGGACACTGATTTAAGATAATTGGCAAAATAACTATAGAGGTGATGCAAAGAATGTTATTTAGCAATTAGTATGATCTGGACTGCAGTGCCTGAAAGAGTGGCAGAAGCAGATTCAATAGGAAGATTTAAAAGGGATAAAAACAAAACAGCTGCGGATGCTGGAAATCCAAAACAAAAACAGAATTACCTGGAAAAACTCAGCAGGTCTGGCAGCATCAGCGGAGAAGAAAAGAGTTGACGTTTCGAGTCCTCATGACCCTTCGACAGAACTACATGTTGAAGGGTCATGAGGACTCGAAACGTCAATTCTTTTCTTCTCTGCCAATGCTGCCAGACCTGCTGAGTTTTTCCAGGTAATTCAGATTTAAAAGGGAGTTGGATAAATACTCGAGGGAACATTTGCAAGGCTGTGGTGAAACAGCAGGAAAGTGAGACTAACTGGGTAGCAAGGGATGGGCTGAATAGCCTCCTGTGCTCTTTGATGTTGATGATTTTGCTACACATTGAATAAATCTCTCTTTAACACTTGAAAGGAAAAGGTAAACAATTCTCTGTCCTTTTAGAAGTTTATATAATTCATGTTTTACATGGATTTCAGGAACTTCTGATCTTTTCAGCTTTTCAACTTTCAGCACTTGGCAATAGCCTGGGAACTCAAAAAGTGCTGATATTCCAACAATTTGGTGATGTTGTGCAAATTTATGGGTGTAAATCCCATTTGAAACTCTGGAGGCAAAATGTGATAAAATAATACTTCTCCCTGCTTAAGGGAACATGACAGTCAGAAGCTGAAACAAATAATTTATGACAAACAGCTTCTGTGTAATTAGCAGTGTCCCGCAGGCCAACAAAGTCTTCTTAACATTTTATTACATCTGTCAAAAGATGCTTCAATTAATGTGTTGTAATTTTTTGCTTATATATTGAATAGAACATTTCACTTCATGAAATCCACAGCAAATATTTAGCATTCTCATTTGGAACTGAATAATCATCGTTTCAATGTTGCTAGTTTTCCTGACTTGTGATAGTTCATCAGAACATTGCAGCAACAGCACAACATAGTTCTTTCATTTATGTTCTACATCAAATTCAAAATAAAAACAGAATTACCTGGAAAAACTCAGCAGGTCTGGCAGCATCGGCGGAGAAGAAAAGAGTTGACATTTCGAGTCCTCATGACCCTTCGACAGAACTTGATTTCGAGTCCAAGAAAGAGTTGAAATATAAGCTGGTTTAAGGTGTGTGTGTGGGGGGGCGGAGAGATAGAGAGAGAGACAGAGGTGCTTGTGTAGACAAACAAGCAGTGATAGAAGCAGATCATCAAAAGATGTCAGTGACAATGGTGCAAAAGAACACATAGGTGTTAAAGTTAAAGTTGGTGATATTATCTAAACGAATGTGCTAATTAAGAATAGATGGTAGGGCACTCAAGGTACAGCTCTAGTGGGGGTGGGGGGAGCATAAAAGATTTTAAAATATTTAAAAATAATGGAAATAGGTGGGAAAAGAAAAATCTATAAAATTTATAGGGAAAAAAAAAGGGGAAAAAAGGGGGAAACAGAAAGGGGGTGGGGATGGGGGAGGGAGCTCACGACCTAAAGTTATTGAATTCAATATTCAGACCGGAAGGCTGTAAGGTGCCTAGTCGGAAGATGAGGTGTTGTTCCTCCAGTTTGCGTTGGGCTTCACTGGAACAATGCAGTAAGCCAAGGACAGACATATGGGCAAGAGAGCAGGGTGGAGTGTTAAAATGGCAAGCGTCAGGGAGGTTTGGGTCATTCTTGCGGACAGACCGCAGGTGTTCTGCAAAGCGGTCGCCCAGTTTACGTTTGGTCTCTCCAATGTAGAGGAGACCACATTGGGAGCAACGAATGCAGTAGACTAAGTTGGGGGAAATGCAAGTGAAATGCTGCTTCACTTGAAAGGAATGTTTGGGCCCTTGGACGGTGAGGAGAGAGGAAGTGAAGGGGCAGGTGTTACATCTTTTGCGTGGGCATGGGGTGGTGCCATAGGAGGGGGTTGAGGAGTAGGGGGTGATGGAGGAGTGGACCAGGGTGTCCCGGAGGGAGTGATCCCTACGGAATGCCGATAAGGGGGGTGAAGGGAAGATGTGTTTGGTGGTGGCATCATGCTGGAGTTGGCGGAAATGGTGGAGGATGATCCTTTGAATGCGGAGGCTGGTGGGGTGATAAGTGAGGACAAGGGGGACCCTATCATGTTTCTGGGAGGGAGGAGAATTCTTTGGAATTCAATGTATTCCAAAGAAATTATACCTCTTGGGGTCAAACCATTCACTTTTCCAGAACCACTTCATCCGACTCAGGGTCATAGGGAGTCAGAGATGATTTCGACAGGCAGTGGGCACTAGGTGGGGTGCACCCAAGACAAAATACTAGTCCATTACAGGGCACACACACTCAAGCCAACTGAACCATAGTCAATCCACCTAACCAGCACATCCCTGGACCAATGGGAGGAAGCCAGAGCACCCAGGAGATATGGGGAGAAGAACAAACTCCTACAAGGCCACACATCCAAGGTCAGGATTGAACCCCAGTCTCTAGGCCTGTGAGGCAGCAGCACTAATCACTGTGCCACTGCACCACTCCAAGGTTCAAATCTATATTTCACAATTCACAAATCACAGCCTCAGCTTGACCATGGGGTAAATGTACAAATAATATGGAGTTGAAGGGTGGTGTCAACTTTTAAAAGCCAATACTTCAAATACTGGGATTTCGGCTAAAGGATAGCTGGCTAATTTTCCACTGATCCACAGCTGAATTATGAACACAAAAAACCCATGGCTTTGTAAATATTTCAGTGAAGTAAATTATCCTTTGATTGAATTCCATTTCATAACTGCATAAGCTGCTCAGGACATGTAGCAGTTGGAAGGGTCGAATGTTGGCACCTACTCTGTCAGTTCCTGGACAGATACAGACTGAAAATGTCTGAGTTTGTTCATGGCTTTATGTTGAGTGATCCAGGTACATGATATGTAAGCAGTGTGACAGCCCAAGGGAGATGAGAATTTTGTTAGGTTCTGTAGAAACATGGTATATTATTTTGTTACTTATTATTGGAGAATGCAATTTACTGTAGCAAGTGTCACATTATTTAAATCTGCTCTGAAACTTGCATTTTCACCATATTAGGAGTTTTTAATACATGGTGAAGAGACAAGCAGTAAATCATGCTGTGGTAAATATGAAAAATGGTGCGATTTGTCTCATGATGTTACACCACTCTAATTTTAGATTCAGACTCTGCTTTTGCTACCAGGTAAAATTTTAAATGTATTTTAGCTGAGGCAAGAAATACAATGTGGATTGGGCAGTTCGCTCCAAAAGCAGATAAGCCAACGATGTAAGTGCTGTTTTGAAAGTATTTGCAAGACTATATTGTTGGCTTTAGTCTATTTTCAACATCTGTTTTTACTTTGTGAGCAGGACTGACATCTAGTGATAGTTTACAAACACTGGAACAGAAACCACTGAATAATTTATCAATTGGAGCTCTACACTGGAGGCCAGTGCAGGGGATTTGTTAAATGTTCCCCTCAAGACATCCAGAGCTGAAAGAAACCCCACTCAGAACAGGCTTAAGGTGGACATTTTTACCTGTTAAACCTTAAATTCTGGATAGAGCAAATAAACTGCCTTGTCCTTGTTACTTTTTGTTCTGCTCATTCCTGTTTGTGAAAATAGCTTCCCTTTGGTAAATGTGTAAAAATGAATATCACAGCTGCTTGTGAATGATGCAATAGCTATGAAAATGAGATCATAAAGTCAGTGTAGAAACAGTTGGCCTGGTGATAAAATTGTAAATGCTGTATTTCTGAATCAAAAGGATAATTTCACATATTGAGCATCAATTTTTTTTTGGAAATACTTGGCCCTGCACATTTTTCTTTGAATAAAATCTGTTTCAGCGCAAATCATTTGACATATTGAGAAGTGTTAATGCATCTGGTATCATTTGCTATTTTTGCGTTGCTTTCTGTAATGGGTCTCCGTTTTCTGCTGCGATTTTAAACCCAGGTCCAAGATGCTGACAGCACGGAGGTTAACTGTAGTAAACGTGTCTGGCTAATTTTGTTTGATATATCTGTTCTATGCTTTGTAGCGCTGTCACACTGATTAATTTGGCTAGCAGTGATTGATTAGCCAATATATCAGAAGTAAGTTCCATTTTATTCAGTGGATCCCCATGATCCACTGTGTATGGAGTGGCTTTGCAGCCACCAGCCATGTAAACAGCTGCTCAGCCTCTCCACCAATGTGCTGCTCAAAATATTTCCATCTAGAATCGCTAGTGCAATTATTTTCTATCTTTCTCCTATTAGTTGCTCCTGATCTGAACCAACATTCAGCGTGGAGCACTGCTCAGCTGTAAAAGCGCTGGGGTGCTTTCAGCAGTGCAGTTGTTTGGTGCAGTTTTCCAAAGCTTTACACCACTGGTGAGGCCTGACATGTCGGAGGTGACTCATCCAAAATGGCCGACGCTTTCCCTTCAATTTTCCATGCGTTGATGCTAGGGGGCAGGATATGTTGAAAGGCCATTCTAATGAGTACCATGCTGCATGTAAGGCCCAGTCGGTGACATGGGGCCTCAAGTTTGAGCTTTTGAGTCATCTTCAGAATCCTTTACAGTTGATGAGTTAAAGGGCTGTAAACTCCAAAAAGCAGCTTAATAGTGATGAGCCTTTAATCCCAAATGCACTAAATTGTGTAGAATGATTGAGATAATTGTCATTCAACTATTGCAACCTTTCCCTTAAGTGTTCACTGCAAGCAAACTGCACTCATTGCTAAAAATAATTGCAGTGACATGGGCCAGGATTTGAGCTGGAACTTCGGGATTCAGTCATAGTGGGTTCTAACTGTGGCCATTCCGATTGTGTTGGGTATATTTTGATGGTGGTCAAGGATTCTAATACTGGTTGGGTGGGGGGGGGAGGGGCAGATGGTGGTCAGGGGAGGTGGGGTAGATGGTGGATTGGGGGGGTGTAAATGGTGGTTGGTGGTGCAGGAGGTTAGAATATTTTTGGACTTGGAGACATTCCTCATCTTGTTGCTGGGCTTGTTTTATATCCTGCAGCTTTTGTGCAGTAGCTGGTAAGTGCTGAGTGATTAGGGATATATAACATTAAATCTTGAAGTATAAATCCTCTTGTTTGGTTCCTTCTGATGGTATTAATGACAGTGTGTCTACTGTTCTTTGATACTTCTGTTGTACAAATTCTGTGATGGAGCCATAGCTCAGCAATCTCAGTCTGAACCATTAGATCCTGGGTGGTATCCTCACTATTTTGTTCATGTTCTGAAGGGTGACCAGATCTATTGCATATTGAAATGCAATGCCATAACAGATTCAGAGAATTTGTCACATGCCCACGTTGCTGCCAATGCTTTCTCTAGTGTGGTGTATCGTTGCTTCAGGTCACTAACAGAAGCAGAGGCATAGTAGACTGCTCTACACTTGCCGTCTCTCTGCACTTGAAGTAAAACTGCCCCCAGGGGCCTGTAGATGATGCATCTGCTGCTACTATGTTGGATAATTCTGGGTCGTAATGTGTTAAGGTTTCAGAAGAGATTAAAAGTTGTTCAATCCTTTCAAAAACATTTTGCTGATCCAAGTTCCAATGCCACTGTTGCCCCTGTCACAACAGCTGTCTCAAGGGATCATTGACCTTGGCTAAATTTGGTAGGGACTTGACAACTTGGTTGACCAATCCAAGGAATCTTTGAAGCTCAGTTATGTTCTGAAGATGTGAAAATTGTCTGATCACTTTCGTTTTTTTGTGGATCAACTGTGATTCCAGTGACTTGTACTATGTGAGGATTGGTGGTGTCTCCTCACTGTGTGTTGTCATCATCCTCCACAAATCTAGCAGATATGAGGGCCTCCTGAGCGCACCCCGATCTCATCTGGCCTGTGTGAGGGCCCCATTGCCATCTTCGAAGACCTACTCACCCTCATCCCTGTTGACATCTTCATTGGTGGTGATGTCCAGCTCCTCCATCTCCTCCTCAGCCAGACGATGATGATGTGTGACACCCTCTGCGGACTGTATTGCAGGGCCCCACCAGACCGGTCCAGGCACGGAACCTCATCTTCAGCATCCCGATGGTCTGCTCCACCAAGTTGTGAGCTGCAGCATGAGCCTCATTATAGCATCGCTCTGCTGCAGTCTGAGGCTGCCACTTGGGTGTCATCAGCCACATCCTCTGGGGGTAGCCCTTGTCCCCAAGGAGCCAACTCTGCAGCCTCTGTGGATGTAGGAGACGTGGACACTCCCTGGAAACCATGCACAGACCTGCAGGACGCATTTGTGGTGGTCACATGCCAGCTGAACATCCAGCGAATGGACGCCCTTGCAGTTGATGCCATTGACCGCTTGTTGCCACAGAGGGTCTGAGCGCCATGTGAGTGCAGTTTTGAGATCTGGGGAAATCCAATCACTCTTGCATCCTGGCTTTCCTGGTCCTGGGTGAAATGCACAAAGTTGTGTGGCCCTCATGAAGATGATGTCCATGACCTCATATCTGCGTTTGTGGCTGGAGGCTTGTGATATCCCACAGAGGTCACCTATGGAGCCCTGGAAGGAGCCGTTGGCGTAGAAATTGAGCACCGCAGTCACTTTCACAGCCAGTGGCAGTGGATTCCCTCCATGTCCCCGTGGAGCTAAATCCCGCAGCAGGTGACCAACCAGTTCCCTAGACATGAACAGTCTTTGGTGACACCTGTTCTTGGTCATCTGCAGGAATGAAAGGTGGCGTCTAAAGACCCTGGGTCTAGCTAGTGGCTCTTCAGCAGTGTGTGTGGGAGCCAGAGCTTCCCCTTCTTCCTGAGAGTGCTGCTCCTCTCTCTGCCCAGCCAGGCACCTCTGTTCCTCGCTTCTCCTTCACCTCCACTCTCCTGTAAGCCATGAGGCCTACGCCAAGGCTCCTTAGACAGCACCTTCCAAACCCACGACCAATACCAACTAGAAGGACAAGGGCAGCAGACAGATGGGAACACCACCACCTGGAAGTTCCCCTCCAAGCCACGCTCCATCCTGATTTGGAAATATATCGCCGTTCCTTCACTGTCGCTGGGTCAAAGTCCTGGAAGTCCCTCCCTAACAGCACTGTGGGTGTACCTACACCACATGGACTGCAGCGGCTCAAGAAGGCAGCTCACCACCACCTTCTCAAGGACAACTAGGAATAGGCAATAGAAGCTGGCCCAGCCAGTGACACCCACATCCCGTGAATTAATAAAAAAAAACTAAGTCCCCAGGCTCCATGCTCCTGCTGTACTCCTTCTTCAGGTTGAAATACAGAGACGTGTGGGTTAACATGGGTTTTCTAAGAACCTTTTCTTGGTTAAGCCTGAAGGCCCCTAAATGCATTCTGGAAAGTGCTAGAAACCACTTGGATGGCCAGAGTTTAGTGCGCTGCATGGCAGCCTAAACCCCCACCCACCTCTGCCCCACTCCACCTGACCGATTGGCAGCAGCTTTGCCCAGTGGACTGCAGGCTGTGCTCTCAGCTCAGGCACAGACATTCTCCTAACCCGCACTGCAAGGCTGCACTGTTAGCGTGGACCATGGGGGAGACAGGTCCAAACCGGGATGCTGACATTGCCATGGGCTGTGAGCACCTCCAGCAGTGACTGCTCCATGACCAGCTTTAGCGAGGAGATTGTACAATGTGCCCAGGCGTCCAACTGTTCTGCAGTCCACTAAAACGCTCATTAGTTTGCAGCCTGTGTCCGAGGGGTGAAAAGCTCTGGAGCCCTTGGTGACACTTTCATGCCTCTGTGTTGTTGAGTGGACAGAGAAGCTGGAGACCCGACTCCGACCATATCAATGTGGCTGCACCTGAACTGTCTCAGCTGCAGAGGAATGGTCACTTTATACAGGTTTCCCTAATGGGTGGCTGCTTCCCTCGCTCACCCACCTCTCAGGTGCTTGTGCAACACCTTCAACCCCAGGGCAGCCCTTGCCCCCACCCACGAGTCTCCCCAAACCCCAGGGCAGCCCTTTCCCCCACCCACGAGTCTCCCCAAACCCCAGGGCAGTCCTTGCCCTGGCCACACACTGTCAGCCAGTCAGGAAAAAGTGACTCATCCTCGCCTGAATGCGCAATGTCTCTTGAAGTCCAAGAGGCGACCCTCGCAAGTGCTGTACCTCGTGACTGTGAACTCACCTCCATGTTCCCCTCGAAGTTCAGCTCGCCAAGTGCACGCCTTATATATGACGTTATGAGCACGCCAGCATGATTACACACCAAAGTGCTCAGATGATCCAGCAGGCTGTGCTGATTCTGAGTTGGGCTTATAATAATGTTACAATGAAGTCCTGATGTCCGATCTCATGAAACCAATTTTTAGCTTCCTAATCATGTTGCCCGCTCACACTGCCAAACACACCCAACACCAGCAGGCAGGGAGAATTCCACCAATAGAGAGGTTCGAGCATTTCTCAGTCTTCATTTTTCAGTTTTGCCATGAGTTTGTCTTTGAACTTTAAATTTATCTCACCAGGACCCGGTAATTTGATAGACGAGGGTTGCAATGTAACTGTATGAGTCACTTGATTTTATCCGATAGAACAGAAGCCCCTGCTCCTGTGTCTAGTTTAAACTCTGTGGGGGTGCCCATCCATTTGGAGATTAATACTTAATACTGGTTTTAGTATTATTTCCCTTCCCGAGGAAAGTTAATTTCTTTGCTTGTGGTTCTTCCACTTTTTGTTTTCTCCCTCTCTTGAAAGATTGTCAGTGGTTTCCAGTGACCAGCAGTTTTGAAGTGGCCGATTTTTCCAGTTGTGGTACTCTGCCCTCCCATCCTTCCTTCTTGTTTGTGGAGTTTTTTCCCAACACACTGGAACCATTTCAAAATGGTGGCTGGTGGGTTTTTCCCCATTTTGGCGGCCTCAGGCTTTGGCGCAGTCTTTCTCTTCCGGCCTACAAACTGATTGGTTTCACTCAATCTTATCCATGGCACATCTCTTTCCCCATGAACTAACACTCAATCCCTCACAATCTGCACTGCTTTAACTAGTGTTAAATCCTTCCTTGTTTGTACGGGTTCTGATAATGCTTCATCTAGGACCCTGATTCTGTCGTGAATCAGCTCGTCCTTAAAATTCTATAATTGCAGTTCCCTGCCAACCTATAAAGATTTTTGATGAATAACTCCATACTTTTGCCTGGTCTTTGTTTTCTTTCATTAAATTTAGCCCTCTCAATTATTAAATTCCAACGGACACTGAAATAAGAGTTGAAGGATTGCAGAGCTTTTTCATGAGAAGTTGAAGTCTCATCAACCCTGCCTTACTATGATATCATCCGTGATAGATCCTACTGCTTATAGCAGCTTACTGACCTGATTTAGTTTATCTTTCTACATGTAATCCTGAGGCAGTCCTGTACCTTGGAAACTTTTTTCTCAAGTTGTCTCAGTTCTGGGCCTTTTGTGAGCCTTCTGCGCTCTGAAATGGTCCTGGAAGTGGCCATGTGAATTCCATGCTTCTGCTGAGCCCTGGAATAGTTCCTGTTTCTCTACTTATGCTTGTTGCTTCATTTCTATTCACACCACTGTCCAGTCTCTGAGTCAGTCTCTCAGCTTGCATCTGTTTCTCCCAAGATGTTCCGATGTCTTGGTGAGTCTTATTTTTTTTCTTGTCTTTCCTTTGAGCCTGTTTTATTTGCTAGCTCTGTCTGTATCTTCTTTTTAAGGTCCTCTGGGTCTTTTGCTCACTGCCACCATGTTTCATTATGTGGTAGGGGTCTAGACAGAGGGTTTGAGGATTTTCTATTCTCTGAAAGTATGCCCCTCGAGTCTGTAGTGATATGAACGTGACTGCCCTTAACATCAAGGCCACATTTGACTGAGTGTGGCATCAAGAAACCTTAGCAAAACTGGAGTCAATGGGAATCAGGGGGAAAACTCCCAACCTGTTCGAGTCATACCTAGCACAAAGGAAGATGATTGTGGTTGTTGGAGGTCAATCATCTGAGCTCTAGGACATCACTGCAGGAGTTCCTCAGGGTAGTGTCCTGGGCCCAACCATCTTCAGCTGCTTCATCAATGACCTTCCTTCCATCATAAGGTCAGAAGTGGGGATGTTGACTGTAGATTGCACAATGTTCAGCACCATTCGCAACTCCTCAGATACTGAAGCAGTCCATGTCCAAATCCATCAAGACCTGGACAATAACAGAATTACCTGGAAAACCTCAGCAGGTCTGGCAACATCGGCGGAGAAGAAAAGAGTTGACGTTTCGAGTCCTCATGACCCTTCCACAGAACTAGGTGAATCCAAGGAAGGGGTGAAATATAAGCTTATATATCAGCTTACATTTCACCCCTTCCTTGGATTCACCTAGTTCTGTCGAAGGGTCATGAGGACTCGAAACGTCAACTTTTTTCTTCTCCGCCGATGCTGCCAGACCTGCTGAGTTTTTCCAGCTATTTTTTGTTTTTTGTTTAACATTTGCACCACACAAGTGTCAAGCAATGACCATCTCCAACAAGAGAGAATCCAACCATCACCCCGTGACGTTCAATGGCATTAACATCACTAAATCCCCCACTAGCAACATCCTGGTGTTTACCATTGACCAGAAACTGAACTGGACTAGCCATATAAATACTGTGGCTACTAGAAGAGATCAGAGGCTAGGAACCCTGTGATGAGTAACTCACCTCCTGGCTCCCCAAAGCCTGTCCACCATCTACAAGGCACAAGTCAGGCATGTGATGGAACACTCCTCACTTGCCTGGATGAGTGCAGCTCCCACAACACTCAACAAGATTGACACAGTCCAGGTCAAAGCTTGATTGTCACCACATCCACAAACATTCACTCCCTCCACCATCGACGCATATTAGCAGCAGTGTGTACCATCTACAAAGTGCATTGCAGGAATTCACCAAGGCTTCTTCGACAGCACCTTCCAAACCCACAACCACTACCATCTAGAAGAACAAGGACACCACCACCTGGAAGTTCCCCTCCAAGTCACTCACCATCCTGATTTGGAAATATATTGCCGTTCCTTCACTGTCACTGGGTCAGAATCCTGGAACTCCCTTCCTAACAGCACTGTGGGTGTACCTACACCACATGGACTGCAGCGGTTCAAGAAGGCAGCTCACCACCACCTTCCCAAGGGCAACTAGGGATGGGCAATAAATGCTGTCCCAGCCAGTGACACCCACATCCTGTGAATGAATAAAGAAAAATAAAAGCATTGCCCTTTATTTAGAGCAAATGTTTCATATTTGGATCTCTACAGGGGGTTGGAGCTCCACCTTCTTCCAGATCTGTCTTACTTCTCAGTCACATAATCTGACATCATTATTACATCAGTATTACGTATGCTTCAGATGTTAATCCTTTACTCTACAGTTGTGAAGTACAGCATTGGAAATGTAAAATGTAAGTACATATGGTTTTGTTTATTTTATTAGTTTGGGTTGAAGTTCATTCATTCCCAGTATTTTTTATTATTTCTAACAGCAGTGGGCAACCTAAATATTTTCATCTGGTATTGAGATGACAGACTTATAATATTTTGTATCTTTAAGGCCAGTGCTAACTGCTACTACTGGGAGCAGTGAGCAGCTGAACAATGAAAGTGTGGCAGAAATGAGAGACTGAATTGAAGATAATGTGACCCAGACATAGTCTGGCCCTTCAATGTAACATCCACAGGTCAGGAGCTCACAGTGCTGGACATTAGGTTTGGCAGTTTTCAGTTGAGTTGTTTCCCCAGGTATTTGGTTCTGTCTGTGATCTTTTTGTTCTACCATGTTTATGTGAGTTTCTTTTATTTTCTCTTGGACTTTAGATCGCCTTGTTTGTATCACTCGATGTGTTAATTTGCAATCGCTTTTAGCTTTGCAATCAGTGACAGAAATCAGTGAAAAATAAGTAAAACTTCATTTGGTTATTTTTCAAATTAAATACTGCACTCGTAGAATACAAAGCAGGAAGTTAAAAGCAAAATACTGCCAATGCTGGAAATCTGAAAGCAAAACAGAAAATGCTGGAAAAACTCAGCAGGTCTGACAGCCTCTGTAGAGAGAGAAACAGAGTTGATGTTTCGAGTCAGTATGACTCTTCTTCAGAGCTAGCAGTAAGTTATGCAAAATACACCATCATTTATCTAACAGCAGCCAATGTTCCAGTCATACATTGGTGATGTTTGTAGTTATGTGGCCATTGCTGAGCAGTGGATTATTTGATATTAATCACTACTCACCAAGTGTACATTAAACATTAAAGCACGCATGTCAGGAGATTCTGGGAACTCCTTCCTACCCTCTACCAGAAAATATGATACATTTAAGTACCAATATTTCTTTAAGTAATTATACATTATTTGGGGGCTCACAAAATTGTTTCCAAATTTCCAACTAACAACTGTCACTTTATCACCCCAAAATGGTCAAATGCACAGTTACCAGTGGCAAGCAGAGCTCCATGTGATTGGCAGCTCCACCAGAGGGAGATCTTCTTCTGCTGATACCACTCAGCCTGTTAAATAGTGAATTTGTACTCTCTCATCACCCCCATCCACCTTGGCCGCTACCTAAATACACAGTGGGTAGCTACTGAATGTAGCTCCACTTTACTGTGCTGTGGAATGCGTACCGTTACTGCAAGAGGTCACACACGTATAGGGCTAGAAATCGATACGTATATCTAAAATGGGTGACATGAAACCGAGTTTTGAAGGGTAACATTTTGTGTTAGCTGTGCACCAGGAGTACATGTGACACCGTATTGCCTCAGGTATTTGATAAGCATCCCTAGTAGCCACTTGTCAAAAACAGCAGCATCATTTAAATATGATAATGAGGGCTCGGTGCCTGAATCAGAACCCTTTTGTGAAATTGGTGTCTGTTTGTAGCATTAGGGTATTGGCATAGCAAGGGTTAATGTGAGACTGGGAAGCAATACCACCCACAGATGTAAAGAGACACATGACCTGAGACTAGGGTCACTTGTGGACTGGCAGAGACCTGTGTAGAAGCAAGCATGGAGTTAGCTCGCAGCTTGGGCTATACCCTGTATATATGTTCATAATTATGTGTTTTCAACAAACACTTAATGTTCGAGCATGCGAGTCTCAGAACTTCTTTGTGAGACTGACTGAACAAACAACATACAACACCATGCATCACTGCCTGAATGTGAACTGCAAATTATTGTAGGAGCAATGAATTAGCAGCTTGTGCCAACCATACTTCCATTTCAGCAAGGTACATCTGCTTTTAGCTGCTTTCGGGCCTGGGTTTTTGACATATTGAAAAGTGATATACTCTTGCAGAGTGAATGTGGCCAAAAACTGAATCAAAGGATTTGCTTGTTCTCAGTTGCTGGACATGAAAACACTGTGGCTCTTACTAGTGAGCTCTCCCTAAATCACGAGGAGGAGCAGCAAGGAAATCCTGCACAGTCTGCAAGTGGAGGGCCAAAAGGCAAGATCACAGTTATTCAGGAGCAGAACATTGTACCTGAACCTCACATTGGAGTGAAAGGCAATAGCATTTAGGCACTTACTGATGGCTTCTGTTAGAGTGAGGATTGGAGTCTAGCACCAGGGCATGAACTGCACTACCTGTGATAGCGAAGGGCACTGTGTCTCTGACCCTTTATCCTTCTTCCTCTTTCCAAACTGCTTCTGGTGACATCAGCCTGTTTGCTGTACACTCGGTGATCCATGGGTCACTGATACGCTGTTGGTGAGTGTCAGCAGTTCATTACCTTCCCACTTGGGCTGGCAAACTGGAAGAATGAGCACTAGGATTGTGAGTGTCCACAGATCCCTGAAGGTAGCAGGGCAAGCTGATAAAGTGGTTAAGAAGACATATGCATTTCTTTCACTTAATAGCTGAGGCACAGAATATAAGAGCTGGGAGGTTATGCCGGAATTATGTAAACATTAGTACTGTGTGCAGTTCTGGTCACCTTATTACAGAAGGGATGTAACTGTATTAGAGAGGGCACAGAGGAGATATACAAGGATGTTGCCTGGTCTGGAAAGTTGCAGCTATGAGGAAAGATTGTACAGGCTGGGGCTGTTCTCCTTGGAACAGAGGAGGCTGAGGGGAGATTTGATTGAGACGTACAGAATTGTGAGGGATAGAGTGGATGCGAATGGTCTATTTACATTAGCAGAGAGGTCAGTGATTAGAGGGCATAGGTTTAAAGCGATTAGTAGAAGGATTAGAGGAGAGGTAGGAAATATGTTTTCACCCAGAGGGTTGTGGGGGTGTGGAACTCACTGCCTGAAAGGATAGGAGAGGCAGAAACCCTCAGCTCATTCAAAAGCTGCCTGGATATGCACCTGGAGCACCGTAACCTGCAGAGCTACCGACCCAGTGCTGGAAAGCAGGATTAGTCAGGTCGCTTGTTTTTCAGCTGGCGCAGACACAATGGACCAAGTGATCTCTTGCCGTAAACTTTCTTTGATTCTATGATTTGCCTGCATTCCTTATTCATCTAAGTGCAGGGCATCACCTCCTGCAGGCACATAAACCTGTGCCCTTCCCAACACAAACCAGCAATGTTTTTCAACAGGAAGGGCTTTTCATGGTGGGAACATGAAACTTACATCCTACATTAGTCCCGAGTGACCCCTTTGTTTGAGTCAGGCCATCACATAACAGGCTGGTTGCTAGGGGACCAGAGTTATCCCCTCACGCACAGCCACATGCCCCCACCCCTCTGGAACCCAGACCCAGATGTTGAGCATTGATATAATGAGAGCCAAGTAACAACAAAGGGTTCTGACTGAATAAGCCATTAGCGTTCTGAAACAATGGATCCACTGTCCATACAGCTTGAGAGGAACCCTACACTACAACCCAAAGCAATTGTCAAGATTCCTAATTGTTTGCTGCATGTTCTACAATCTTTCTACACAAAGGGGAGTTGCAGAAATCTGTCTGAGGATGCAAAGTAAAGTAACAACTTGAAGAAGGGGATGAGGAGCTGGAGAATGCAAACAATGAAGGATAGGAAATGACTATCTGGCCCATCTAGCCTGTTACCTAGTTCTGTTTGTAAATCACAATGTATACATTCCCCACGTTAAAACACAAAGTCCTGGGAGCGGGGAATAAAAAAGTCAATTTGGGAGAAGTATCTGGGAACTCCAGCTCAGACCACCCCTTCCCACCATCGGCAATAAAAGAGATTTCCCCAGCCCTGATTAATGTTATGCAGTGCCTACTTTTTTTTTTATATAAGGTGATCTCTATTCCAGCCTAAAGCAGGTGCAGTTCTTGCTTAAAAGTACATAGCCCAGCAGGAATTGTGAGCTGCTGGAGCTCCAAGGTGGTAAGGTATTCAGTAGAAAATCTTCTCCAAGTGTTATGTACCAACATTTTATGAAGAGTTTTTGTAATGAACTTTCACTGCATTTTACCTCCCTGTCATGCCCACATTTCACCTCTCCAGTTCGATCAGACAAATGCAAGAACTTGTCTAATGAACTGCAGGCACAGGTCAGAGGTGCATGTTCAAATCCTGACGTTCACTTCCACAGAAGGGGTAATGTTTTGAGATTGGCAGGTGGACAGGCGCCCAGCTGAGCCAGTGTAAAATGATGCTGGGTACCTGTCCTGCTGTCATCGAGCACTCGCCGGTTTTTAATGGCCCATTAAGGGCATCAAAAAGTTAATTAAAAGAAATGTTTCCCTGCCCGTGCGACCTTACAGTTGGTGGACAGGCCAAAAGGCCAAGCGATCTGTGGAGTTTTTTGGAAACCGAATTCACAGGTGGGATGAGGTTTCCAGCAGAAAATAAGAATCAAATAACAACTTTATATTTTCATCAATTGCATGCCCTTGCTCATAGTGTTCATTTTTTCAATGATATTTTTTTCATATATCTTCACTTCCCTGGACAGCTCTGTCCCTCAGGGAGATTATACACTGAGCACTCGCACACGTGTGTGAAGGTCACACCCACTCAGCTCCCACCACCGCGCCCCCCTGTTCACACAGGCAGCGCCTCACACTCCCCCCCCCCCACTCCACACAGGCAGCGCCTCACACTCCCACCCCCCCCCAACCCCCCCTCCACACAGGGAGCGCCTCACACTCCCACCCCCCCCACCCCCCCTCCACACAGGCAGCGCCTCACACTCCCCCCCCTCCCCCACACAGGCAGCGCCTCACACTCCCCCCCCCACTCCACACAGGCAGCGCCTCACACTCCCACCCCCCCCAACCCCCCCTCCACACAGGCAGCACCTCACACTCCCCCCCCTCCCCCACACAGGCAGCGCCTCACACTCCCCCCCCCACTCCACACAGGCAGCGCCTCACACTCCCACCCCCCCCAACCCCCCCTCCACACAGGCAGCGCCTCACACTCCTACCCCCCCCACAGCCCCCCCTCCACACAGGCAGCGCTGAGCGATGCTGTTTGTGTTTCACGCTGGGTGGACCTTAATTGGCCAACATTAAATTGCCTCCCGGGCCCGATCGTGGGCAGCTTCCCACTGCCCCCAGCTGTTTCCCCCCCCCAACCCCACCCTACACTGAGCCACTGCCCCAGGTTTTTGTATAAACATTCTCCATCACTGGCCAACCAAAAAACCATTTTGCTAAGTTCTATTTGTTGTGTTGGTCTCTCTCCAAGTACCGTGGTACCTTATAGAAAACTCTAGAGAACTTCTCATTCTACTTACAACAAAACCACAGCCTCGTAAAAACAGGTTTCTGATTTTACTGCAAATTACAAAGAAAAGCTTCCTTTACAATCCATCACTTTTTTACACTGAAAGGTCTGAAGTAAGATTCAATCAGCTCCAGAAGCTGCAACCAATTTTCCAGGAAGCAAAGGCGAGATACGAATCAGGAGCATGAGTAGGCCGTTCAGCCCATCGAGTGTGCTCTGCCATTTGATAAGATCATAGCTGATCTGAGTGTGGCCGCTTCTTTCCTGTCTACCCCCTATATCTTTTGACTCCCTTGTCAGTCAAGAGTCTAATTTAGCATTAAAATTATTTAATCACCCAGCCTCCACTGCTCTCTGGGGAAGAGAATACCATAGACGAACGACCCTCTGAGAGAAAGATAATCTCCTCATCTCTGTCTTAAATGGGAGAGCCCTCATTTTAAACTGTGTCCCTATTTCTAATCTCTCCAACTAGGGGAAACATCCTTTCAGCCTCCACCCAGTGGGTTTCCCTCAGGATTTTATATGTTGCAATGTGATCACCTCTCATTCTTCTAAACTCAAACATGCCCAACCTGTCTAATCTTTCCTCAAAGATAACCCCTTCGTCCCAGGAATCAGCTGAGTGAACCTTATCTGAACTGCTTCTAATGCAGTTATATCCTTTATCAACTAAGGAGACCAAAACTGTGCACAATACTCCAGATGTTTCACCAATGCCCTGCGCAACTGTACTAAAATTTCCTTACTTTTATATTCCATTACACTTGCAATAAACGCCAACATTCCATTTGCCTTCCTAATCACTTGCTGTACCTGCATACTAAGATTTTGTGATTCATGTACCAGGGCACCCAGATCCCTCTGTACCACTGTGTTCTGCCAGCTCTCTCCTTTGAAATAATTTACTGCTTTTCTATTCTTCCTGCCAAAGTGGACAAGTTCACATTTTTCCACATTATACTCCATCTACCAAATTTCTTGCCCACTTACTTAACCTGTTCTATATCCCTTTGCAGACATATTATGACCTCTTCACTACTTACTTTCTACTTCCTATCTATCTTTGTGTCATCAGTAAATTTAGCAACACGTACATTTGGGCCCTTCATCCAAGTCATTGATATAAATTGTAAATAGTTGAGACCTCAGCTTTGATCCCTTTGGCACTCCACTAGTTACATCTTGTCAACCCGAAGATGACCCTTTTATCCCTGCTCCCTGCTTCCTGTCAAACCTCTACCCATGATAATATGTTACCCCTACACCATAAGCCCTATTTTGTAAAGAATATGGCATCTTGCCAAATGCCTTTTGGAAACCCAAGTACACCACATCTATGGGTTCCCATTTATTCATGGTGCTTGTAACTTCCTCATAAAGTAGTCAGGTGTGGTTTCTCTTTCACAAAACCTTGTTGAGTCTGTTTGATTGCATTAGGATCTTCTAAGTATCCTGCTATAACCTCCTTAACTCTAGCATTCTCCCTGTGATAGATGTCAGGCTAACTGGTCTGCAGTTTCCTGTATTCTGTCTCCCTCCTTTCTTGAATAGAGGAGTTATATTCACTATTTTCCAATCTGATGGGACCTTTCCAGAATCGAGGGAATTTTGGAACATTAAAACCAATGCATCGACAATCTCAGCAGCCACTTTTTTTCAGACTCTAGGATGAAGTCCATCAAGACCCGAGGGACTTGTCAGCTTTTAGTTCTTATAATTTTCTCAATACCCTTTCCTGGTGATTGTACTTTTTAAATTCTGCCCTCTCTTTCACCTTTTGGTTTACAAGTATTTCTGGGATGTTATTTGTGTCTTCGAAAGTGAAGACAAACATAAAATATCTGTTCAACACTTTCACCATTTCCTCATTTCCCAGTATTAATTCCCTGTCTCTCTCTCTCTAGAATCTCCCTTTTGTCACTCTTACTTTTTAAATACTTGTAAAAACTCTAACTATCCATTTTTATATTTTGAGCTAGTTTTCTCTCCTACTCTAATTCCTCCCCCAATATTTGTTTTAGTCATTCTTTGCTGCTTTTTACATTCTATCCAACCTTCTGCCCTGCCACTAATATTTGCAGAGTTGTACACTTTTTCTTCAATATGACATTATCTTTGACTTCCTTAGTTAGCCCAAATGCCGCATCCTTCTCCCAGAGTCTTTCTTTCTCACTGGAATGTATCTTTGCTGAGTGCTATGAAATATCTCCTTAAATGTCTGCCCACTGTATCTCTACTGACCGATCCCTTAACTAATTCCCCAGTTCACTTTAGCCAATTCTGTCCTCATACTCTTGTAATTGTCTTTATTTATCTTCTCACCTTAGTCACTAGTGGGACCGTTAATGATTGGGAAGCTGCTGAACTCTTCAGTGGACTTTGACCAAACTCTTTAATGAACTGTAGCCTACGTCTGAGTTCACTGGCCAGTCACGGAGAGTGGGCAGGATAGCAGGTCATTTCTGACCAGAGTAAGGGTTTCTAATGAAAGGGATAATGACAGGGGTTACATGGGCTCAGCCACACATGATTGTTGAGGTTGCAGCAACAACAGAAGAGCTGAGGAAGCCTGGGCAGGCTGCTCCTCAGGCCTGTCCTGTCACTCTTACCTAGAGGTCCTGCTATGGGATCTGAGGTCCTGCATTGAGGTGAGCTCTCCCAGGGCAAGAGGAAGAGGTCAGACTCTCCAACCAAACAGAAATGGAAGGAATTGGCTGGGCAATTGAGGGCGAAGAAATTAAATTAATCTTGGGTCAGCCCATCCTTATTTAAATGTAAGAATGGAATTAAGGATTCATCGAGTTCCTCACTATATCGATGTTATGTTATCAAAAACCAGCATTCTGACATAAACTCCTCCACTCTATCTCAATGATCACCTTCAAGAGAAGACGTACCTTGGGAGGAACATTTGGGCGTGTGCATAGAGCTAAATCCCTTAAAAGTGACTTTAGATCAGGGGCCTGACATCATCGCACTATCTTCAGGGTTTATCCGGGCAGGTGTGAAAGAGAGTGGGAACCCATGCAGCTATTGGATAAGGCACTTAAACATTTAAATTGCTCATTGAATTGTGTTTTATTCAAGTGTTCCAGCTTTAATGGCCAGTGGACATGTTTCCTCAGCAACTAGCAACCTGTCAGTGTCACCAAGACTAGTGCAGGCTGGGGGCTGGGGAGCCTTTGACCGGCGAATTTGAAGAGCTCCAGCTATGGTGAGGTAAGAGGGTAAGGCTCTAACACTCCTTCTCAGAGGGTACTTTCAGTGCTTGACAGGGTGATTGCCAGTTTCTTGGGATTCATTTCACCTGTCTTGCACTTCCTTCACCTGCAGCTGTGTGGTGTTCAATGGTTTATTTAATCTGTGTTTGATTATGCTAGTCTGGTAACTGATCCTTGTACACTTGCTTAATTCCACAGGTGATGCAGTTGAGTCCATCTCCTTCATTCCCCAGGATACAGTCATCAGCCTCTGGACTGTTGAGTCTGTGAATCCCTTTGCAACAGTGTTATCTGTTTCACTTTGTTTTCAACTGAACCCACCTTACTCACTAGTTATGGTATTAGAGTTGGCTTCACTTTCACTTTTCTTCAGCTCAGACTCCTCACAATTAAGTGACACTCCTCTCTTCTGATAACAGATATATGAAGCTACAATTTAACTTTTAACCTCTGGTACTGTCCTTGAAGGTACCTTGTTCTAGAAAGAAAATCTCTTAAAGATGGCAGGTATGAGTTCCTCTGGAAGAATAGAGGAAATAAAAGTTGATTGCTGATTAAAATACGAGACTAATACAGACTTCTACTTGTACCAAAGACATAGAATAATTCTTCTCCTGAACAACCCATGTGCCCCACTTTTTATGTCAATCTTCCTCAACAAGCCAGTACTGAAACATTGACCTCCAGAGGTGTTGGCTCTGCTTTTACAATCTACACACCTTACAGCGTTCATTTGAACAAAGGAACCCACACAGATCGGAGTGAGCAGGACCTTCTTATGACTGATCAAATTTTCCTTCCCTGGACCTGAGCCAATGAAAATGACTTTAGGGGCAGAATTCCTGGCCTGTCGGGTGGGTGGACCTGACCCAATCTCCGGCCGAGAAGCGGGTCCGCCGCCATTTTACATGGGCGGGGCCAATTAAGGCCCGTCCAGTGTGACATCCGGCGGGAAGCGCAATGCTCTCCCTGTGCAGGCGGGGGAGGGTGTTCCCCAAATGGGAGAATGTGCTCTTTCCCGCATGTGCATGATAGAGCGCACATCCCTCTGAGGCTAAGTGCAGCCTCAGGGAGATCGCTGACAGTTTTAAAAAATGTTAAAAATAGAAAAACAAATTCCTTAACATGTCCCCCTCATGTTCATAAATTACACAAAAACTTTATGAAACTTTCTGAATCCCTACATGTAATCTCACCCCACCGGTGGATGAGGTTTCATGTTTTCTCTATTCCCCGCCGGGGCTCCTGGCCTGTCCAACAACCTTAAGGTTGGACGGGCAGGTCCTTTAATTGTTTCAATGATCCTGTCAATAGCCTCAATTGGCCATTGACAGCTTGGCGGGCGGACAGCTGATTTCATTGTCCCCCCGCCTTCCTGAATATTTAAATGGGGCGGGATGATGTCGGGGGTTCCTCCCAATATCATCCCGCATTATTTTACACACCGGCCCTGCCCCCAGTTCACCGACGGCAAAATTCAGCCCTATGACTTCATTGATTAAAAGTCTGTATTCACTGTTTACTTCCTAGCACCCAGTTCAACATTTGAACTCTGTATTGACGTTCACAGGCAGTTCACAAGATATTTCTCTTGAAAATCTCAAGGTTCCTTCCGGCTATTTTATGGAATATTGATCCTATGGTTATGGCAAGTCACATTGATTGAAACTGGTGAAAATGCAGAGAAAGACCATCCAAGATATTGAAAGACACATGGGTAATACAAGCATGCTGCTGGATGGCTTTCTCTATCAGTTTGACAAATCAGTCAAGCAGCTTATCACTAGCAGGCTGGCAAGTGGAATTTCTTGCTCTGTTTTTGATAGTTTAAAGTTACGTTTTTTGAAACAACACTATAATGATCAACAGTGTATTCCTGAAGTTCTATCTAGTCATGCAGAGTTTTAAGGTTTTCCCCACACATGAGAAAGACTTTCATGAAATAAACAATTCCATTCTATTGAGAAATCCTGGGCACATTTGACAATTTCATTACCTAAGGATTAATATGTTGCATGTCCAAAAATTGACCAGGGCATTACATGTAGAGTCTTCTAATAGCAGCACACAACAATATTTATTTATTTTTTAAATGTTCCTTGACTAATTCAGTATTTAAACCAAGATCAATTTTGTTGAAACCCATATTCAAATTTGATGTCAATGTTCATGCTGGCTGATAACATATTGTTTAGTCTGGAAACGGTTTAATGCAATAGCCTTCTATTGCAATGGCTTCACTGATTGTTCAGCTATGCACATTTAGGAAAGACCTAGTAAGCAGAACTTTCATTGAACATGGGAAAGTTTGGATGTGAGCAATGCCAGGTGTTGAAGTATAAGAAAGATGGTGATGTGGCATTCACTGGCGAATGGTTTGGCTTATTGTAACCACATGCACCTATTAGTAGGATTGAATCTGACAGGAAGATGCCTTCTCTATCCTCCTCCAGCTTTGTGGTCCATACTCTAGTTTTGTTGGTGCACAGAGTCTGGATAAACAGCAGAATTTAATTTTAAAACATACCTTTTCTTCAACTTGAGATATCTTTGCTTGATGTCCATGCAGTGGCTAAAGTTGGCAAAAACTGACATGGAGAGCTATAAGTATCTGGGTGGTTGTGGGGCTACATGGAGTAAGGTCCTTTCTTATGGAATCTGTGATTAGTTAAACCTTGCAATGTTGATAAAACTTGAAGGAGTTGCTGAATTCATGATGTTCAGTAACAGCCTCGCTTAAGCATTCAATGACACTTAGGAATATTAAAGAGGTTATTCAATCCTTAGTCATACACAAGAAACCAGTGGAGTGATCATGAAACCACCATTCTTGCATGTCACATGTTAAAAGCATCATAACTCACTCAGAGGGTTCTCTTATTACTTACAAATGTGCTGTGACAATATCTATATCTCTAAATTCTCTAAAATATACAAGTGAAAAATCACTGTAGAATCTGGTAGTAGTAAACACTCAAAGAATACCAACACACATGTCACTGGGGATTAAATTGCATTTCAGAATGCAGTTTACTACAACCAGATGTATTGTCAATTTTCAAGAGCTGTTGGAAAAGTGATGTGTTCCTTAAAGACAGGCACAGATGATATTGTAATTGACAATCAGTAAAAGGCAGGCTTACTTTGCTTTGATCTTTACTGTAGAGGGCAAGGTTCAATTACCAGAGATACTAAAAATAAATCTGGGAGAGAAACGTATTATATTTAATATCAATAAAAAATGGTGATGAGAAAATAATGAGGCTAAAGATAGA
Organism: Isurus oxyrinchus; assembly: GCA_026770705.1. NCBI lineage: Eukaryota > Metazoa > Chordata > Chondrichthyes > Lamniformes > Lamnidae > Isurus > Isurus oxyrinchus. The sequence continues at coordinate 108,699 of JANJGN010000389.1, forward strand.
TAAATCTCCAGGGTACTAAATGAAGTAGATAAGGAAGTTGCAAATGCTTTAATCAAAACGTGCTTGGATCAGAAAATTGACAATATTCTGCAACTATTTAGGAAAGATAGGAGAGATAAATTAGAAAATTGTGGGCTTATTAGTTCAATGTCTGATGTGTGGCTTTTAATAGAATCTGTTACGAGGGACAGAGTGACTAATCACTTGGACAAATATGAGCTGATCAGAAAGAGTCGACACGCAGTTGTAAAGGGAAGATCATGTCTTACAAAACTAGTTGTATTTCTTGAAGGGCTAACTAATGTGGTAGATCAGGGAGAGTGTTACCTTCATGGGCTTCAGAAGGTTGGAGAGTTACAGTGCAGATTCACCAGGAGGTAGATAGATTTTTGAAATACTGGGGAGTTGAGGGCTATAAGGAGCTGGCAGGAAAGAGGAGTTGAGGCCTGGGGCAGGTCAGCTATGATCCTATTTAAGGGGCTGAATGGCCTACTCCTGCTCCTATTTCTTATGTTCTTATACCAAGGCTTTAAGAGTTAAATTATGAGGACGAGTTGAATAAACTTAATTTGTAGTTTAGAAGGTTGAGAGTAGCCTAATACAGATGCTTTAAAACAATAATGGGGTTCGATAGGGTAGTGAGAAAGAAACAATGTCTTCTGATGGGAAATCCTGAACGAGGGGCATAATCTGAAAATAAACGTTAGGCTTTTAATGAAATCAGGAAGCACTTCTTCACACAGGATTAGGTAAGTCTGAAACACTTCCCATAAAAAGCTGTGGACACCGTCAAAATTTGTAAGACTGAGATTGTTAGGTTTGCTTTAAGTGAGGGTATCAAGGGACATTGGTACAAAGGATGGTAAATGGAGTCAAGCTACAGATCAGCCATGATCTAATTGAGAAGCAGATGGGCTGAATGGACTGCTCCTGTTCCATGCGCCCAGGCTCCTGGATCACCCACACTGATTGGAAAGCTCTCCACACCAGATGATCCTGGAGGTTTAATTGGAGGAGGTAAACCTGAGGAAAGTATCAGTACATTAGACAGAAGGAAACACTCCAAATAAAAGCAGCAAGTTTGGCAGGAGATTGCTAATTGTGTAAAAGATATCTCCTCAGTGCATTGTTCATGGGAGTAAATAAAAAAGACATTCTCTGGACTGAGGAAGTGTGCCAGGATGGAGAAGTGTAATGCTTATCCACTAAAACCAAGTGATGGCTGTACCGAATGTCATAATTACATTGCAGTCTCCAAATTACTGCTCCCAACTCTTATTTCTTCAACCTCCTACACATCTGATGATTCATTCCCAATGTGTTGGCTACCAAAGCCTCACACAACTCTAAGATGTTTTCTCATCAGTTCACTGCATGTCTCTTCAACTTATCCCATCAGTAAACAGCAAGTTAATGTTCCTCCTGTCACCTTGCACAAAATGTATTTTTCTTCCCTTTTCAGAGAAGGCTACACATTTGCATCAGCCATGAAGCTGTGTTAGAATAGTCAACTTGCAGTACTTCATCCATGACATGCTGTTGGCATTCCCATTACCTGGAGTGGAGGTCAGCCAGGGGTTGTACAAGTGACAACTAGGAGAATAGATCGGGGATAACCAGTGGATGTGGTGTATTTGGATTGTCAGAAAGCTTGTGAGAAAGCCCTACAAGAGGTTAGAATGCAAAATTGAAGCACATGGGATTACGGATAATATATTGGCACAGATTGAGGATTGTCTAGTAGACAGGAAACAGAGAGTAGGAATAAATGGGTCTTTTTCAGAATGGCAGGCAGTGACTAGTGGGGGACTGCAGGGATCTGTGCTTGGGGTCCCAGCTATTCACAATACATATCAATAATTTGGATGAGGGAACCAAATGTAATATTTCCAAGTTTGCTGACGACACAAAGCTGGGTGAGAATGTGAGTGGTGAGGACGATGTTAAGAGGCTTCTATGCAATTTAGACAGGTTGCATGAGTAGGCAAATACCTGGCAGATACAGTAAAATGTGGATAAGTGTGAAGTTATCCACTTTGGTAGAAAAATCAGAATGGCAGAGTATTATTTAAATGGTGATAGATTGGGAAATGTTGATGTACAAAGGGACCTGGGTGTCCTTGTACACCAATCACTGAAAGCAAACATGCAGGTGCAGCAAGCAGTTAGGAAAGCACATGGCATGTTGGCCTTCATTGTTAGAGGACTTGAGTACAGGAGCAAAGGTGTCTTACTGCAGCTGTACAGGACTTGGATGAGACCACAGCTGGAGTATTGTGTGCAGTTTTGGTCTCCTTATCTAAGAAAGGATATACTTGCCATAGAGGGAGTGCAGTGAAGGTTCAACAGGCTGATCCCTGGGATGGCAGAAATTAGGCTGACTAGGCCTGTATTCACTGGAGTTTAGAAGAATGAGAGGGGATCTCATTGAAACATTTAAAATTCTGATAGGGATGGACAGACTGGATACAGGGATGATGTTTCCTCTGGCTGGTTGGGGGGGGGGGGGTCTAGAACAAGAGATCACAGTCTCAGGATTCGGGGTAGATCATTTATGAAATGAGATGAGGAGAAACTTCTTCACTCAGGGTGAACCTGTAGAATTCTATACCACAGAGGCTGTGAAGGCAAAGTATATTTAAGAAGGAAATAAATAGATTTTTGGACTCTAGAGGAGTCAAAGGGAATGGAGGGAGAGCGGGAGTACGGCGCTGAGACAGAGGATCAGCCATGATCATATTGAATGGTGGAGCAAGCTTGAAGGGCTGAATGGCCTACTCCTGCTCCTGCTCCTATTTTTCTATGTTTCTAACTTGATGGCTTTGTGCCAGACTCACAAGGTAAGCGTTCATTTCAAATTTTTCTCCTTTCCAGCACCAAACAGAGACAAACAGGTAACCAGGCAAGGGAGCCCGGAACAAGCAGACATAACCTTAGAATTAAAACGAGGGCTTTTAAGGTTAATGGAAGAAAGCAGTTCTTCACACAGAGAAGAGTGGAAATCGGGAACTCCCAGCTCCCAAAAAGCAGTTGAATCTAGACCAATTGAAAACTTCAAAACTAAGCTTAATGGATCTTTGTTAGATAATGATTTTGAGCATTACAGAACCATTGTGGATAGATGGAGCGAAGACATATCTCAACTATGATCTAATTGATTGGGGGAACAAGCTTAAGGGGCTAAAGGGCTCAATGGTTTACTCAAGTTTCCATGTTCCTAGGTTTCTATGTTCCACATTTTATTGCAAGACATGATAATGGCCATTCTATACTGTATATACTGTATATACTGTATATATATACTGTATTCTATACAAACCAACTAGAACATCCTGACAAACTTCAGAAACAAACTTCAGAAAGTTGAAATGAAAACAGTAAATGCTGGAAAAACTCAGCAGGTCTGACAGTATCTGTAGAGAGAGAAATAAAGTTAAAGTTTTGAGTCGGTATGACTCTTCTGCCCTTTGAGGAAGGGTCATAGGGACTCAAAACGTTAACTCTGTTTCTGTCCGACCTCTCTCAGACCTGCTGAGTTTTTACAGCATTTTCTGTTTTTATTTCAAATTTCCAGCATCCGCAGCATTTTGCTTTTATATTAGTGTTTAAAAAGTTGAGCCAGGCTTCAAAAGTCACAACTCCAATCAAGGCCGCTGCCTCAAGCTGGCAAAGTAAGTTCAGTTCATTTTTATCCATTATTATCTTTTATTACATTGAACTTCAGGTTAATCAGTGCTTGGGGGTCACATTCTCAACTCTGATTTTCGGTGAAAACTGAAATAGGGACTTGAACAAATAGCCACGTGAGTACAATTCCACATGAGTGGAAGTTACACCAAGTATTTCATATCATAGCCAATCCTTCATATTTTGTGTGAGCAGATAATTTTTCTGTCCCCTTTATGCACTGTTCAGCTGATTTGGAGGTAGCTCTATCTTTGGGTTGTTTGATAATGATTTGTTGGCTAGAAGGAGCAAGTGAATTTTATTTTTGGGCTATGCTGTAGGTAGGACAGTGAAAGTAATGGTGTATTTGACCCTTCATTGGGTTATGTGAATGCAAAGGTTCAGAGACCTGTTCACGAACCAGCCGAAACATTGACTTTAATTAAAAATCTGCTTAATCAATCCTTGGGACATTGGTTTATCCTGTTGTGTATCGGCCAAGGACTCTTCTCCTTTTCAGCTTTCACCATCTCTCCTCCTTTTCTACATTTTCCTTGTATTCTTCCTCTCTTCCATATTCTCATCTGTCTCTTCCTCCTCTGCTTGCAAACGTGCAGCTTCATCCTACAATCATAGAATCTTACAGCACAGACAGAGGCCATTTAGCCATTTGTGCTTGTGCTGGCTCTTTGAAAGAGTTATCCTTTTTAATCTCACACGCCTGCTTTTTCCCTTTAACTCTGCCTCTTGTAATGGCAAAGTGCCGAGTAGGTGATTAATCTCAGCCTCTTCCGGAGGGCCCCAGCATTGCAGATGCCAGTTTTCAGCCAATTCGATTCACTCCACATGATATCAAGAAAGGGCTGAAGGCATTGGATACTGCAAAGGCTAAGGGCTCTGACAATTGTACTGAAGAGTTCTGCTCTAGCTGTGCCCCTAGCCAAGCTGTTCCAGTACAGCTACAGCACTGGCATCCTGGAAGTGTGAAAAATTGTCCAAGTATGTCCTGTCCAGAAAAAGCAGGGAAAATCCAACCTGGCCAATTGCCACCCATCAGTCTAGTCTTGATCATCAGCTAAGTGATGGAAGGGGTCATCAACAGTGCTATCAAGTAGCACTTACTCAACGATAACCTGCTCAATGATGCCCAGTTTGTGTCCCACCAGGGCCACTCAGTTCCTGACCTCATTACAGCCTTGGCCCAAACATGGACAAAAGAGCTGAACTCCCGAGGTGAGGTGAGAGCGACTGTCCCCACATCAAGGCCATATTTGATGGATTGTGGCACCAAAGCGCCTTAGCAAAACTGGAGTCAATGGGAGTTGGGGGAAAACCTCCCATGATTTGGAGTCATACCTAGCACAAAGGAAGATGTTTGTGGTTGTTGGAGGTCAGCCCCAGGACAGCACTACAGGAGTTATTCAGAGTGCTGCTTCATCAATGACCTCCCTTCCATCAGGTCAGAAGTGATGATTGCACCATTCGCAACTCCTCAAATACTGAAGCAGTCTGTTCCTATATGCAGCAAGACCTGGACAACATTCCGTCTTGGACTGATAAGTGGCAAGTAAATTTGGCACCACACAAGTGCCAGGCAATGACCATCTCCAGCAGGAAAGAACCTAACCATCACCCTTTATATTCAATGGCATTACATCACTGAATCCTCCACTTCCTGGGGGTTACCACTGAGCAGAAACTGACCTGGGCCAGCCATATAAATACTGTGGCTACAAGAGCAGGTCAGAGGCTGAGGATTCTGCTGCGAATAACTCCCAAAGTCTGCCCATCATCTACAAGGCACAAGTCAGGAGTGTGATGGAATACTCCCCACTTGCCTGGATGAGTGCGGCTCCAACAGCACTCAAGAAGCTTGACACCATCCAGGACAAAGCAGCCCGCTTGATTGACACCAAATCCACCACCTTCAGCATTCACTACTTCCACCACCGATGCACAGCAGCAGCAGTGAGTACCATCTACAAGATGCACAGCAGAAACTCACCAAGGCTACTTTGACAGCATGGGAACACCACCACCTGGAAGTTCCCCTCCAAGTCGCTCACCATCCTGACTTGAAAATATTTCGGCCGTTCCTTCACTGGCATTGGGTCAAAATCCTGGAAGTCCCTCCCTAACAGTACTGTGGGTGTACCTACACCACATGGACTGCAGCGGTTCAAGAAGGCAGCTCACCACCACCTTCTCAAGGGTCAACTAGGGATGGGCAATAAATGCTGGCCCAGCCAGTGACACCCACATCCTGTGAACAAATGAAAAAAAATTAAAGTTGTGCAGAAGGTGGTATTGACCTTTGAGACTTTCTTGTGACTGTAGAGTGGGTGCCCATCAATTGATCCAGATATCAGAAAAACTGTTTCAGAAACCCACCTTCTTTACTGTAGTTATACATAAATGGATATCTTCTTCACACTTCCTAGAAGTGTTGAAAAGTTTAGTTAAAACTTCTTCGTCACTTTTGGTGCCATGATTCTCAAAGCCTCTGCCCCTTTGAACATGATTTGACTAAGTGACCTAGAGCTACATAATTGGAATTAATATGTTTATGATGAACTTATAGAACAAAATATCTAGTAAACATTGGTGCAAGAATTGTTAGTGGAAGAACTTCAAATTTTGCATGGAAAATGATTGTGAATAATTTAGAGCCCCTGAATATCATTACAGTCATTAATATGAACTATAGTGTGCAGTGAAATTGCAGGCATTATAAGCACACACATTAGTGAGATTTACTGATTGCAAAATATTTGGAGTGTGAATGTATTTAGACATTTAGTTTTACAATCTGTATATGGCAATAGCTTCCCTAGAGATGCAGGATTCAGCAATGGCTTAAATCCTTCATTAACAATACACACGTGCAAAATCCATGCAGCATTCTCAGGCACCTGTTTCCATCCAGTCCAATTTTGTGTCTGGATGAATGAATGACTGTCTATTTTTCAATATTACACCAAAGCCATTATTCTCAGATATGTATCTCCTGCTCTCCAAAATTTCTGATAATCCTGAATATGTATTGTATTTGATACCGCGGTGATGCTTGAATCACCTAAAAAGAGACGGTTGCTATGGCAACTGTTGTTTCCTAGCATTTTAGTAGTGTGCTCTATGATCATTGGTTGCAGCTAGGAGCACAGCCACACTTATTGTTGCACCTCATTTATTTGTCAGCCTGATGTACGCTATCATTAGTGACCCTGGGTAGATATGAAAGAAATGTATCATACTATATGGCTGTTTTGTTAACTCCCTCAGGTCTGCAATAACAAACAAAGACATGACAAGCCTCTAATTCCTTAATTACATAGTGAATGGGGTTTAAGCTACTTTTAAGGAGTCAGTGAAAAAATATACATCATTTCAATTTTTAGAACATATATCAATGAAAGTAGTATCAAAGGTTTCAAAATGCAGTAAGTGAGCTGCTAAAGAACTTTTATATTTACTGCCTTCTGTGAATCTGCAATGCCAGGCTGTTTTCCAATCCCTTTACAAATTGAGAAATGAGAGGTGTGTTGAAACCTGGGGAAACGTGCCTGGACGGCATTACTCACAGAACATAAGAGAACCATTTAACTGATGTTCTGATACTTTCCAAAGCTGATTACTCTTGCAAGTTAGGAAATACAGAAATCTTTCTTCATTATCAGAATTTTCTTTGAGATGGAAAAGAACTATCTGAACCTTATAACATCATTTCCCTCTCTTTCCTAAGCCTGTTCATGTTGGTTCCTTATATTTCGTCTGCTCACCCCACTTAGGAAGGATGGTATGGGATCATCCAACCCTGAGATTTTTCCATGTTTATCCATGTTTCCATTCCTTCACTGATCCCAAGGCAGTATAATTCCATGTGGTACCTTGAAGGGATACCAGCTGGTTCTGGTTTTACTCAGTCAATCTGATTCAACACACCCACAGGGGAAGTATACTTTAGTCAAGACTAGCTTTGAAAATAGTGGCTCCCATTTTTGGGTTTCTAACCTGGTTGGTGAGAAGGGGAATTGTAAACTCACTTGCTGCCATAGAAACCCGGCCCTGACTATTTTAACTTCCTGACTTTGTCAACATGTCACCAGTTGGCCCACTTCCTGTTCCATGGAACAAGTGCAAAGTGATTCCTGGCCTCTGTGAAATCCATTCAACAAAGTATGAGAGAGGAGGTGCTGGATAGGTCTTGTGGGAGGCAGCTGTGGTGAGATGGGGCCGGGCAGTACCTGGCCAGGGGGGTCTAATTTCAAAGACAATCAGTGGAATTTTCCGTCTTTGAAGCGAAGTGCGGCGATGGGCGGGTTCTACAGCACATTTTCCGCTGCTCGGAATGGTGGGAAATCACGCCCGATTCCACACTTGGAAACTTGTTAGTTATGTGCAGGTGAGTATCTCTCAGGGTCACTTGGCGAGTTGGGAACTGACTCGTCCAGCCTGCCATTTTCTAATGGGGTTGAAGGTCAGGGCGCCATATTTAAACCCCGCCTGGGCACACGCATTTCACTCTCTCCAGCTTGCAGGAGACCTGTAGAGAAGGCGGCCAGCAGGAAGGAGAGGGCCGCAATGCTGTTCCTGCCCCCACACCCTCCAGGCCTTGAGTAGAGGAGCATGGCAATGCTGGGATGTCCTCCACCCCAGGGAGGGCTCCAAGAAGCACACCAGGCCTCACCTCTCCGAGCCGAGAGCCATCGCAAGCTAGACGAGCACAGCTGGCAACCGTGCTCAGAACACTATCCAGTGCAGGAAGAGGCTGAATGAGCTCATCCACTCTGTCAGGGTAAATCATCCTTCAACCGCCTCCAATCTCACACTCTCGTCATCACATCATATACTCAACGGGCTACACTCTTCAGGGATTTCACATAACATCATGAACGGGGGACAAATATCAGCACTGAGTCTCCCAGATAGGTCCACATCACCACCACCCCTCTATCGAGTAGCTCACACTCCATCCTCAACCCTGCCTGGGTAGGGTTCCCCACACACAGGGGGCCACGCATGTTTCCCAGTCTCAGCACCTTCCCTTCTCAGTACATTCCTTTCTTCTAGCTTCAGGCAGTCCGAGCTTTCCCGCAACAAGGGAGAATATCCCAGACCAGAGTCCAACATCACACCCCTCACCCAATTCACGGAGAATGCTGCCAAGGTCACTGGGGAGGGCAGGACATGCTCCTGTGGGAAAGGGGAGATCAGCTTGTCCCAGCAACCAGGTACGGATCACACCTCCATGAGCTCACCACACTCTGACATTCACCGTGAGTGTCAAGCAATCCTGTGTTATGCCTGCTCATGAATGAAATCTATCTTCCCTCTCTTACAGACACCAGCAGGGCTAGGCACAGGCGGAGAGACTAAGTAAGCTCCAGCCCCCAGACCACCTCGGATGGTGAAGCTGAAGGAGCCACTGCAGAAGAACCATCCCTGTGTTCACACGCACCTTCCCCCAGTGCAGAGACACACACCTCAGTGGGGCAGAGCTCCAGCTTAGGCTCAGGCTCACCCTGCTAGAGAGCACCTCACTGACACGTCCCCGCAGCACTCGGAGGCAGGGACAGCCCAGGTCTCCGGCACTCGGAGGGGCTGCTGGACATCAGACACCCGCTCGGTCTGAGTCAGGTGATGAACCTTTGGAAGCAGCCGCCAACTTAATGCTGAAGATGCAACGACAGGTGGCGGAACATCAGGCAGAGATGAAAGAGTCATTCAATGGACTACAGCAAGCAGTGGAGGAGTCCGTCCACATTCTGCCTGATGTCGTGACTCCGACATGTGAACACCTTGATGTCACCATGGGAAGGTTGGCAACCACCATGGAAACCTTGCCCCAGCAAATCCTACCGGGTTTGTACTTGTCCTGGACTCCGTGCTGGGATCCATCAGTGACTCAGCAAGAGGGTGGGTGGGGGATGAGACACTTTGACCTCTCTCCAAGTCCACCTTCACTCAAGGAGTCAGAGCGAGGCCTTTGGGCAGCCAGAGGGAGGATGAGAATCAGCCAGATAGCTGGGGCAGCCTCCGCTCAGGACACTCCAGCCACTCAGAGTCCCCTCTGCCTGTGACCCCATCCACTCCAGCTGCTCAGGAGGGTACATCTGCTGCAGAGCATGAGAGCCTTATCAATCCGGGGCCCTCCAAGCCTCAGACCACCAGAGGACACCCGCCAATGTCCTCACAGACCTCAGGAGGCTGCCTCCACCTCTGCTGCGGGTATTGGGGATACACCCAGGCCTAGCGGCAAGGTTAGGACAATTAGAAATATCGAAATCACCTTGGTCATGGGTGTGCAGCCACCATATAAATGTTACACTTTTTAAAAATACATTTGATATCTTTGTGAATGGTTTGGGTAACTAAAGGTGTGATTATTTACACGTATGGGGCTGAATTATCCCACTGTCGGAGGGGGTGTTGTGGGGGGGTGAGCGGGGCTGAGCAGGAACCTGGGGGAGGACAGGAGGATTCCCTGAGTCCGGCCTGTGTGTGAAAGAGTGCAGAAATCTCCCTGACAGGGAGATCAGTTTGATATTTGAAAATTTAAATAAAAGGAAAAAAGAAACTTTTAAAACACCTCCCCTCATGTGACAGTGCCAGATGAGCTGGAACATGTCAATGAATTTTTAAAATAATTTTTATTGAATTTTAAACCCTTAAGGAAACCTTACCCCGCCCCTGGATGAGGTTCCGTGAAAAATGCGAAGGCCGCCTGGGATCTTCACCTGCCCCCCCGACAAGCTTAATGTTGGACCAGCAGCTCATTTACCTGTTTTAATTTGTTTTTAACATCCAAGGTGGCTGCGCGCCCACTGAACTGAACATCGAAATGATGCGCGGTGATGTCGGGTCACCACTCGAAGCCAGCCCGCGTCATTTTACACGTCAGCGAGCAGGCCCCCCCCACTCGCTCACCGATCAGAAAGTTCTTCCCAGGAATCCTCTTATTTTGAGGTTCAGCCACCCCTCCCCCCTGGTCAGTCATAATCTCCCTTTGTGAGATTCACAGTCCTGTGATGTCAGCCTCTCACTGAAGACAGTTTCTGCTCCCGTGTGTGATGGTCGGGAGATGTGTTAAAATCTTCATTGGAAACGTGTGATGAATGCATTTGTAACCCTTTTTCCTCATGACTCCCCATTGTTTGAGGGCAGCTCAGCAGCCTCGAGGGGTTAATGGTGGTTGTGTCTCCTCAGTGGCAGTGCCAAAGGACAAGAGCTGGACAGGAGGAGGAGCTCCCCAACCATGTCCTCAACTCAATGGCCGCTGTATTTCTCATTAATGTGGCGGCGAATGCATCGAGTTAGCTGATGTAGCATTCTCACTGTTGTGTTGACTTGCACTTCCCGGCATGAATGCACACCGAGTGCACTGCTGACATTTTTAGAGACCATGGCCTGATGAATCATGAGACATGAAGATGCAAGTGTGAATGAAGAGCTGGTTCTCGATGTGACTGGTTGGATACCCCTTTCAATGTCAATAAGGGCCAGGAGGAATGCGGCCAGCTCCTGTTACCTTCACTTTACTCCTCCTGGAACCTGGTAGCGATTAAAGTGACACGGGCACGCCTTCCACATCGTGTTTCCTCGATGGCATTGTCCCATTTAAGCTGACTCTCATTTCCCTCATCAGGTTCCTGGGCCTCCTGATCTTCATGCTCCGAAGAGCTCTCATCCTCCTCCATTTCTCCCTCTGGCAAGGGATCACCTCTTTACAGCGCTAGGCTGTGAAGGATGTGACACACAGTGACAATGCAGGAGACTCTATCTGGAGATTACTGCAAAGCCCCACCTGAGCGGTCTAAACATCAGAAACACAGCTTCAGGATGCCAGTGGTCTGCTGGATTATGGACGGTGAGGAGCGGTGAGCTGTATTGTACCACTCCCCTGAAGCACTCTGAGGCTGATGCACAGGGGTCATGAGCCATCACTAGACTGGTTTCCCCTTATCCCCAAGCAGCCATCCCTGTGGATGCTCAGGTCCTTCAGATATGTGAGGCACCTGGGAGTGACTCAGGATGTGTGAGTCATGGCAACTCCCAGGGTACCTGGCACACATGTGCAGTATGTGCTTGCGATGATCACACACTGGGTGATGGAGTGGAACCCTTTACAGTTGATAAACATTAGGAGCTGCTACCATGGAGCCCTCAAGGCCACATGGTTGCAGTTGATTGTGCCCTGAACTCTAGGGAAACCTGAGATGGCCTCAAGCACATTGAATCTAGCGGCCGGGCTATCTTCATCAAGTGTAAACCTCACATATCGAAGAAGCTTGCTGTAGAGGGAATCTGTGACCTCTTAGATGCATCTACATGTGGCGGGCTGCAAGATGCTGCACAAGTCCCCTGTGGATCCCTGGCATGATCCACAGGCAAAGAAATTGAGTGCAACAATCACCTTTAAAGGCAGGGAATAGCCTCCCATTCCGTGGGCCATGAGTTCTTCCCAAAGCTCCTGGCAGATGTGGTCCACCAGAGCTCAAGACAAGCGCAGATGTGTGCAGCAATGTCTCTCACGAACTTGTAGGTAGGACAGTCTTCTTCAGTAGACCCTTGGTCGACTTAGTCACCTCCATGCTCTGGGTCTAACCTGCTGATCCTCATGTTGCTGGGGCTCCCCTGGAAACTGGACCTCAGGCAGGGTCTCCTACTGAAGCTGTTCTCGATGGTTCCGGCCCCTTCTCCTCCTCCATTCTATTAGAACCCTCAAGAAGGCAGCATTGATCCCAGGCCTCATTACTGTTTGGCCCTTCTGTATGTGAAATAATGGATTAAAGACAGTAATGAATAATGGGGCAAAACAGTGAAGCTTACAATCTTAAATCCAAAGCTACTGTAATGGTCTTGAGTGGTTTTTGACCCACTAGCCTTGTCACTGATGCAGTTCTGTATCTGAGGTGCAAATGGACATATCGAGTGACCAGGCTGCCAACATTTGAATCCCACAGAGGTTGGAGAAGCTTTGAATGACCTGCATGACCTGACCTAGCTCAGTGCTCTAACCTCAGATTTGACACACTGATTGAAGATAGCTTGCTAATGATTAATGACTGGATGCCCTTTGACCTGATATCCATGCCAATTATGGAAAGCGCATCAAAGTCTTTCATTGGTTAGATGCCATATATGCAGCAGCTGCACCTCCTTGATGGTTGCCTGCATTCCCAATTTTCAAATTCCTTTGTGTTAATGTGGAAATGGAGCAGATGTCATGTGAAGCCATTGACTCCTGCTGTTCCACGTGAGTGTGCAGTAAAAGGTATGGGTTCCAATGGCAACCTTCTCAAAGAAGTCTTCTTACTTTCTCTCAGTTCTGACTCAATTTCTGTCTTGAGGCACCAACAAGTTAGAGGGCACGCCCAGAAAGGGCCCTTAGTCCAGTGCGCTCCTCCCATACTGCAGAGATCTCTCTTGTGCAGATTCATTTCTAGTTTTGATTTCAAACTGCACCATTATTTTGTTTGTGCAGGATGGTGGTTCTTCATTTTTATTTTGAGAACAGATTTGACCCTCCCCCGTCAGTGTTCAGGTCCCTCCAATCTACCTGGAACGTCACACTGTGCAGGTAGAGCTCCCTCCTGTGGTTCTCCAGCCTCCCCCAGTGATACTGGATCCCATTGATCTTGTGATCGACATTCCCACCCTCCCCACTGAACCCATCACTACTGACATACCCATGGCCATGTGGACCCCTATCCTCCCCAATTAGAGGCTGTGTGCAGTCACTTACAGAGGAGACCCCCACCCCGCAACAGACCTTTGAATACCGCATCCCCCCAACACATTATTACTGTTTACCCATCGATAGGCCGCAGATGTCTCCCCTAACCATGACAATCCCATCAGGAGCCCAGTACAGAGCCAGACAAGCCCATGGACACTGACAGTGAAAATGCCCCACACATCAAACTGTGCATTATCCCAATTGAGCACGCAGGCCTTCCGCCTCCCTGGAGTGGGAGTACAATGGGTGTGCTACGCATAGCCCTGTAGCATGGCTCGCTGAACCCCAGGAGTGTCTCTACTCCCTCACTCCTGACTGTAAACCCCAGGAGTGTCTCTACTCTCTCACTCCTGACTGTAAACCCCAGGACTGTCTCTACTCTCTCACTCCTGACTGTAAACCCCAGGACTGTCTCTACTCTGTCACTCCTGACTGGAAACCCCAGGACTGTCTCTACTCTCTCACTCCTGACTGTAAACCCCAGGAGTATCTCTACTCTCTCACTCCTGACTGTAAACCCCAGGACTGTCTCTACTCTCTCACTCCTGACTGTAAACCCCAGGACTGTCTCTACTCTCTCACTCCTGACTGTAAACCCCAGGAGTGTCTCTACTCTCTCACTCCTGAGTGTAAACCCCAGGAGTGTCTCTACTCTCTCACTCCTGAGTGTAAACCCCAGGAGAGTCTCTACTCTCTCTCACTCCTGACTGTAAACCCCAGGACTGTCTCTACTCTCTCACTCCTGAGTGTAAACCCCAGGAGAGTCTCTACTCTCTCACTCCTGACTGTAAACCGCAGGACTGTCTCTACTCTCTCACGCCTGACTGTAAACCCCAGGAGTGTCACTACTCTCTCACTCCTGACTGTAAACCCCAGGAGTGTCTCTACTCTCTCACTCCTGACTGTAAACCCCAGGAGTGTCTCTACTCTCTCACTCCTGACTGTAAACCCCAGGAGAGTCTCTACTCTCCCACAACTGACTGTAAACCCCAGGAGTGTCTCTACTATCTCACTCCTGACTGTAAACCCCAGGAGTGTCTCTGCTATCTCACTCCTGACTGTAAACCCCAGGAGTGTCTCTACTCTCTCACTCCTGACTGTAAACCCCAGGACTGTCTCTACTCTCTCACTCCTGAGTGTAAACCCCAGGAGAGTCTCTACTCTCTCACTCCTGACTGTAAACCGCAGGACTGTCTCTACTCTCTCACGCCTGACTGTAAACCCCAGGAGTGTCTCTACTCTCTCACTCCTGACTGTAAACCCCAGGAGTGTCTCTACTCTCTCACTCCTGACTGTAAACCCCAGGAGTGTCTCAACTCTCTCACTCCTGACTGTAAACCCCAGGAGAGTCTCTACTCTCCCACAACTGACTGTAAACCCCAGGACTGTCTCTACTCTCTCACTCCTGACTGTAAACCCCAACACTGTCTCTACTCTCTCACTCCTGACTGTAAACCCCAGGACTGTCTCTACTCTCGCACTCCTGACTGTAAACCCCAGGAGTGTCTCTACTATCTCACTCCTGACTGTAAAACCCAGGAGTGTCTCTGCTATCTCACTCCTGACTGTAAACCCCAGGAGTGTCTCTACTCTCTCACTCCTGACTGTAAACCCCAGGACTGTCTCTACTCTCTCACTCCTGACAGTAAACCCCAGGACTGTCTCTACACTCTCACTCCTGACTGTAAACCCCAGGAGTGTCTCTACTCTCTCACTCCTGAGTGTAAACCCCAGGAGAGTCTCTACTCTCTCACTCCTGACTGTAAACCCCAGGACTGTCTCTACTCTCTCACTCCTTAGTGTAAACCCCAGGAGAGTCTCTACTCTCTCACTCCTGACTGTAAACCGCAGGACTGTCTCTACTCTCTCACGCCTGACTGTAAACCCCAGGAGTGTCTCTACTCTCTCACTCCTGACTGTAAACCCCAGGAGTGTCTCTACTCTCTCACTCCTGACTGTAAACCCCAGGAGTGTCTCTACTCTCTCACTCCTGACTGTAAACCCCAGGAGAGTCTCTACTCTCCCACAACTGACTGTAAACCCCAGGAATGTCTCTACTCTCTCACTCCAGACTGTAAACCCCAACACTGTCTCCACTCTCTCACTCCTGACTGTAAACCCCAGGACTGTCTCTACTCTCGCACTCCTGACTGTAAACCCCAGGAGTGTCTCTACTATCTCACTCCTGACTGTAAACCCCAGGAGTGTCTCTGCTATCTCACTCCTGACTGTAAACCCCAGGAGTGTCTCTACTCTCTCACTCCTGACTGTAAACCCCAGGACTGTCTCTACTCTCTCACTCCTGACAGTAAACCGCAGGACTGTCTCTACACTCTCACTCCTGACTGTAAACCCCAGGAGTGTCTCTACTCACTCACTCCTGACTGTAGACCCCAGGAGTGTCTCTACTCACTCACTCCTGACTGTAGACCCCAGGAGTGTCTCTACTCACTCACTCCTGACTGTAGACCCCAGGAGTGTCTCTACTCTCTCACTCCTGACTGTAAACCCCAGGACTGTTTCTACTCTCTCATTCCTGACTGTAAACCCCAGGACTGTCTCTACTCTCTCACTCCTGACTGTAAACCCCAGGACTGTTTCTACTCTCTCACTCCTGACTGCAAACCCCAGGAGTGTCTCTACAATCTCACTCCTGACTGTAAACCCCAGGACTATCTCTACTCTCTCACTCCTGAATGTAAACGCCAGGAGTGTCTCTACACTCAGACTCCTGACTGTAAACACCAGGAGTGTCTCTACTCTCTCACTCCTGACTGTAAACCCCAGTACTGTCTCTACTCTCTCACTCCTGACTGTAAACCCCAGGATTGTCTCGACTCTCTCACTCCTGACTGTAAATCCCAGGACTGTCTCTACTCTCTCACTCCTGACTGCAAACCCCAGGACTGTCTCTACTCTCTCACTCCTGACTCTAAACCCCAGGAGTGTCTCTCCTCTCTCACTCCTGACTGTAAACCCCAGGACTGTCTCTACTCTCTCACTCCTGACTGTAAACCCCAGGACTGTCTCTACTCTCTCAAATCCTGACTGTAAACCCCAGGACTGTCTCTACTCTCTCACTCCTGACTGTAAACCCCAGGACTGTCTCTACTCTCTCACTCCTGACTGTAAACCCCAGGAGTGTCTCTTCTCTCTCACTCCTGACTGAAAACCCCAGGACTGTCTCTAATCTCTCACTCCAGACTGTAAACCCCAGGAGTGTCTCTACTCTCTCACTCCTGACTGAAAACCCCAGGACTGTCTCTAATCTCTCACTCCTGACTGTAAACCCCAGGACTGTCTCTACTCTCTCACTCCTGACTGTAAAACCCAGGACTGTCTCTACTCTCTCACTCCTGACTGTAAACCCCAGGACTGACTATACACTCTCACTCCTGACTGTAAACCCCAGGACTGTCTCTACTCTCTCACTCCTGACTGTAAGCCCCAGCACTGTCTCTACTCTCTCACTCCTGACTGTAAACCCCAGGACTGTCTCTACACTCTCACTCCTGACTGTAAACCCCAGGACTGTCTCTACTCTCTCACTCCTGACTGTAAACCCCAGGAGTGTCTCTCCTCTCTCACACCTGACTGTAAACCCCAGGACTGTCTCTTCTCTCTCACTCCTGACTGTAAACCCCAGGAGTGTCTCTACTCTCTCACTCCTGACTGTAAACCCCAGGAGAGTCTCTACTCTCTCACTCCTGACTATAAACCCCAGGAGTGTCTCTACTCTCTCACTCCTGACTGTAAACCCCAGGACTGTCTCTCCTCTCTCACTCCTGACTGTAAACCACAGGACTGTCTCTACTCTCTCACTCCTGACTGTAAACCCCAAGACTGACTCTACTCTCTCAAATCCTGACTGTAAACCCCAGGACTGTCTCTACTCTCTCACTCCTGACTGTAAACCCCAGGACTGTCTCTACTCTCTCACTCCTGACTGTAAACCCCAGGAGTGTCTCTACTCTCTCACTCCTGACTGAAAACCCCAGGACTGTCTCTAATCTCTCACTCCTGACTGTAAACCCCAGGACTGTCTCTACTCTCTCACTCCTGACTGTAAAACCCAGGACTGTATCTACTCTCTCACTCCTGACTGTAAACCCCAGGACTGACTATACTCTCTCACTCCTGACTGTAAACCCCAGGACTGTCTCTAATCCCTCACTCCTGACTGTAAACCCAAGGAGTGTCTCTACTCTCTCGCTCCTGACTGTAAACCCCAGGAGTGTCTCGACTCTCTCACTCCTGACTGTAAACAACAGGAGTGTCTCTACTCTCTCACTCCTGACTGTAAACCCCAGGAGTGTCTCTACTCTCTCACTCCTGACTGTAAGCCCCAGGACTGTCTCTACTCTCTCACTCCTGACTGTAAACCCCAGGACTGTCTCTACACTCTCACTCCTGACTGTAAACCCCAGGACTGTCTCTACTCTCTCACTCCTGACTGTAAACCCCAGGAGTGTCTCTACTCTCTCACTCATGATTGTAAACCCCAGGAGTGTCTCCACTCTCTCACTCCTGACTGCAAACCCCAGGACAGTCTCTACTCTCTCACTCCTGACTGTAAACCCCAGGACTGTCTCTACTCTCTCACTCCTGACTGTAAACCCCAGGACAGTCTCCACTCTCTCCCTCCTGAGTGTAAACCCCAGGAGTGTCTCTACTCTCTCACTCCTGACTGTAAACCCCAGGAGTGTCTCTACTCTCTCACTCCTGACTGTAAACCCCAGGACTGTCTCGACTCTCTCACTCCTGACAGTAAACCCCAGAACTATCTCTACTCTCTCACTCCTGACATTAAAGCCCAGGACTGTCTCTACTCTCTCACTCCTGACTGTAAACCCCAGGACTGTCTCAACTCTCTCACTCCTCACTGTAAACCCCAGGAGTGTCTCTCCTCTCTAACTCCTGAGTGTAAACCCCAGGAGTGTCTCTCCTCTCTCACACCTGACTGTAAACCCCAGGACTGTCTCTTCTCTCTCACTCCTGACTGTAAACCCCAGGTGTGTCTCTACTCTCTCACTCCTGAATGTAAACCCCAGGAGAGTCTCTACTCTCTCACTCCTGACTATAAACCCCAGGAGTGTCTGTACTCTCTCACTCCAGACTGTAAACACCAGGAGTGTCTCTACTCTCTCACTCCTGACTGTAAACCCCAGGACTGTCTCTAATCTCTCACTGCTGACTCTAAACCCCAGGACTGTCGCTACTCTCTCACTCCAGACTGTTATCCCCAGGAGTGTCTCTACTCTCTCACTCCTGACTGTAAAGCCCAGGAGTGTCTCTCCTCTCCCACTCCTGACTGTATACCCCAGGAGTGTCTCTACTCTCTCACTCCTGACTGTAAACCCCAGGACTATTTCTACTCTCTCATTCCTGACTGTAAACCCCAGGACTGTCTCTACTCTCTCACTCCTGACTGTAAACCCCAGGACTGTTTCTACTCTCTCACTCCTGACTGCAAACCCCAGGAGTGTCTCTACAATCTCACTCCTGACTGTAAACCCCAGGACTATCTCTACTCTCTCACTCCTGACTGTAAACGCCAGGAGTGTCTCTACACTCAGTCTCCTGACTGTAAACACCAGGAGTGTCTCTACTCTCTCACTCCTGACTGTAAACCCCAGTACTGTCTCTACTCTCTCACTCCTGACTGTAAACCCCAGGATTGTCTCTACTCTCTCACTCCTGACAGTAAACCCCAGGACTGTCTCTACACTCTCACTCCTGACTGTAAACCCCAGGAGTGTCTCTACTCACTCACTCCTGACTGTAGACCCCAGGAGTGTCTCTACTCACTCACTCCTGACTGTAGACCCCAGGAGTGTCTCTACTCTCTCACTCCTGACTGTAAACCCCAGGACTGTTTCTACTCTCTCATTCCTGACTGTAAACCCCAGGACTGTCTCTACTCTCTCACTCCTGACTGTAAACCCCAGGACTGTTTCTACTCTCTCACTCCTGACTGCAAACCCCAGGAGTGTCTCTACAATCTCACTCCTGACTGTAAACCCCAGGACTATCTCTACTCTCTCACTCCTGACTGTAAACGCCAGGAGTGTCTCTACACTCAGACTCCTGACTGTAAACACCAGGAGTGTCTCTACTCTCTCACTCCTGACTGTAAACCCCAGTACTGTCTCTACTCTCTCACTCCTGACTGTAAACCCCAGGATTGTCTCGACTCTCTCACTCCTGACTGTAAATCCCAGGACTGTCTCTACTCTCTCACTCCTGACTGTAAACCCCAGGACAGTCTCTACTCTCTCACTCCTGACTCTAAACCCCAGGAGTGTCTCTCCTCTCTCACTCCTGACTGTAAACCCCAGGACTGTCTCTACTCTCTCACTCCTGACTGTAAACCCCAGGACTGTCTCTACTCTCTCAAATCCTGACTGTAAACCCCAGGACTGTCTCTACTCTCTCACTCCTGACTGTAAACCCCAGGACTGTCTCTACTCTCTCACTCCTGACTGTAAACCCCAGGAGTGTCTCTTCTCTCTCACTCCTGACTGAAAACCCCAGGACTGTCTCTAATCTCTCACTCCTGACTGTAAACCCCAGGACTGTCTCTACTCTCTCACTCCTGACTGTAAAACCCAGGACTGTCTCTACTCTCTCACTCCTGACTGTAAACCCCAGGACTGACTATACACTCTCACTCCTGACTGTAAACCCCAGGACTGTCTCTACTCTCTCACTCCTGACTGTAAGCCCCAGCACTGTCTCTACTCTCTCACTCCTGACTGTAAACCCCAGGACTGTCTCTACACTCTCACTCCAGACTGTAAACCCCAGGACTGTCTCTACTCTCTCACTCCTGACTGTAAACCCCAGGAGTGTCTCTCCTCTCTCACACCTGACTGTAAACCCCAAGACTGTCTCTTCTCTCTCACTCCTGACTGTAAACCCCAGGAGTGTCTCTACTCTCTCACTCCTGACTGTAAACCCCAGGAGAGTCTCTACTCTCTCACTCCTGACTATAAACCCCTGGAGTGTCTCTACTCTCTCACTCCTGACTGTAAACCCCAGGACTGTCTCTCCTCTCTCACTCCTGACTGTAAACCACAGGACTGTCTCTACTCTCTCACTCCTGACTGTAAACCCCAAGACTGACTCTACTCTCTCAAATCCTGACTGTAAACCCCAGGACTGTCTCTACTCTCTCACTCCTGACTGTAAACCCCAGGACTGTCTCTACTCTCTCACTCCTGACTGTAAACCCCAGGAGTGTCTCTACTCTCTCACTCCTGACTGAAAACCCCAGGACTGTCTCTAATCTCTCACTCCTGACTGTAAACCCCAGGACTGTCTCTACTCTCTCACTCCTGACTGTAAAACCCAGGACTGTATCTACTCTCTCACTCCTGACTGTAAACCCCAGGACTGACTATACTCTCTCACTCCTGACTGTAAACCCCAGGACTGTCTCTAATCCCTCACTCCTGACTGTAAACCCAAGGAGAGTCTCTACTCTCTCACTCCTGACTGTAAACCCCAGGAGTGTCTCGACTCTCTTACTCCTGACTGTAAACAACAGGAGTGTCTCTACTCTCTCACTCCTGACTGTAAACCCCAGGAGTGTCTCTACTCTCTCACTCCTGACTGTAAGCCCCAGGACTGTCTCTACTCTCTCACTCCTGACTGTAAACCCCAGGACTGTCTCTACTCTCTCACTCCTGACTGTAAACCCCAGGAGTGTCTCTACTCTCTCACTCATGATTGTAAACCCCAGGAGTGTCTCCACTCTCTCACTCCTGACTGCAAACCCCAGGACAGTCTCTACTCTCTCACTCCTGACTGTAAACCCCAGGACTGTCTCTACTCTCTCACTCCTGACTGTAAACCCCAGGACAGTCTCCACTCTCTCCCTCCTGAGTGTAAACCCCAGTAGTGTCTCTACTCTCTCACTCCTGACTGTAAACCCCAGGAGTGTCTCTACTCTCTCACTCCTGACTGTAAACCCCAGGAGTGTCTCTACTCTCTCACTCCTGAGTGTAAACCCAGGACTGTCTCTACTCTCTCACTCCTGACAGTAAACCCCAGAACTATCTCTACTCTCTCACTCCTGACATAAAAGCCCAGGACTGTCTCTACTCTCTCACTCCTGACTGTAAACCCCAGGACTGTCTCAACTCTCTCACTCCTCACTGTAAACCCCAGGAGTGTCTCTCCTCTCTAACTCCTGAGTGTAAACCCCAGGAGTGTCTCTCCTCTCTCACACCTGACTGTAAACCCCAGGACTGTCTCTTCTCTCTCACTCCTGACTGGAAACCCCAGGAGTGTCTCTACACTCAGTCTCCTGACTGTAAACACCAGGAGTGTCTCTACACTCAGTCTCCTGACTGTAAACACCAGGAGTGTCTCTACTCTCTCACTCCTGACTGTAAACCCCAGTACTGTCTCTACTCTCTCACTCCTGACTGTAAACCCCAGGATTGTCTCTACTCTCTCACTCCTGACAGTAAACCCCAGGACTGTCTCTACACTCTCACTCCTGACTGTAAACCCCAGGAGTGTCTCTACTCACTCACTCCTGACTGTAGACCCCAGGAGTGTCTCTACTCACTCACTCCTGACTGTAGACCCCAGGAGTGTCTCTACTCTCTCACTCCTGACTGTAAACCCCAGGACTGTTTCTACTCTCTCATTCCTGACTGTAAACCCCAGGACTGTCTCTACTCTCTCACTCCTGACTGTAAACCCCAGGACTGTTTCTACTCTCTCACTCCTGACTGCAAACCCCAGGAGTGTCTCTACAATCTCACTCCTGACTGTAAACCCCAGGACTATCTCTACTCTCTCACTCCTGACTGTAAACGCCAGGAGTGTCTCTACACTCAGACTCCTGACTGTAAACACCAGGAGTGTCTCTACTCTCTCACTCCTGACTGTAAACCCCAGTACTGTCTCTACTCTCTCACTCCTGACTGTAAACCCCAGGATTGTCTCGACTCTCTCACTCCTGACTGTAAATCCCAGGACTGTCTCTACTCTCTCACTCCTGACTGTAAACCCCAGGACTGTCTCTACTCTCTCACTCCTGACTCTAAACCCCAGGAGTGTCTCTCCTCTCTCACTCCTGACTGTAAACCCCAGGACTGTCTCTACTCTCTCACTCCTGACTGTAAACCCCAGGACTGTCTCTACTCTCTCAAATCCTGACTGTAAACCCCAGGACTGTCTCTACTCTCTCACTCCTGACTGTAAACCCCAGGACTGTCTCTACTCTCTCACTCCTGACTGTAAACCCCAGGAGTGTCTCTTCTCTCTCACTCCTGACTGAAAACCCCAGGACTGTCTCTAATCTCTCACTCCTGACTGTAAACCCCAGGACTGTCTCTACTCTCTCACTCCTAACTGTAAAACCCAGGACTGTCTCTACTCTCTCACTCCTGACTGTAAACCCCAGGACTGACTATACACTCTCACTCCTGACTGTAAACCCCAGGACTGTCTCTACTCTCTCACTCCTGACTGTAAGCCCCAGCACTGTCTCTACTCTCTCACTCCTGACTGTAAACCCCAGGACTGTCTCTACACTCTCACTCCAGACTGTAAACCCCAGGACTGTCTCTACTCTCTCACTCCTGACTGTAAACCCCAGGAGTGTCTCTCCTCTCTCACACCTGACTGTAAACCCCAAGACTGTCTCTTCTCTCTCACTCCTGACTGTAAACCCCAGGAGTGTCTCTACTCTCTCACTCCTGACTGTAAACCCCAGGAGAGTCTCTACTCTCTCACTCCTGACTATAAACCCCTGGAGTGTCTCTACTCTCTCACTCCTGACTGTAAACCCCAGGACTGTCTCTCCTCTCTCACTCCTGACTGTAAACCACAGGACTGTCTCTACTCTCTCACTCCTGACTGTAAACCCCAAGACTGACTCTACTCTCTCAAATCCTGACTGTAAACCCCAGGACTGTCTCTACTCTCTCACTCCTGACTGTAAACCCCAGGACTGTCTCTACTCTCTCACTCCTGACTGTAAACCCCAGGAGTGTCTCTACTCTCTCACTCCTGACTGAAAACCCCAGGACTGTCTCTAATCTCTCACTCCTGACTGTAAACCCCAGGACTGTCTCTACTCTCTCACTCCTGACTGTAAAACCCAGGACTGTATCTACTCTCTCACTCCTGACTGTAAACCCCAGGACTGACTATACTCTCTCACTCCTGACTGTAAACCCCAGGACTGTCTCTAATCCCTCACTCCTGACTGTAAACCCAAGGAGAGTCTCTACTCTCTCACTCCTGACTGTAAACCCCAGGAGTGTCTCGACTCTCTCACTCCTGACTGTAAACAACAGGAGTGTCTCTACTCTCTCACTCCTGACTGTAAACCCCAGGAGTGTCTCTACTCTCTCACTCCTGACTGTAAGCCCCAGGACTGTCTCTACTCTCTCACTCCTGACTGTAAACCCCAGGACTGTCTCTACTCTCTCACTCCTGACTGTAAACCCCAGGAGTGTCTCTACTCTCTCACTCATGATTGTAAACCCCAGGAGTGTCTCCACTCTCTCACTCCTGACTGCAAACCCCAGGACAGTCTCTACTCTCTCACTCCTGACTGTAAACCCCAGGACTGTCTCTACTCTCTCACTCCTGACTGTAAACCCCAGGACAGTCTCCACTCTCTCCCTCCTGAGTGTAAACCCCAGTAGTGTCTCTACTCTCTCACTCCTGACTGTAAACCCCAGGAGTGTCTCAACTCTCTCACTCCTGACTGTAAACCCCAGGAGTGTCTCTACTCTCTCACTCCTGAGTGTAAACCCAGGACTGTCTCTACTCTCTCACTCCTGACAGTAAACCCCAGAACTATCTCTACTCTCTCACTCCTGACATTAAAGCCCAGGACTGTCTCTACTCTCTCACTCCTGACTGTAAACCCCAGGACTGTCTCAACTCTCTCACTCCTCACTGTAAACCCCAGGAGTGTCTCTCCTCTCTAACTCCTGAGTGTAAACCCCAGGAGTGTCTCTCCTCTCTCACACCTGACTGTAAACCCCAGGACTGTCTCTTCTCTCTCACTCCTGACTGTAAACCCCAGGAGTGTCTCTACTCTCTCACTCCTGAATGTAAACCCCAGGAGAGTCTCTACTCTCTCACTCCTGACTATAAACCCCAGGAGTGTCTGTACTCTCTCACTCCAGACTGTAAACACCAGGAGTGTCTCTACTCTCTCACTCCTGACTGTAAACCCCAGGACTGTCTCTACTCTCTCACTCCTGACTCTAAACCCCAGGAGAGTCTCTACTCTCTCACTCCTGACTATAAACCCCTGGAGTGTCTCTACTCTCTCACTCCTGACTGTAAACCCCAGGACTGTCTCTCCTCTCTCACTCCTGACTGTAAACCACAGGACTGTCTCTACTCTCTCACTCCTGACTGTAAACCCCAAGACTGACTCTACTCTCTCAAATCCTGACTGTAAACCCCAGGACTGTCTCTACTCTCTCACTCCTGACTGTAAACCCCAGGACTGTCTCTACTCTCTCACTCCTGACTGTAAACCCCAGGAGTGTCTCTACTCTCTCACTCCTGACTGAAAACCCCAGGACTGTCTCTAATCTCTCACTCCTGACTGTAAACCCCAGGACTGTCTCTACTCTCTCACTCCTGACTGTAAAACCCAGGACTGTATCTACTCTCTCACTCCTGACTGTAAACCCCAGGACTGACTATACTCTCTCACTCCTGACTGTAAACCCCAGGACTGTCTCTAATCCCTCACTCCTGACTGTAAACCCAAGGAGAGTCTCTACTCTCTCACTCCTGACTGTAAACCCCAGGAGTGTCTCGACTCTCTCACTCCTGACTGTAAACAACAGGAGTGTCTCTACTCTCTCACTCCTGACTGTAAACCCCAGGAGTGTCTCTACTCTCTCACTCCTGACTGTAAGCCCCAGGACTGTCTCTACTCTCTCACTCCTGACTGTAAACCCCAGGAGTGTCTCTACTCTCTCACTCCTGACTGTAAACCCCAGGAGTGTCTCTACTCTCTCACTCATGATTGTAAACCCCAGGAGTGTCTCCACTCTCTCACTCCTGACTGCAAACCCCAGGACAGTCTCTACTCTCTCACTCCTGACTGTAAACCCCAGGACTGTCTCTACTCTCTCACTCCTGACTGTAAACCCCAGGACAGTCTCCACTCTCTCCCTCCTGAGTGTAAACCCCAGTAGTGTCTCTACTCTCTCACTCCTGACTGTAAACCCCAGGAGTGTCTCAACTCTCTCACTCCTGACTGTAAACCCCAGGAGTGTCTCTACTCTCTCACTCCTGAGTGTAAACCCAGGACTTTCTCTACTCTCTCACTCCTGACAGTAAACCCCAGAACTATCTCTACTCTCTCACTCCTGACATTAAAGCCCAGGACTGTCTCTACTCTCTCACTCCTGACTGTAAACCCCAGGACTGTCTCAACTCTCTCACTCCTCACTGTAAACCCCAGGAGTGTCTCTCCTCTCTAACTCCTGAGTGTAAACCCCAGGAGTGTCTCTCCTCTCTCACACCTGACTGTAAACCCCAGGACTGTCTCTTCTCTCTCACTCCTGACTGTAAACCCCAGGAGTGTCTCTTCTCTCTCACTCCTGAATGTAAACCCCAGGAGAGTCTCTACTCTCTCACTCCTGACTATAAACCCCAGGAGTGTCTGTACTCTCTCACTCCAGACTGTAAACACCAGGAGTGTCTCTACTCTCTCACTCCTGACTGTAAACCCCAGGACTGTCTCTACTCTCTCACTCCTGACTCTAAACCCCAGGACTGTCGCTACTCTCTCACTCCAGACTGTTATCCCCAGGAGTGTCTCTACTCTCTCACTCCTGACTGTAAAGCCCAGGAGTGTCTCTCCTCTCCCACTCCTGACTGTAAAACTCAGGAGTGTCTCTACACTCTCACTCCTGACTGTAAACCCCAGGACTGTCTCTACTCTCTCACTCCTGACTGTAAACCCCAAGACTGTCTCTACACTCTCACTCCTGACTGTAAACCCCAGGACTGTCTCTACACTCTCAGTCCTGACTGTAAACCCCAGGACTGTCTCTACTCTCTCACTCCTGACTGTAAACCCCAGGACTGACTCTACTCTCTCACTCCTGACTCTAAACCCCAGGAGTGTCTCTCCTCTCTCATTCCTGACTGTAAACCCCAGGACTGTCTCTACACTCTCAGTCCTGACTGTAAACCCCAGGACTGTCTCTACTCTCTCACTCCTGACTGTAAACCCCAGGACTGTCTCTACTCTCTCACTCCTGACTCTAAACCCCAGAAGTGTCTCTCCTCTCTCACTCCTGACTGTAAACCCCAGGACTGTCTCTACTCTCTCACTCCTGACTGTAAACCCCAGGACTGTCTCAACACTCTCAAAACCTGACTGTAAACCCCAGGACTGTCTCTACTCTCTCACTCCTGACTGTAAACCCCAGGACTGTCTCTACTCTCTCACTCCTGACTGTAAAGCCCAGGAGTGTCTCTACTCTCTCACTCCTGACTGAAATCCCCAGGACTGTCTCTAATCTCTCACTCCTGACTGTAAACCCCAGGACTGTCTCTACTCTCTCACTCCTGACTGTAAAACCCAGGACTGTCTCTACTCTCTCACTCCTGACTGTAAACCCCAGGACTGACTATACTCTCTCACTCCTGACTGTAAACCCCAGGACAGTCTCTACTCTCTCACTCCTGAATGTAAACCCAAGGAGTGTCTCTACTCTCTCACTCCTGACTGTAAACCCCAGGAGTGTCTCTACTCTCTCTCTCCTGACTGTAATCCCCAGGACTGTCTCTCCTCTCTCACTCCTGATTTTAAACCCCAGGAGAGTCTCTACACTCTCACTCCTGACTGTAAACCCCAGGACTGTCTCCCCTCTCTCACTCCTGACTGTAAACCCCAGGACTGTCTCTTCTCTCTCACTCCTGACTGTAAACATCAGGAGTGTCTCTAATATCTGACTCCTGACTGTAAACCCCAGGACTGTCTCTACTCTCTCACTCCTGACTGTAAACCACAGGAGTGTCCCTACTCTCTCACTCCTGACTGTAAACCCCAGGACTGTCTCTAATCTCTCACTCCTGACTGTAAACCCCAGGAGAGTCTCTACTCTCTCATCCTGACTGTAAACCCCAGGACTGTCTCAACTCTCTCAGTCCGGACTGTAAACCCCAGGACTGTCTCTACTGTCTCACTCCTGACTGTAAACCCCAGGAGTGTTTCTACTCTCCCACTCCTGACTGTAAAACCCAGGAGTGTCTCTACTCTCTCACTCCTGACTGTAAAACCCAGGACTGTCACTACTCTCTCACTTCTGACTGTAAACCCCAGGACTGTCTCTACACTCTCACGCCTGACTGTGAACCCCAAGAGTGTCTCTCCTCTCTCACTCCTGACTGTAAACCCCAGGACTGTCTCTTCTCTCTCACTCCTGACTGTAAACCCCAGGAGTGTCTCTACTCTCTCACTCCTGAGTGTAAACCCCAGGACTGTCTCTAACCTCTCACTCCTGACTGTAAACCCCAGGAGTGTCTCTACTTTCTCACTCCTGACTATAAACCCCAGGACAGTCTCTACTCTCTCACTCCTGACTCTAAACCCCAGGACTGTCGCTACTCTCTCACTCCAGACTGTTATCCCCAGGAGTGTCTCTACTCTCTCACTCCTGACTGTAAAGCCCAGGAGTGTCTCTCCTCTCCCACTCCTGACTGTAAAACTCAGGAGTGTCTCTACTCTCTCACACCTGTCTGTAAACCCCAGGAGTGTCTCTACTCTCTCACTCCTGACTGTAAACCCCAGGAGTGTCTCTACTGTCTCACTCCTGACTGTAAACCCCTGAAGTGTCTCTACTCTCTCACTCCTGACTGTAAACTCCAGAGTGTCTCTAATCTCTCACTCCTGAGTGTAAACCCCAGGACTGTCTCGAATCTCTCACTCCTGACTGTAAACCCCAGGACTGTCTCTACTCTCTCACTCCTGACTGTAAACCCCAGGACTGTCTCTACTCTCTCACTCCTGACTGTAAACCCCAGGAGTGTCTCTTCTCTCTCACTCCTGACTGAAAGCCCCAGGACTGTCTCTAATCTCTCACTCCTGACTGTAAACCCCAGGACTGTCTCTACTCTCTCACTCCTGACTGTAAAACCCAGGACTGTCTCTACTCTCTCACTCCTGACTGTAAACCCCAGGACTGACTATACACTCTCACTCCTGACTGTAAACCCCAGGACTGTCTCTACTCTCTCACTCCTGACTGTAAGCCCCAGCACTGTCTCTACTCTCTCACTCCTGACTGTAAACCCCAGGACTGTCTCTACACTCTCACTCCTGACTGTAAACCCCAGGACTGTCTCTACTCTCTCACTCCTGACTGTAAACCCCAGGAGTGTCTCTCCTCTCTCACACCTGATTTTAAACCCCAGGACTGTCTCTTCTCTCTCACTCCTGACTGTAAACCCCAGGAGTGTCTCTACTCTCTCACTCCTGACTGTAAACCCCTGGAGAGTCTCTACTCTCTCACTCCTGACTATAAACCCCAGGAGTGTCTCTACTCTCTCACTCCTGACTGTAAAGCCCAGGACTGTCTCTCCTCTCTCACTCCTGACTGTAACCCACAGGACTGTCTCTACTCTCTCACTCCTGACTGTAAACCCCAAGACTGACTCTACTCTCTCAAATCCTGACTGTAAACCCCAGGACTGTCTCTACTCTCTCACTCCTGACTGTAAACCCCAGGACTGTCTCTACTCTCTCACTCCTGACTGTAAACCCCAGGAGTGTCTCTACTCTCTCACTCCTGACTGAAAACCCCAGGACTGTCTCTAATCTCTCACTCCTGACTGTAAACCCCAGGACTGTCTCTACTCTCTCACTCCTGACTGTAATACCCAGGACTGTATCTACTCTCTCACTCCTGACTGTAAACCCCAGGACTGACTATACTCTCTCACTCCTGACTGTAAACCCCAGGACTGTCTCTACTCCCTCACTCCTGACTGTAAACCCAAGGAGTGTCTCTACTCTCTCACTCCTGACTGTAAACCCCAGGAGTGTCTCTACTCTCTCACACCTGACTGTAAACAACAGGAGTGTCTCTACTCTCTCACTCCTGACTGTAAACCCCAGGAGTGTCTCTACTCTCTCACTCCTGACTGTAAGCCCCAGGACTGTCTCTACTCTCTCACTCCTGACTGTAAACCCCAGGACTGTCTCTACACTCTCACTCCTGACTGTAAACCCCAGGACTGTCTCTACTCTCTCACTCCTGACTGTAAACCCCAGGAGTGTCTCTACTCTCTCACTCATGATTGTAAACCCCAGGAGTGTCTCCACTCTCTCACTCCTGACTGCAAACCCCAGGACAGTCTCTACTCTCTCACTCCTGACTGTAAACCCCAGGACTGTCTCTACTCTCTCACTCCTGACTGTAAACCCCAGGACAGTCTCCACTCTCTCCCTCCTGAGTGTAAACCCCAGGAGTGTCTCTACTCTCTCACTCCTGACTGTAAACCCCAGGAGTGTCTCTACTCTCTCACTCCTGACTGTAAACCCCAGGAGTGTCTCTACTCTCTCACTCCTGAGTGTAAAACCAGGACTGTCTCTACTCTCTCAATCCTGACAGTAAACCCCAGAACTATCTCTACTCTCTCACTCCTGACATTAAAGCCCAGGACTGTCTCTACTCTCTCACTCCTGACTGTAAACCCCAGGACTGTCTCAACTCTCTCACTCCTGACTGTAAACCCCAGGACTGTCTCTACTCTCTCACTCCTGAGTGTAAACCCTAGGAGTGTCTCTCCTCTCTCACACCTGACTGTAAACCCCAGGACTGTCTCTTCTCTCTCACTCCTGACTGTAAACCCCAGGAGTGTCTCTACTCTCTCACTCCTGAATGTAAACCCCAGGAGAGTCTCTACTCTCTCACTCCTGACTATAAACCCCAGGAGTGTCTGTACTCTCTCACTCCAGACTGTAAACACCAGGAGTGTCTCTACTCTCTCACTCCTGACTGTAAACCCCAGGACTGTCTCTACTCTCTCACTCCTGACTCTAAACCCCAGGACTGTCGCTACTCTCTCACTCCAGACTGTTATCCCCAGGAGTGTCTCTACTCTCTCACTCCTGACTGTAAAGCCCAGGAGTGTCTCTCCTCTCCCACTCCTGACTGTAAAACTCAGGAGTGTCTCTACACTCTCACTCCTGACTGTAAACCCCAGGACTGTCTCTACTCTCTCACTCCTGACTGTAAACCCCAAGACTGTCTCTACACTCTCACTCCTGACTGTAAACCCCAGGACTGTCTCTACACTCTCAGTCCTGACTGTAAACCCCAGGACTGTCTCTACTCTCTCACTCCTGACTGTAAACCCCAGGACTGTCTCTACTCTCTCACTCCTGACTCTAAACCCCAGGAGTGTCTCTCCTCTCTCACTCCTGACTGTAAACCCCAGGACTGTCTCTACACTCTCAGTCCTGACTGTAAACCCCAGGACTGTCTCTACTCTCTCACTCCTGACTGTAAACCCCAGGAGAGTCTCTACTCTCTCACTCCTGACTCTAAACCCCAGGACTGTCTCTCCTCTCTCACTCCTGACTGTAAACCCCAGGACTGTCTCTACTCTCTCACTCCTGTCTGTAAACCCCAGGACTGTCTCTACTCTCTCAAATCCTGACTGTAAACCCCAGGACTGTCTCTACTCTCTCACTCCTGACTGTAAACCCCAGGACTGTCTCTACTCTCTCACTCCTGACTGTAAACCCCAGGAGTGTCTCTACTCTCTCACTCCTGACTGAAATCCCCAGGACTGTCTCTAATCTCTCACTCCTGACTGTAAACCCCAGGACTGTCTCTACTCTCTCACTCCTGACTGTAAAACCCAGGACTGTCTCTACTCTCTCACTCCTGACTGTAAACCCCAGGACTGACTATACTCTCTCACTCCTGACTGTAAACCCCAGGACAGTCTCTACTCTCTCACTCCTGAATGTAAACCCAAGGAGTGTCTCTACTCTCTCACTCCTGACTGTAAACCCAAGCACTGTCTCTACGCTCTCACTCCTGACTCTAAACCCCAGGACTGTCTCTCCTCTCTCACTCCTGATTTTAAACCCCAGGAGAGTCTCTACTCTCTCACTCCTGACTGTAAACATCAGGAGTGTCTCTAATATCTGACTCCTGACTGTAAACCCCAGGACTGTCTCTACTCTCTCACTCCTGACTGTAAACCACAGGAGTGTCCCTACTCTCTCACTCCTGACTGTAAACCCCAGGACTGTCTCTAATCTCTCACTCCTGACTGTAAACCCCAGGAGATTCTCTACTCTCTCATCCTGACTGTAAACCCCAGGACTGTCTCAACTCTCTCAGTCCGGACTGTAAACCCCAGGACTGTCTCTACTGTCTCACTCCTGACTGTAAACCCCAGGAGTGTTTCTACTCTCCCACTCCTGACTGTAAACCCCAGGAGTGTCTCTCCTCTCCCACTCCTGACTGTAAAACCCAGGAGTGTCTCTACACTCTCACTCCTGACTGTAAAACCCAGGACTGTCACTACTCTCTCACTTCTGACTGTAAACCCCAGGACTGTCTCTACACTCTCACGCCTGACTGTGAACCCCAAGAGTGTCTCTCCTCTCTCACTCCTGACTGTAAACCCCAGGACTGTCTCTTCTCTCTCACTCCTGACTGTAAACCCCAGGAGTGTCTCTACTCTCTCACTCCTGAGTGTAAACCCCAGGACTGTCTCTAACCTCTCACTCCTGACTGTAAACCCCAGGAGTGTCTCTACTTTCTCACTCCTGACTATAAACCCCAGGACAGTCTCTACTCTCTCACTCCTGACTGTAACCCCAGGACTGTCTCTACTCTCTCACACCTGTCTGTAAACCCCAGGAGTGTCTCTACTCTCTCACTCCTGACTGTAAACCCCAGGAGTGTCTCTACTGTCTCACTCCTGACTGTAAACCCCTGAAGTGTCTCTACTCTCTCACTCCTGACTGTAAACTCCAGAGTGTCTCTAATCTCTCACTCCTGAGTGTAAACCCCAGGACTGTCTCGAATCTCTCTCTCCTGACTGTAAACCCCAGGACTGTCTCGAATCTCTCACTCCTGACTGTAAACCCCAGGACTGTCTCTACTCTCTCACTCCTGACTGTAAACCCCAGGAGTGTCTCTCCTCTCTCACTCCTGACTGTAAACCCCAGGACTGTCTCTACACTCTCAGTCCTGACTGTAAACCCCAGGACTGTCTCTACTCTCTCACTCCTGACTGTAAACCCCAGGACTGTCTCTACTCTCTCACTCCTGACTCTAAACCCCAGGACTGTCTCTCCTCTCTCACTCCTGACTGTAAACCCCAGGACTGTCTCTACTCTCTCACTCCTGTCTGTAAACCCCAGGACTGTCTCTACTCTCTCAAATCCTGACTGTAAACCCCAGGACTGTCTCTACTCTCTCACTCCTGACTGTAAACCCCAGGACTGTCTCTACTCTCTCACTCCTGACTGTAAACCCCAGGAGTGTCTCTACTCTCTCACTCCTGACTGAAATCCCCAGGACTGTCTCTAATCTCTCACTCCTGACTGTAAACCCCAGGACTGTCTCTACTCTCTCACTCCTGACTGTAAAACCCAGGACTGTCTCTACTCTCTCACTCCTGACTGTAAACCCCAGGACTGACTATACTCTCTCACTCCTGACTGTAAACCCCAGGACAGTCTCTACTCTCTCACTCCTGAATGTAAACCCAAGGAGTGTCTCTACTCTCTCACTCCTGACTGTAAACCCAAGCACTGTCTCTACGCTCTCACTCCTGACTCTAAACCCCAGGACTGTCTCTCCTCTCTCACTCCTGATTTTAAACCCCAGGAGAGTCTCTACTCTCTCACTCCTGACTGTAAACCCCAGGACTGTCTCTCCTCTCTCACTCCTGACTGTAAACCCCAGGACTGTCTCTCCTCTCTCACTCCTGACTGTAAACCCCAGGACTGTCTCTTCTCTCTCACTCCTGACTGTAAACATCAGGAGTGTCTCTAATATCTGACTCCTGACTGTAAACCCCAGGACTGTCTCTACTCTCTCACTCCTGACTGTAAACCACAGGAGTGTCCCTACTCTCTCACTCCTGACTGTAAACCCCAGGACTGTCTCTAATCTCTCACTCCTGACTGTAAACCCCAGGAGAGTCTCTACTCTCTCATCCTGACTGTAAACCCCAGGACTGTCTCAACTCTCTCAGTCCGGACTGTAAACCCCAGGACTGTCTCTACTGTCTCACTCCTGACTGTAAACCCCAGGAGTGTTTCTACTCTCCCACTCCTGACTGTAAATCCCAGGAGTGTCTCTCCTCTCCCACTCCTGACTGTAAAACCCAGGAGTGTCTCTACACTCTCACTCCTGACTGTAAAACCCAGGACTGTCACTACTCTCTCACTTCTGACTGTAAACCCAAGGACTGTCTCTACACTCTCACGCCTGACTGTGAACCCCAAGAGTGTCTCTCCTCTCTCACTCCTGACTGTAAACCCCAGGACTGTCTCTTCTCTCTCACTCCTGACTGTAAACCCCAGGAGTGTCTCTACTCTCTCACTCCTGAGTGTAAACCCCAGGACTGTCTCTAACCTCTCACTCCTGACTGTAAACCCCAGGAGTGTCTCTACTTTCTCACTCCTGACTATAAACCCCAGGACAGTCTCTACTCTCTCACTCCTGACTGTAACCCCAGGACTGTCTCTACTCTCTCACACCTGTCTGTAAACCCCAGGAGTGTCTCTACTCTCTCACTCCTGACTGTAAACCCCAGGAGTGTCTCTACTGTCTCACTCCTGACTGTAAACCCCTGAAGTGTCTCTACTCTCTCACTCCTGACTGTAAACTCCAGAGTGTCTCTAATCTCTCACTCCTGAGTGTAAACCCCAGGACTGTCTCGAATCTCTCTCTCCTGACTGTAAACCCCAGGACTGTCTCTACTCTCTCACTCCTGACTGTAAACCCCAGGACTGTCTCTACTCTCTCACTCCTGACTGTAAACCCCAGGAGTGTCTCTTCTCTCTCACTCCTGACTGAAAGCCCCAGGACTGTCTCTCATCTCTCACTCCTGACTGTAAACCCCAGGACTGTCTCTACTCTCTCACTCCTGACTGTAAAACCCAGGACTGTCTCTACTCTCTCACTCCTGACTGTAAACCCCAGGACTGACTATACACTCTCACTCCTGACTGTAAACCCCAGGACTGTCTCTACACTCTCACTCCTGACTGTAAACCCCAGGACTGTCTCTACTCTCTCACTCCTGACTGTAAACCCCAGGAGTGTCTCTCCTCTCTCACACCAGATTGTAAACCCCAGGACTGTCTCTTCTCTCTCACTCCTGACTGTAAACCCCAGGAGTGTCTCTACTCTCTCACTCCTGACTGTAAACCCCTGGAGAGTCTCTACTCTCTCACTCCTGACTATAAACCCCAGGAGTGTCTCTACTCTCTCACTCCTGACTGTAAAGCCCAGGACTGTCTCTCCTCTCTCACTCCTGACTGTAAACCACAGGACTGTCTCTACTCTCTCACTCCTGACTGTAAACCCCAAGACTGACTCTACTCTCTCAAATCCTGACTGTAAACCCCAGGACTGTCTCTACTCTCTCACTCCTGACTGTAAACCCCAGGACTGTCTCTACTCTCTCACTCCTGACTGTAAACCCCAGGAGTGTCTCTACTCTCTCACTCCTGACTGAAAACCCCAGGACTGTCTCTACTCTCTCACTCCTGACTCTAAACCCCAGGAGTGTCTCTCCTCTCTCACTCCTGACTGTAAACCCCAGGACTGTCTCTACACTCTCAGTCCTGACTGTAAACCCCAGGACTGTCTCTACTCTCTCACTCCTGACTGTAAACCCCAGGAGAGTCTCTACTCTCTCACTCCTGACTCTAAACCCCAGGACTGTCTCTCCTCTCTCACTCCTGACTGTAAACCCCAGGACTGTCTCTACTCTCTCACTCCTGTCTGTAAACCCCAGGACTGTCTCTACTCTCTCAAATCCTGACTGTAAACCCCAGGACTGTCTCTACTCTCTCACTCCTGACTGTAAACCCCAGGACTGTCTCTACTCTCTCACTCCTGACTGTAAACCCCAGGAGTGTCTCTACTCTCTCACTCCTGACTGAAATCCCCAGGACTGTCTCTAATCTCTCACTCCTGACTGTAAACCCCAGGACTGTCTCTACTCTCTCACTCCTGACTGTAAAACCCAGGACTGTCTCTACTCTCTCACTCCTGACTGTAAACCCCAGGACTGACTATACTCTCTCACTCCTGACTGTAAACCCCAGGACAGTCTCTACTCTCTCACTCCTGAATGTAAACCCAAGGAGTGTCTCTACTCTCTCACTCCTGACTGTAAACCCAAGCACTGTCTCTACGCTCTCACTCCTGACTCTAAACCCCAGGACTGTCTCTCCTCTCTCACTCCTGTTTTTAAACCCCAGGAGAGTCTCTACTCTCTCACTCCTGACTGTAAACATCAGGAGTGTCTCTAATATCTGACTCCTGACTGTAAACCCCAGGACTGTCTCTACTCTCTCACTCCTGACTGTAAACCACAGGAGTGTCCCTACTCTCTCACTCCTGACTGTAAACCCCAGGACTGTCTCTAATCTCTCACTCCTGACTGTAAACCCCAGGAGAGTCTCTACTCTCTCATCCTGACTGTAAACCCCAGGACTGTCTCAACTCTCTCAGTCCGGACTGTAAACCCCAGGACTGTCTCTACTGTCTCACTCCTGACTGTAAACCCCAGGAGTGTTTCTACTCTCCCACTCCTGACTGTAAACCCCAGGAGTGTCTCTCCTCTCCCACTCCTGACTGTAAAACCCAGGAGTGTCTCTACACTCTCACTCCTGACTGTAAAACCCAGGACTGTCACTACTCTCTCACTTCTGACTGTAAACCCCAGGACTGTCTCTACACTCTCACGCCTGACTGTGAACCCCAAGAGTGTCTCTCCTCTCTCACTCCTGACTGTAAACCCCAGGACTGTCTCTTCTCTCTCACTCCTGACTGTAAACCCCAGGAGTGTCTCTACTCTCTCACTCCTGAGTGTAAACCCCAGGACTGTCTCTAACCTCTCACTCCTGACTGTAAACCCCAGGAGTGTCTCTACTTTCTCACTCCTGACTATAAACCCCAGGACAGTCTCTACTCTCTCACTCCTGACTGTAACCCCAGGACTGTCTCTACTCTCTCACACCTGTCTGTAAACCCCAGGAGTGTCTCTACTCTCTCACTCCTGACTGTAAACCCCAGGAGTGTCTCTACTGTCTCACTCCTGACTGTAAACCCCTGAAGTGTCTCTACTCTCTCACTCCTGACTGTAAACTCCAGAGTGTCTCTAATCTCTCACTCCTGAGTGTAAACCCCAGGACTGTCTCGAATCTCTCTCTCCTGACTGTAAACCCCAGGACTGTCTCGAATCTCTCACTCCTGACTGTAAACCCCAGGACTGTCTCTACTCTCTCACTCCTGACTGTAAACCCCAGGAGTGTCTCTCCTCTCTCACTCCTGACTGTAAACCCCAGGACTGTCTCTACACTCTCAGTCCTGACTGTAAACCCCAGGACTGTCTCTACTCTCTCACTCCTGACTGTAAACCCCAGGACTGTCTCTACTCTCTCACTCCTGACTCTAAACCCCAGGACTGTCTCTCCTCTCTCACTCCTGACTGTAAACCCCAGGACTGTCTCTACTCTCTCACTCCTGTCTGTAAACCCCAGGACTGTCTCTACTCTCTCAAATCCTGACTGTAAACCCCAGGACTGTCTCTACTCTCTCACTCCTGACTGTAAACCCCAGGACTGTCTCTACTCTCTCACTCCTGACTGTAAACCCCAGGAGTGTCTCTACTCTCTCACTCCTGACTGAAATCCCCAGGACTGTCTCTAATCTCTCACTCCTGACTGTAAACCCCAGGACTGTCTCTACTCTCTCACTCCTGACTGTAAAACCCAGGACTGTCTCTACTCTCTCACTCCTGACTGTAAACCCCAGGACTGACTATACTCTCTCACTCCTGACTGTAAACCCCAGGACAGTCTCTACTCTCTCACTCCTGAATGTAAACCCAAGGAGTGTCTCTACTCTCTCACTCCTGACTGTAAACCCAAGCACTGTCTCTACGCTCTCACTCCTGACTCTAAACCCCAGGACTGTCTCTCCTCTCTCACTCCTGATTTTAAACCCCAGGAGAGTCTCTACTCTCTCACTCCTGACTGTAAACCCCAGGACTGTCTCTCCTCTCTCACTCCTGACTGTAAACCCCAGGACTGTCTCTCCTCTCTCACTCCTGACTGTAAACCCCAGGACTGTCTCTTCTCTCTCACTCCTGACTGTAAACATCAGGAGTGTCTCTAATATCTGACTCCTGACTGTAAACCCCAGGACTGTCTCTACTCTCTCACTCCTGACTGTAAACCACAGGAGTGTCCCTACTCTCTCACTCCTGACTGTAAACCCCAGGACTGTCTCTAATCTCTCACTCCTGACTGTAAACCCCAGGAGAGTCTCTACTCTCTCATCCTGACTGTAAACCCCAGGACTGTCTCAACTCTCTCAGTCCGGACTGTAAACCCCAGGACTGTCTCTACTGTCTCACTCCTGACTGTAAACCCCAGGAGTGTTTCTACTCTCCCACTCCTGACTGTAAACCCCAGGAGTGTCTCTCCTCTCCCACTCCTGACTGTAAAACCCAGGAGTGTCTCTACACTCTCACTCCTGACTGTAAAACCCAGGACTGTCACTACTCTCTCACTTCTGACTGTAAACCCAAGGACTGTCTCTACACTCTCACGCCTGACTGTGAACCCCAAGAGTGTCTCTCCTCTCTCACTCCTGACTGTAAACCCCAGGACTGTCTCTTCTCTCTCACTCCTGACTGTAAACCCCAGGAGTGTCTCTACTCTCTCACTCCTGAGTGTAAACCCCAGGACTGTCTCTAACCTCTCACTCCTGACTGTAAACCCCAGGAGTGTCTCTACTTTCTCACTCCTGACTATAAACCCCAGGACAGTCTCTACTCTCTCACTCCTGACTGTAACCCCAGGACTGTCTCTACTCTCTCACACCTGTCTGTAAACCCCAGGAGTGTCTCTACTCTCTCACTCCTGACTGTAAACCCCAGGAGTGTCTCTACTGTCTCACTCCTGACTGTAAACCCCTGAAGTGTCTCTACTCTCTCACTCCTGACTGTAAACTCCAGAGTGTCTCTAATCTCTCACTCCTGAGTGTAAACCCCAGGACTGTCTCGAATCTCTCTCTCCTGACTGTAAACCCCAGGACTGTCTCTACTCTCTCACTCCTGACTGTAAACCCCAGGACTGTCTCTACTCT
Organism: Isurus oxyrinchus; assembly: GCA_026770705.1. Classification (NCBI taxonomy): domain Eukaryota; kingdom Metazoa; phylum Chordata; class Chondrichthyes; order Lamniformes; family Lamnidae; genus Isurus; species Isurus oxyrinchus. The sequence continues at coordinate 147,483 of JANJGN010000389.1, forward strand.
CTCACTCCTGACTGTAAACCCCAGGAGTGTCTCTTCTCTCTCACTCCTGACTGAAAGCCCCAGGACTGTCTCTCATCTCTCACTCCTGACTGTAAACCCCAGGACTGTCTCTACTCTCTCACTCCTGACTGTAAAACCCAGGACTGTCTCTACTCTCTCACTCCTGACTGTAAACCCCAGGACTGACTATACACTCTCACTCCTGACTGTAAACCCCAGGACTGTCTCTACACTCTCACTCCTGACTGTAAACCCCAGGACTGTCTCTACTCTCTCACTCCTGACTGTAAACCCCAGGAGTGTCTCTCCTCTCTCACACCAGATTGTAAACCCCAGGACTGTCTCTTCTCTCTCACTCCTGACTGTAAACCCCAGGAGTGTCTCTACTCTCTCACTCCTGACTGTAAACCCCTGGAGAGTCTCTACTCTCTCACTCCTGACTATAAACCCCAGGAGTGTCTCTACTCTCTCACTCCTGACTGTAAAGCCCAGGACTGTCTCTCCTCTCTCACTCCTGACTGTAAACCACAGGACTGTCTCTACTCTCTCACTCCTGACTGTAAACCCCAAGACTGACTCTACTCTCTCAAATCCTGACTGTAAACCCCAGGACTGTCTCTACTCTCTCACTCCTGACTGTAAACCCCAGGACTGTCTCTACTCTCTCACTCCTGACTGTAAACCCCAGGAGTGTCTCTACTCTCTCACTCCTGACTGAAAACCCCAGGACTGTCTCTAATCTCTCACTCCTGACTGTAAACCCCTGGACTGTCTCTACTCTCTCACTCCTGACTGTAAAACCCAGGACTGTATCTACTCTCTCACTCCTGACTGTAAACCCCAGGACTGACTATACTCTCTCACTCCTGACTGTAAACCCCAGGACTGTCTCTACTCCCTCACTCCTGACTGTAAACCCAAGGAGTGTCTCTACTCTCTCACTCCTGACTGTAAACCCCAGGAGTGTCTCTACTCTCTCACTCCTGACTGTAAACAACAGGAGTGTCTCTACTCTCTCACTCCTGACTGTAAACCCCAGGAGTGTCTCTACTCTCTCACTCCTGACTGTAAGCCCCAGGACTGTCTCTACTCTCTCACTCCTGACTGTAAACCCCAGGACTGTCTCTACACTCTCACTCCTGACTGTAAACCCCAGGACTGTCTCTACTCTCTCACTCCTGACTGTAAACCCCAGGAGTGTCTCTACTCTCTCACTCATGATTGTAAACCCCAGGAGTGTCTCCACTCTCTCACTCCTGACTGCAAACCCCAGGACAGTCTCTACTCTCTCACTCCTGATTGTAAACCCCAGGACTGTCTCTACTCTCTCACTCCTGACTGTAAACCCCAGGACAGTCTCCACTCTCTCCCTCCTGAATGTAAACCCCAGGAGTGTCTCTACTCTCTCACTCCTGACTGTAAACCCCAGGAATGTCTCTACTCTCTCACTCCTGACTGTAAACCCCAGGAGTGTCTCTACTCTCTCACTCCTGAGTGTAAACCCAGGACTGACTCTACTCTCTCACTCCTGACTGTAAACCCCAGGACTATCTCTACTCTCTCACTCCTGACATTAAAGCCCAGGACTGTCTCTACTCTCTCACTCCTGACTGTAAACCCCAGGACTGTCTCAACTCTCTCACTCCTGACTGTAAACCCCAGGACTGTCTCTACTCTCTCACTCCTGAGTGTAAACCCCAGGAGTGTCTCTCCTCTCTCACACCTGACTGTAAACCCCAGGACTGTCTCTTCTCTCTCACTCCTGACTGTAAACCCCAGGAGTGTCTCTACTCTCTCACTCCTGAATGTAAACCCCAGGAGAGTCTCTACTCTCTCACTCCTGACTATAAACCCCAGGAGTGTCTGTACTCTCTCACTCCAGACTGTAAACACCAGGAGTGTCTCTACTCTCTCACTCCTGACTGTAAACACCAGGACTGTCTCTACTCTCTCACTCCTGACTCTAAACCCCAGGACTGTCGCTACTCTCTCACTCCAGACTGTTATCCCCAGGAGTGTCTCTACTCTCTCACTCCTGACTGTAAACCCCAGGAGTGTCTCTCCTCTCCCACTCCTGACTGTAAAACCCAGGAGTGTCTCTACACTCTCACTCCTGACTGTAAACCCCAGGACTGTCTCTACTCTCTCACTCCTGACTGTAAACCCCAAGACTGTCTCTACACTCTCACTCCTGACTGTAAACCCCAGGACTGTCTCTACACTCTCAGTCCTGACTGTAAACCCCAGGACTGTCTCTACTCTCTCACTCCTGACTGTAAACCCCAGGAGTGTCTCTACTCTCTCACTCCTGACTCTATACCCCAGGAGTGTCTCTCCTCTCTCACTCCTGACTGTAAACCCCAGGACTGTCTCTACACTCTCAGTCCTGACTGTAAACCCCAGGACTGTCTCTACTGTCTCACTCCTGACTGTAAACCCCACGACTGTCTCTACTCTCTCACTCCTGACTCTAAACCCCAGGAGTGTCTCTCCTCTCTCACACCTGACTGTAAACCCCAGGACTGTCTCTTCTCTCTCACTCCTGACTGTAAACCCCAGGAGTGTCTCTACTCTCTCACTCCTGAATGTAAACCCCAGGAGAGTCTCTACTCTCTCACTCCTGACTATAAACCCCAGGAGTGTCTGTACTCTCTCACTCCAGACTGTAAACACCAGGAGTGTCTCTACTCTCTCACTCCTGACTGTAAACACCAGGACTGTCTCTACTCTCTCACTCCTGACTCTAAACCCCAGGACTGTCGCTACTCTCTCACTCCAGACTGTTATCCCCAGGAGTGTCTCTACTCTCTCACTCCTGACTGTAAAGCCCAGGAGTGTCTCTCCTCTCCCACTCCTGACTGTAAAACCCAGGAGTGTCTCTACACTCTCACTCCTGACTGTAAACCCCAGGACTGTCTCTACTCTCTCACTCCTGACTGTAAACCCCAAGACTGTCTCTACACTCTCACTCCTGACTGTAAACCCCAGGACTGTCTCTACACTCTCAGTCCTGACTGTAAACCCCAGGACTGTCTCTACTCTCTCACTCCTGACTGTAAACCCCAGGAGTGTCTCTACTCTCTCACTCCTGACTCTATACCCCAGGAGTGTCTCTCCTCTCTCACTCCTGACTGTAAACCCCAGGACTGTCTCTACACTCTCAGTCCTGACTGTAAACCCCAGGACTGTCTCTACTCTCTCACTCCTGACTCTAAACCCCAGGACTGTCGCTACTCTCTCACTCCAGACTGTTATCCCCAGGAGTGTCTCTACTCTCTCACTCCTGACTGTAAACCCCAGGACTGTCTCTACTCACTCACTCCTGACTGTAAACCCCAAGACTGTCTCTACACTCTCACTCCTGACTGTAAACCCCAGGACTGTCTCTACACTCTCAGTCCTGACTGTAAACCCCAGGACTGTCTCTACTCTCTCACTCCTGACTGTAAACCCCAGGACTGTCTCTACTCTCTCACTCCTGACTCTAAACCCCAGGAGTGTCTCTCCTCTCTCACTCCTGACTGTAAACCCCAGGACAGTCTCTACACTCTCAGTCCTGACTGTAAACCCCAGGACTGTCTCTACTCTCTCACTCCTGACTGTAAACCCCAGGACTGTCTCTACTCTCTCACTCCTGACTCTAAACCCCAGGAGTGTATCTCCTCTCTCACTCCTGACTGTAAACCCCAGGACTGTCTCTACTCTCTCACTCCTGACTGTAAACCCCAGGACTGTCTCTTCTCTCTCACTCCTGACTGTAAACCCCAGGACTGTCTCTACTCTCTCACTCCTGAATGTAAACCCCAGGAGAGTCTCTACTCTCTCACTCCTGACTGTAAACCCCAGGAGTGTCTCTACTCTCTCACTCCTGACTGAAATCCCCAGGACTGTCTCTAATCTCTCACTCCTGACTGTAAACCCCAGGACTGTCTCTACTCTATCACTCCTGACTGTAAAACCCAGGACTGTCTCTACTCTCTCACTCCTGACTGTAAACCCCAGGACTGACTATACTCTCTCACTCCTGACTGTAAACCCCAGGACAGTCTCTACTCTCTCACTCCTGAATCTAAACCCAAGGAGTGTCTCTACTCTCTCACTCCTGACTGTAAACCCAAGCACTGTCTCTACGCTCTCACTCCTGACTCTAAACCCCAGGACTGTCTCTCCTCTCTCACTCCTGATTTTAAACCCCAGGAGAGTCTCTACACTCTCACTCCTGACTGTAAACCCCAGGACTGTCTCTCCTCTCTCACTCCTGACTGTAAACCCCAGGACTGTCTCTTCTCTCTCACTCCTGACTGTAAACATCAGGAGTGTCTCTAATATCTGACTCCTGACTGTAAACCCCAGGTCTGTCTCTACTCTCTCACTCCTGACTGTAAACCACAGGAGTGTCCCTACTCTCTCACTCCTGACTGTAAACCCCAGGACTGTCTCTAATCTCTCACTCCTGACTGTAAACCCCAGGAGAGTCTCTACTCTCTCATCCTGACTGTAAACCCCAGGACTGTCTCAACTCTCTCAGTCCGGACTGTAAACCCCAGGACTGTCTCTACTGTCTCACTCCTGACTGTAAACCCCAGGAGTGTTTCTACTCTCCCACTCCTGACTGTAAACCCCAGGAGTGTCTCTCCTCTCCCACTCCTGACTGTAAAACCCAGGAGTGTCTCTACACTCTCACTCCTGACTGTAAAACCCAGGACTGTCACTACTCTCTCACTTCTGACTGTAAACCCCAGGACTGTCTCTACACTCTCACGCCTGACTGTGAACCCCAAGAGTGTCTCTCCTCTCTCACTCCTGACTGTAAACCCCAGGACTGTCTCTTCTCTCTCACTCCTGACTGTAAACCCCAGGAGTGTCTCTACTCTCTCACTCCTGACTGTAAACCCCAGGACTGTCTCTAACCTCTCACTCCTGACTGTAAACCCCAGGAGTGTCTCTACTCTCTCACTCCTGACTGTAAACCCCAGGACTGTCTCTACTTTCTCACTCCTGACTATAAACCCCAGGACAGTCTCTACTCTCTCACTCCTGACTGTAACCCCAGGACTGTCTCTACTCTCTCACACCTGTCTGTAAACCCCAGGAGTGTCTCTACTCTCTCACTCCTGACTGTAAACCCCAGGAGTGTCTCTACTGTCTCACTCCTGACTGTAAACCCCTGAAGTGTCTCTACTCTCTCACTCCTGACTGTAAACTCCAGAGTGTCTCTAATCTCTCACTCCTGAGTGTAAACCCCAGGACTGTCTCGAATCTCTCACTCCTGACTGTAAACCCCAGGACTGTCTCTACTCTCTCACTCCTGACTGTAAACCCCAGGACTGTCTCTACTCTCTCACTCCTGACTGTAAACCCCAGGAGTGTCTCTTCTCTCTCACTCCTGACTGAAAGCCCCAGGACTGTCTCTAATCTCTCACTCCTGACTGTAAACCCCAGGACTGTCTCTACTCTCTCACTCCTGACTGTAAAACCCAGGACTGTCTCTACTCTCTCACTCCTGACTGTAAACCCCAGGACTGACTATACACTCTCACTCCTGACTGTAAACCCCAGGACTGTCTCTACTCTCTCACTCCTGACTGTAAGCCCCAGCACTGTCTCTATTCTCTCACTCCTGACTGTAAACCCCAGGACTGTCTCTACACTCTCACTCCTGACTGTAAACCCCAGGACTGTCTCTACTCTCTCACTCCTGACTGTAAACCCCAGGAGTGTCTCTCCTCTCTCACACCTGATTGTAAACCCCAGGACTGTCTCTTCTCTCTCACTCCTGACTGTAAACCCCAGGAGTGTCTCTACTCTCTCACTCCTGACTGTAAACCCCTGGAGAGTCTCTACTCTCTCACTCCTGACTATAAACCCCAGGAGTGTCTCTACTCTCTCACTCCTGACTGTAAACCACAGGACTGTCTCTACTCTCTCACTCCTGACTGTAAACCCCAAGACTGACTCTACTCTCTCAAATCCTGACTGTAAACCCCAGGACTGTCTCTACTCTCTCACTCCTGACTGTAAACCCCAGGACTGTCTCTACTCTCTCACTCCTGACTGTAAACCCCAGGAGTGTCTCTACTCTCTCACTGCTGACTGAAAACCCCAGGACTGTCTCTAATCTCTCACTCCTGACTGTAAACCCCTGGACTGTCTCTACTCTCTCACTCCTGACTGTAAAACCCAGGACTGTATCTACTCTCTCACTCCTGACTGTAAACACCAGGACTGACTATACTCTCTCACTCCTGACTGTAAACCCCAGGACTGTCTCTACTCCCTCACTCCTGACTGTAAACCCAAGGAGTGTCTCTACTCTCTCACTCCTGACTGTAAACCCCAGGAGTGTCTCTACTCTCTCACTCCTGACTGTAAACAACAGGAGTGTCTCTACTCTCTCACTCCTGACTGTAAACCCCAGGAGTGTCTCTACTCTCTCACTCCTGACTGTAAGCCCCAGGACTGTCTCTACTCTCTCACTCCTGACTGTAAACCCCAGGACTGTCTCTACACTCTCACTCCTGACTGTAAACCCCAGGACTGTCTCTACTCTCTCACTCCTGACTGTAAACCCCAGGAGTGTCTCTACTCTCTCACTCATGATTGTAAACCCCAGGAGTGTCTCCACTCTCTCACACCTGACTGCAAACCCCAGGACAGTCTCTACTCTCTCACTCCTGACTGTAAACCCCAGGACTGTCTCTACTCTCTCACTCCTGACTGTAAACCCCAGGACAGTCTCCACTCTCTCCCTCCTGAGTGTAAACCCCAGGAGTGTCTCTACTCTCTCACTCCTGACTGTAAACCCCAGGAGTGTCTCTACTCTCTCACTCCTGACTGTAAACCCCAGGAGTGTCTCTACTCTCTCACTCCTGAGTGTAAACCCAGGACTGTCTCTAATCTCTCACTCCTGACAGTAAACCCCAGAACTATCTCTACTCTCTCACTCCTGACATTAAAGCCCAGGACTGTCTCTACTCTCTCACTCCTGACTGTAAACCCCAGGACTGTCTCAACTCTCTCACTCCTGACTGTAAACCCCAGGACTGTCTCTACTCTCTCACTCCTGAGTGTAAACCCCAGGAGTGTCTCTCCTCTCTCACACCTGACTGTAAACCCCAGGACGGTCTCTTCTCTCTCACTCCTGACTGTAAACCCCAGGAGTGTCTCTACTCTCTCACTCCTGAATGTAAACCCCAGGAGAGTCTCTACTCTCTCACTCCTGACTATAAACCCCAGGAGTGTCTGTACTCTCTCACTCCAGACTGTAAACACCAGGAGTGTCTCTACTCTCTCACTCCTGACTGTAAACACCAGGACTGTCTCTACTCTCTCACTCCTGACTCTAAACCCCAGGACTGTCGCTACTCTCTCACTCCAGACTGTTATCCCCAGGAGTGTCTCTACTCTCTCACTCCTGACTGTAAAGCCCAGGAGTGTCTCTCCTCTCCCACTCCTGACTGTAAAATCCAGGAGTGTCTCTACACTCTCACTCCTGACTGTAAACCCCAGGACTGTCTCTACTCTCTCACTCCTGACTGTAAACCCCAAGACTGTCTCTACACTCTCACTCCTGACTGTAAACCCCAGGACTGTCTCTACACTCTCAGTCCTGACTGTAAACCCCAGGACTTTCTCTACTCTCTCACTCCTGACTGTAAACCCCAGGAGTGTCTCTACTCTCTCACTCCTGACTCTATACCCCAGGAGTGTCTCTCCTCTCTCACTCCTGACTGTAAACCCCAGGACTGTCTCTACACTCTCAGTCCTGACTGTAAACCCCAGGACTGTCTCTACTCTCTCACTCCTGACTGTAAACCCCAGGACTGTCTCTACTCTCTCACTCCTGACTCTAAACCCCAGGACTGTCTCTCCTCTCTCACTCCTGACGTAAACCCCAGGACTGTCTCTACTCTCTCACTCCTGACTGTAAACCCCAGGACTGTCTCTACTCTCTCAAATCCTGACTGTAAACCCCAGGACTGTCTCTACTCTCTCACTCCTGACTGTAAACCCCAGGACTGTCTCTACTCTCTCACTCCTGACTGTAAACCCCAGGAGTGTCTCTACTCTCTCACTCCTGACTGAAATCCCCAGGACTGTCTCTAATCTCTCACTCCTGACTGTAAACCCCAGGACTGTCTCTACTCTCTCACTCCTGACTGTAAAACCCAGGACTGTCTCTACTCTCTCACTCCTGACTGTAAACTCCAGGACTGACTATACTCTCTCACTCCTGACTGTAAACCCCAGGACTGTCTCTACTCTCTCACTCCTGAATGTAAACCCAAGGAGTGTCTCTACTCTCTCACTGCTGACTGTAAACCCAAGCACTGTCTCTACGCTCTCACTCCTGACTCTAAACCCCAGGACTGTCTCTCCTCTCTCACTCCTGATTTTAAACCCCAGGAGAGTCTCTACTCTCTCACTCCTGACTGTAAACCCCTGGACTGTCTCTCCTCTCTCACTCCTGACTGTAAACCCCAGGACTGTCTCTTCTCTCTCACTCCTGACTGTAAACATCAGGAGTGTCTCTAATCTCTGACTCCTGACTGTAAACCCCAGGACTGTCTCTACTCTCTCACTCCTGACTGTAAACCACAGGAGTGTCCCTACTCTCTCACTCCTGACTGTAAACCCCAGGACTGTCTCTAATCTCTCACTCCTGACTGTAAACCCCAGGAGAGTCTCTACTCTCTCATCCTGACTGTAAACCCCAGGACTGTCTCAACTCTCTCAGTCCGGACTGTAAACCCCAGGACTGTCTCTACTGTCTCACTCCTGACTGTAAACCCCAGGAGTGTTTCTACTCTCCCACTCCTGACTGTAAACCCCAGGAGTGTCTCTCCTCTCCCACTCCTGACTGTAAAACCCAGGAGTGTCTCTACACTCTCACTCCTGACTGTAAAACCCAGGACTGTCACTACTCTCTCACTTCTGACTGTAAACCCCAGGACTGTCTCTACACTCTCACGCCTGACTGTGAACCCCAAGAGTGTCTCTCCTCTCTCACTCCTGACTGTAAACCCCAGGACTGTCTCTTCTCTCTCACTCCTGACTGTAAACCCCAGGAGTGTCTCTACTCTCTCACTCCTGACTGTAAACCCCAGGACTGTCTCTAACCTCTCACTCCTGACTGTAAACCCCAGGAGTGTCTCTACTTTCTCACTCCTGACTATAAACCCCAGGACAGTCTCTACTCTCTCACTCCTGACTGTAACCCCAGGACTGTCTCTACTCTCTCACACCTGTCTGTAAACCCCAGGAGTGTCTCTACTCTCTCACTCCTGACTGTAAACCCCAGGAGTGTCTCTACTGTCTCACTCCTGACTGTAAACCCCTGAAGTGTCTCAACTCTCTCACTCCTGACTGTAAACTCCAGAGTGTCTCTAATCTCTCACTCCTGAGTGTAAACCCCAGGACTGTCTCGAATCTCTCACTCCTGACTTTAAACCCCAGGAGTGTCTCTACTCTCTCACTCCTGAGTGTAAACTCCAGGACTGTCTCTACTCTCTCACTCCTGACTGTAAACCCCAGGACTGTCTCTACTCTCTCACTCCTGACTGTAAACCCCAGGACTGTCCCTACACTCTCACTCCTGACTGTAAAACCCAGGAGTGTCTCTACTCTCTCACTCCTGACTGTTAACCCCAGGAGTGTCTCATCTCTCTCACCCCTGACTGTAAACCCCAGGACTGTCTCTACACTCTCACTCCTGACTGTAAACTCCAGGACTGTCTCTACTCTCTCACTCCTGACTGTAAACCCCAGGACTGTCTCTACTCTCTCACTCCTGACTGTAATCCCCAGGACTGTCTCTACTCTCTCACTCCTGACTGTAAACCCCAGGAGTGTCTCTACTCTCTCATTCCTGACTGTAAACCCCAGGAGTGTCTCGACTATCTCACTCCTGACTTTAAACCCAAGCACTGTCTCTACTCTCTCACTCCTGACTGTTAACCCCAGGACTGTCTCTACTCTCTCACTCCTGACTGTAAACCCCAGGACTGTCTCTACTCTCTCCGTCCTGACTGTAACCCCCAGGAGTGCCTCTACTCTCTCACTCCTGACTGTAAACCCAAGCACTGTCTCTACTCTCTCAGTCCTGACTCTAAACCCCAGGAGTATCTCTCCTCTCTCACTCCTGACTGTAAACCCCAGGACTGTCTCTACTCTCTCACTCCTGACTGTAAACCCCAGGACTGACTATACACTCTCACTCATGACTGTAAACCCCAGGTCTGTCTCTACTCTCTCACTGCTGACTGTAAGCCCCAGCACTGTCTCTACTCTCTCACTCCTGACTGTAAACCCCAGGACTGTCTCTACACTCTCACTCCTGACTGTAAACCCCAGGACTGTCTCTACTCTCTCACTCCTGACTGTAAACCCCAGGAGTGTCTCTCCTCTCTCACACCTGACTGTAAACCCCAGGACTGTCTCTTCTCTCTCACTCCTGACTGTAAACCCCAGGAGTGTCTCTACTCTCTCACTCCTGACTGTAAACCCCAGGAGAGTCTCTACTCTCTCACTCCTGACTATAAACCCCAGGACTGTCTCTACTCTCTCACTCCTGACTGTAAACCCCAGGACTGTCTCTCCTCTCTCACTCCTGACTGTAAACCACAGGACTGTCTCTACTCTCTCACTCCTGACTGTAAACCCCAAGACTGACTCTACTCTCTCAAATCCTGACTGTAAACCCCAGGACTGTCTCTACTCTCTCACTCCTGACTGTAAACCCCAGGACTGTCTCTACTCTCTCACTCCTGACTGTAAACCCCAGGAGTGTCTCTACTCTCTCACTCCTGACTGAAAACCCCAGGACTGTCTCTAATCTCTCACTCCTGACTGTAAACCCCAGGACTGTCTCTACTCTCTCACTCCTGACTGTAAAACCCAGGACTGTATCTACTCTCTCACTCCTGACTGTAAACCCCAGGACTGACTATACTCTCTCACTCCTGACTGTAAACCCCAGGACTGTCTCTACTCCCTCACTCCTGACTGTAAACCCAAGGAGTGTCTCTACTCTCTCACTCCTGACTGTAAACCCCAGGAGTGTCTCTACTCTCTCACTCCTGACTGTAAACAACAGGAGTGTCTCTACTCTCTCACTCCTGACATTAAACCCCAGGAGTGTCTCTACTCTCTCACTCCTGACTGTAAGCCCCAGGACTGTCTCTACTCTCTCACTCCTGACTGTAAACCCCAGGACTGTCTCTACACTCTCACTCCTGACTGTAAACCCCAGGACTGTCTCTACTCTCTCACTCCTGACTGTAAACCCCAGGAGTGTCTCTACTCTCTCACTCATGATTGTAAACCCCAGGAGTGTCTCCACTCTCTCACTCCTGACTGTAAACCCCAGGACAGTCTCTACTCTCTCACTCCTGACTGTAAACCCCAGGACTGTCTCTACTCTCTCACTCCTGACTGTAAACCCCAGGACAGTCTCCAATCTCTCCCTCCTGAGTGTAAACCCCAGGAGTGTCTCTACTCTCTCAATCCTGACTGTAAACCCCAGGAGTGTCTATACTCTCTCACTCCTGACTGTAAACCCCAGGAGTGTCTCGACTCTCTCACTCCTGAGTGTAAACCCAGGACTGTCTCTACTCTCTCACTCCTGACAGTAAACCCCAGAACTATCTCTACTCTCTCACTCCTGACATTAAAGCCCAGGACTGTCTCTACTCTCTCACTCCTGACTGTAAACCCCAGGACTGTCTCAACTCTCTCACACCTGACTGTAAACCCCAGGATTGTCTCTACTCTCTCACTCCTGAGTGTAAACCCCAGGAGTGTCTCTGCTCTCTCACACCTGACTGTAAACCCCAGGAATGTCTCTTCTCTCTCACTCCTGACTGTAAACCCCAGGAGTGTCTCTACTCTCTCACTCCTGAATGTAAACCCCAGGAGAGTCTCTACTCTCTCACTCCTGACTATAAACCCCAGGAGTGTCTGTACTCTCTCACTCCAGACTGTAAACACCAGGAGTGTCTCTACTCTCTCACTCCTGACTGTAAACCCCAGGACTGTCTCTACTCTCTCACTCCTGACTCTAAACCCCGGACTGTCGCTACTCTCTCACTCCTGACTGTTATCCCCAGGAGTGTCTCTACTCTCTCACTCCTGACTGTAAAGCCCAGGAGTGTCTCTCCTCTCCCACTCCTGACTGTAAAACCCAGGAGTGTCTCTACTCTCTCACAACTGACTGTAAACCCCAGGACTGTCTCTACTCTCTCACTCCTGACTGTAAACCGCAAGACTGTCTCTACACTCTCACTCCTGACTGTAAACCTCAGGACTGTCTCTACACTCTCAGTCCTGACTGTAAACCCCAGGACTGTCTCTACTCTCTCACTCCTGACTGTAAACCCCAGGACTGTCTCTACTCTCTCACTCCTGACTCTAAACCCAGGAGTGTCTCTCCTCTCTCACTCCTGACTGTAAACCCCAGGACTGTCTCTACACTCTCAGTCCTGACTGTAAACCCCAGGACTGTCTCTACTCTCTCACTCCTGACTGTAATCCCCAGGACTGTCTCTACTCTCTCACTCCTGACTCTAAACCCCAGGAGTGTCTCTCCTCTCTCACTCCTGACAGTAAACCCCAGGACTGTCTCTACTCTCTCACTCCTGACTGTAAACCCCAGGACTGTCTCTACTCTCTCAAATCCTGACTGTAAACCCCAGGACTGTCTCTACTCTCTCACTCCTGACGGTAAACCCCAGGACTGTCTCTACTCTCTCACTCCTGACTGTAAACCCCAGGAGTGTCTCTACTCTCTCACTCCTGACTGAAATCCCCAGGACTGTCTCTAATCTCTCACTCCTGACTGTAAACCCCAGGACTGTCTCTACTCTCTCACTCCTGACTGTAAAACCCAGGACTGTCTCTACTCTCTCACTCCTGACTGTAAACCCCAGGACTGACTATACTCTCTCACTCCTGACTGTAAACCCCAGGACTGTCTCTACTCTCTCACTCCTGAATGTAAACCCAAGGAGTGTCTCTACTCTCTCACTCCTGACTGTAAACCCAAGCACTGTCTCTACGCTCTCACTCCTGACTCTAAGCCCCAGGACTGTCTCTCCTCTCTCACTCCTGATTTTAAACCCCAGGAGAGTCTCTACTCTCTCACTCCTGACTGTAAACCCCAGGACTGTCTCTCCTCTCTCACTCCTGACTGTAAACCCCAGGACTGTCTCTTCTCTCTCACTCCTGACTGTAAACATCAGGAGTGTCTCTAATCTCTGACTCCTGACTGTAAACCCCAGGACTGTCTCTACTCTCTCACTCCTGACTGTAAACCACAGGAGTGTCCCTACTCACTCACTCCTGACTGTAAACCCCAGGACTGTCTCTAATCTCTCACTCCAGACTGTAAACCCCAGGAGAGTCTCTACTCTCTCATCCTGACTGTAAACCCCAGGACTGTCTCAACTCTCTCAGTCCGGACTGTAAACCCCAGGACTGTCTCTACTGTCTCACTCCTGACTGTAAACCCCAGGAGTGTTTCTACTCTCCCACTCCTGACTGTAAAACCCAGGAGTGTCTCTACACTCTCACTCCTGACTGTAAAACCCAGGAGTGTCTCTACTCTCTCACTCCTGACTGTAAACCCCAGGACTGTCTCTACACTCTCACGCCTGACTGTGAACCCCAAGAGTGTCTCTCCTCTCTCACTCCTGACTGTAAACCCCAGGACTGTCTCTTCTCTCTCACTCCTGACTGTAAACCCCAGGAGTGTCTCTACTCTCTCACTCCTGAGTGTAAACCCCAGGACTGTCTCTAACCTCTCACTCCTGACTGTAAACCCCAGGAGTGTCTCTACTTTCTCACTCCTGACTATAAACCCCAGGACAGTCTCTACTCTCTCACTCCTGACTGTAACCCCAGGACTGTCTCTACACTCTCACACCTGTCTGTAAACCCCAGGAGTGTCTCTACTCTCTCACTCCTGACTGTAAACCCCAGGAGTGTCTCTACTGTCTCACTCCTGACTGTAAACCCCTGAAGTGTCTCTACTCTCTCACTCCTGACTGTAAACTCCAGAGTGTCTCTAATCTCTCACTCCTGAGTGTAAACCCCAGGACTGTCTCGAATCTCTCACTCCTGACTGTAAACCCCAGGAGTGTCTCTACTCTCTCACTCCTGAGTGTAAACTCCAGGACTGTCTCTACTCTCTCACTCCTGACTGTAAACCCCAGGACTGTCTCTACTCTCTCACTCCTGACTGTAAACCCCAGGACTGTCCCTACACTCTCACTCCTGACAGTAAAACCCAGGAGTGTCTCTACTCTCTCACTCCTGCCTGTTAACCCCAGGAGTGTCTCAACTCTCTCACCCCTGACTGTAAACCCCAGGACTGTCTCTACACTCTCACTCCTGACTGTATACTCCAGGACTGTCTCTACTCTCTCACTCCTGACTGTAAACCCCAGGACTGTCTCTACTCTCTCACTCCTGACTGTAAACCCAAGCACTGTCTCTACTCTCTCAGTCCTGACTCTAAACCCCAGGAGTCTCTCTCCTCTCTCACTCCTGACTGTAAACCCCAGGAGTGTCTCTCCTCTCTCACTCCTGACTGTCAACCCCAGGACTGTCTCTACTCTCTCACTCCTGAGTGTAAACCCCAGGAGTGTCTCGACTCTCTCACTCCTGTCTGTAAACCCCAGGACTGTCTCTACTCTCTCACTCCTGACTGAAAACCCCAGGACTGTCTCTACTCTCTCACTCCTGACTGTAAACCCCAGGACTGTCCCTACACTCTCACTCCTGACAGTAAAACCCAGGAGTGTCTCTACTCTCTCACTCCTGCCTGTTAACCCCAGGAGTGTCTCAACTCTCTCACACCTGACTGTAAACCCCAGGACTGTCTCTACACTCTCACTCCTGACTGTAAACCCCAGGAGTGTCTCAACTCTCTCACCCCTGACTGTAAACCCCAGGACTGTCTCTACACTCTCACTCCTGAGTGTAAACCCAAGCACTGTCTCTACTCTCTCAGTCCTGACTCTAAACCCCAGGAGTCTCTCTCCTCTCTCACTCCTGACTATAAACCCCAGGAGTGTCTCTCCTCTCTCACTCCTGACTGTCAACCCCAGGACTGTCTCTACTCTCTCACTCCTGAGTGTAAACCCCAGGAGTGTCTCGACTCTCTCACTCCTGTCTGTAAACCCCAGGACTGTCTCTACTCTCTCACTCCTGACTGTAAACCCCAGGACTGTCTCTACTCTCCCACTCCTGACTGTAAACCCCAGGAGTGTCTCTACTCTCTCACTCCTGACTGTAAACCCCAGGAGTGTCTCTAGTCTCTCACTCCTGACTGTAAACCCCAGAAGTGTCTCTATTCTCTCACTCCTGTCTGTGAACTGCAGAGTGTCTCTACTCTCTCACTCCCGAGTGTAAACCCCAGGACAGTGTCTACTCTCTCACTCCTGACTGTAAACCCCAGGAGTGTCTCTGCTCTCTCACTCCTGACCATATACCCCAGGACTGTCTCTACTCTCTCAGTCCTGACTGTAAACCTCAGGAGTGTCTACTCTCTCACTCCTGACTGTAAACCCCAGGACTGTCTCTACACTCTCACTCCTGACTGTAAACCCCAGGACTGTCTCTCCTCTCTCACTCCTGACTGCAAACCCGAGGAGTGTCTCTACTCTCTCACTCCTGACTGTAAACCCCAGGAGTGTCCCTACTCTCTCACTCCTGACTGTAAACCCCAGGACTGTCTCTACTCTCTCACTCCTGACTGTAAACTCCAGGACTTTCTCTACACTCTCTCTCCTGACTGTAATCCCCAGGTAATGTCTCTCCTCTCTAACTGCTGACTGTAAACCCCAGGACTGTCTCTACTCTCTCATTCCTGACTGTAAACCCCAGGAGTGTCTCGACTCTCTCACTCCTGACTGTAAACCCAAGCACTGTCTCTACTCTCTCACTCCTGACTGTAAACCCCAGGAGTGTCTCTACTCTCTCACTCCTGACTGTAAACCCCAGGACTGTCTCTACTCTCTCACTCCTGACTGTAAACCCCAGGACTGTCTCTACTCTCTCACTCCTGACTGTAAACTCCAGGAGTGTCTCTACTACCTCACTCCTGACTGTAAACCCCAGGACTGTCTCTACTCTCTCCGTCCTGACTGTAAACCCCAGGAGTGTCTCTACTCTCTCACTCCTGAATGTAAACCCCAGGAGAGTCTCTACTCTCTCACTCCTGACTGTAAACCCCAGGACTGTCGCTACTCTCTCTCTCCTGACTGTAAACCCCAGGAGTGTCTCTACTCTCTCAATCCTGACTGTAAACCCAAGCACTGTCTCTACGCTCTCATTCCTGACTCTAATCCCCAGGAGTGTCTCTCCTCTCTCACTCCTGACTGTAAACCCCAGGACTGTCTCTACTCTCTCACTCCTGACTGTAAACCCCAGGAGTGTCTCTCCTCTCTAACTCCTGACTGTAAACCCCAGGACTGTCTCAACTCTCTCACTCCTGATTTTAAACCCCAGGAGTGTCTCTACTGTCTCACTCCTGACTGTAAACCCCAGGAGTGTCCCTACTCTCTCACTCCTGACTGTAAACCCAAGCACTGTCTCTACTCTCTCACTCGTGACTGTAAACCCCTGGACTGTCTCTACTCTCTCACTCCTTACTGTAAACCCCAGGACTTTCTCTACACTCTCACTCCTGACTGTAAACCCCAGGTAATGTCTCTCCTCTCTAACTCCTGACTCTAAACCCCAGGACTGTCTCTACTCTCTCACTCCTGAGTGTAAACCCCAGGCCTGTCTCTACTCTCTCACTCCTGTCTGTAAACCCCAGGACTCTCTCTCATCTCTCACTCCTGACTGTAAACCCCAGGAGTGTCTCTACTCTCTCACTCCTGACTGTAAACCCCAGGAGTGTCTCTACTCTCTCACTCCTGACTGTAAACCCCAGGACTGTCTCTACTCTCTCACTCCTGACTGTAAACCCCAGGAGTGTCTCTACACTCTCACTCCTGACTATAAACCCCAGGACTGTCTCTACTCTCTCCGTCCTGACTGTAAACCCCAGGACTGTCTCTACTCTCTCACTCCTGACTGTAAACCCCAGGAGTGTCTCTACTCTCTCACTCCTGACTGTAAACCCCAGGACTGTCTCTACTCTCTCACTCCTGACTGTAAACAACAGGACTGTCTCTCCTCTCTCACTCCTGACTGTAAACCCCAGGAGTGTCTCTACTCTCTCACTCCTGACTGTAAACCCAAGCACTGTCTCTACTCTCTCACTCCTGACTGTAAACACCAGGACTGTCTCTACTCTCTCCGTCCTGACTGTAAACCCCAGGACTGTCTCTACTCTCTCACTCCTGACTGTAAACCCCAGGAGTGTCTCTCCTCTCTCACTCCTGACTGTAAACCCCAGGACTGTCTCTACTCTCTCACTCCTGACTGTAAACCCCAGGAGTGTCTCTCCTCTCTAACTCCTGACTGTAAACCCCAGGACTGTCTCTGCTCTCTCACTCCTGAGTGTAAACCCCTGGACTGTCTCTACTCTCTCACTCCTGTCTGTAAACCCCAGGACTGTCTCTTCTCTCTCACTCCTGACTGTAAACCACAGGAGTGTCTCTACTCTCTCACTCCTGACTGTAAACCCAAGCACTGTCTCTACTCTCTCAGTCCTGACTGTAAACCCCAGGACTGTCTCTTCTCTCTCACTCCTGTCTGTAAACCCCAGGAGGGTCTCTCCTCTCTAACTCCTGACTGTAAACCCCTGGACTCTCTCTACTCTCTCACTCCTGATTTTACACCCCAGGAGATTCTCTACTCTCTCACTCCTGACTGTAAACCCCAGGACTGTCTCTCCTCTCTCACTCCTGACTGTAAACCCCAGGACTGTCTCTTCTCTCTCACTCCTGACTGTAAACCCCAGGAGTGTCTCTACTCTCTCACTCCTGACTGTAAACCCCAGGACTGTCACTACTCTCTCACTCCTGACTGTAAACCCCAGGACTGTCTCTACTCTCTCACTGCTGACTGTAAACCCCAGGACTGTCTCTACTCTCTCACTCCTGACTGTAAACCCCAGGAGTGTCTCTACTCTCTCACTCCTGACTGTAAACCCCAGGACTGTCTCTACTCTCTCCGTCCTGACTGTAAACCCCAGGACTGTCTCTACTCTCTCACTCCTGACTGTAAACCCCAGGAGTGTCTCTACTCTCTCACTCCTGTCTGTAAACCCCAGGACTGTCTCTACTCTCTCACTCCTGACTGTAAACCCCAGGACTGTCTCTACTCTCTCACTCCTGACTGTAAACCCCAGGAGTGTCTCTACTCTCTCACTCCTGACTGTAAACCCAAGCACTGTCTCTACTCTCTCACTCCTGACTGTAAACCCCAGGACTGTCTCTACTCTCTCCGTCCTGACTGTAAACCCCAGGACTGTCTCTACTCTCTCACTCCTGACTGTAAACCCCAGGAGTGTCTCTCCTCTCTCACTCCTGACTGTAAACCCCAGGACTGTCTCTACTCTCTCACTCCTGAATGTAAACCCCAGGAGTGTCTCTACTCTCTCACTCCTGACTCTAAACCCCAGGACAGTCTCTACTCTTTCACTCCTGACTGTAAACCCCAGGATTGTCTCTACTCTCTCACTCCTGACTGAAAACCCCAGGAGTGTCTCTACTCTCTCACTCCTGACTGTAAACCCAAGCACTGTCTCTACTCTCTCACTCCTGACTGTAAACACCAGGACTGTCTCTACTCTCTCACTCCAGACTGTAAACCCCTGGAGAGTCTCTACTCTCTCACTCCTGACTGTAAACCCCAGGACTGTCTCTACTCTCTCACTCCTGACTGTAAACCCCAGGAGTGTCTCTACTCTCTCACTCCTGTCTGTAAACGCCAGGAGTGTCTCTAGTCTCTCACTCCTGACTGTAAACCCCAGAAGAGTCTCTACTCTCTCACTCCTGACTGTAAACCCCAGGACTGTCTCTACTCTCCCACTCCTGACTGTAAAACCCAGGAGTGTCTATACTCTCTCACTCCTGAATGTAAACCCCAGGAGTGTCTCTACTCTCTCACTCCTGACTGTAAACCCCAGGAGTGTCTCTGCTCTCTCACTCCTGAATGAAAACCCAGGTGTGTCTCTACTCTCTCACTCCTGACTGTTAACCCCAGGAGTGTCTCTACTCTCTCCCTCCTGACTGTAAACCCCAGGACTGTCTCTAATCTCTCACTCCTGACTGTAAACCCCAGGAGTGTCTCTACTCTCTCCCTCCTGACTGTAAACCCCAGGACTGTCTCTAATCTCTCACTCCTGACTGTAAACCCCAGGAGTGTCCCCACTCTCTCACTCCTGACTGTAAACCCAAGCACTGTCTCTACTCTCTCACTCCTGACTGTAAACCCCAGGACTGTCTCTACTCTCTCACTCCTGACTGTAAACCCCAGGTAATGTCTCTACTCTCTCACTCCTGACTGTAAACCCCAGGACTGTCTCTACTCTCTCACTCCTGAGTGTAAACCCCAGGACTGTCTCTACTCTCTCACTCCTGTCTGTAAACCCCAGGACTCTCTCTCTCCTCTCTCACTCCTGACTGTAAACCCCAGGAGTGTCTCTACTCTCTCACTCCTGACTGTAAACCCCAGGAGTGTCTCTCCTCTCTCACTCCTGTCTGTAAACCCCAGGAGTGTCTCTACTCTCTCACTCCTGACTGTAAACCCAAGCACTGTCTCTACTCTCTCACTCCTGACTGTAAACCCCAGGACTGTCGCTACTCTCTCACTCCTGACTGTAAACCCCAGGAGTGTCTCTACTCTCTCAATCCTGACTGTAAACCCAAGCACTGTCTCTACGCTCTCACTCCTGACTCTAAACCCCAGGAGTGTCTCTCCTCTCTCACTCCTGACTGTAAACCCCAGGACTGTCTCTACTCTCTCACTCCTGACTGTAAACCCCAGGAGTGTCTCTCCTCTCTAACTCCTGACTGTAAACCCCAGGACTGTCTCTACTCGCTCACTCCTGATTTTAAACCCCAGGAGTGTCTCTACTCTCTCACTCCTGACTGTAAACCCCAGGAGTGTCCCTACTCTCTCACTCCTGACTGTAAACCCAAGCACTGTCTCTACTCTCTCACTCCTGACTGTAAACCCCTGGACTGTCTCTACTCTCTCACTCCTGACTGTAAACCCCAGGTAATGTCTCTCCTCTCTAACTCCTGACTCTAAACCCCAGGACTGTCTCTACTCTCTCACTCCTGAGTGTAAACCCCAGGACTGTCTCTACTCTCTCACTCCTGTCTGTAAACCCCAGGACTCTCTCTCATCTCTCACTCCTGACTGTAAACCCCAGGAGTGTCTCTACTCTCTCACTCCTGACTGTAAACCCCAGGACTGTCGCTACTCTCTCACTCCTGACTGTAAACCCCAGGAGTGTCTCTACTCTCTCAATCCTGACTGTAAACCCAAGCACTGTCTCTACGCTCTCACTCCTGACTCTAAACCCCAGGAGTGTCTCTCCTCTCTCACTCCTGACTGTAAACCCCAGGAGTGTCTCTCCTCTCTCACTCCTGACTGTAAACCCCCGGAGTGTCTCTACTCTCTCACTCCTGACTGTTAACCCCAGGAGTGTCTCTACTCTCTCAGTCCTGACTGTAAACCGCAGGACTGTCTCTACTCTCTCAGTCCTGACTGTAAACCCCAGGACTGTCTCTACACTCTCACTCCTGACTGTAAACCCCAGGAGTGTTTCCACTCTCTCACTCCTGACTGTAAACCCCAGGACTGTCTCTACTCTCTCACTCCTGACTGTAAACCCCAGGAATGTCTCTACTCTCCCACTCCTGACTGTAAAACCCAGGAGTGTCTATACTCTCTCACTCCTGACTGTAAACCCCAGGAGTGTCTCTAGTCTCTCACTCCTGACTGTAAACCCCAGAAGAGTCTCTACTCTCTCACTCCTGACGGTAAACCCCAGGACTGTCTCTACTCTCCCACTCCTGACTGTAAAACCCAGGAGTGTCTATACTCTCTCACTCCTGACTGTAAACCCCAGGAGTGTCTCTGCTCTCTCACTCCTGAATGAAAACCCAGGTGTGTCTCTACTCTCTCACTCCTGACTGTTAACCCCAGGACTGTCTCTAATCTCTCACTCCTGACTGTAAACCCCAGGAGTGTCTCTACTCTCTCACTCCTGACTGTAAACCCCAGGAGTGTCCCCACTCTCTCACTCCTGACTGTAAACCCAAGCACTGTCTCTACTCTCTCACTCCTGACTGTAAACCCCAGGACTTTCTCTACACTCTCACTCCTGACTGTAAACCCCAGGTAATGTCTCTCCTCTCTAACTCCTGACTGTAAACCCCAGGACTGTCTCTACTCTCTCACTCCTGAGTGTAAACCCCAGGACTGTCTCTACTCTCTCACTCCTGTCTGTAAAGCCCAGGACTCTCTCTCTCCTCTCTCACTCCTGACTGTAAACCCCAGGAGTGTCTCTGCTCTCTCACTCCTGACTGTAAACCCAAGCACTGTCTCTCCTCTCTCACTCCTGACTGTAAACCCCAGGACTGTCGCTACTCTCTCACTCCTGACTGTAAACCCCAGGAGTGTCTCTACTCTCTCAATCCTGACTGTAAACCCAAGCACTGTCTCTACGCTCTCACTCCTGACTCTAAACCCCAGGAGTGTCTCTCCTCTCTCACTCCTGACTGTAAACCCCAGGACTGTCTCTACTCTCTCACTCCTGACTGTAAACCCCAGGAGTGTCTCTCCTCTCTAACTCCTGACTGTAAACCCCAGGACTGTCTCTACTCTCTCACTCCTGATTTTAAACCCCAGGAGTGTCTCTACTCTCTCACTCCTGACTGTAAACCCCAGGAGTGTCCCTACTCTCTCACTCCTGACTGTAAACCCAAGCACTGTCTCTACTCTCTCACTCCTGACTGTAAACCCCTGGACTGTCTCTACTCTCTCACTCCTGACTGTAAACCCCAGGACTTTCTCTACACTCTCACTCCTGACTGTAAACCCCAGGTAATGTCTCTCCTCTCTAACTCCTGACTCTAAACCCCAGGACTGTCTCTACTCTCTCACTCGTGAGTGTAAACCCCAGGACTGTCTCTACTCTCTCACTCCTGTCTGTAAACCCCAGGACTCTCTCTCATCTCTCACTCCTGACTGTAAACCCCAGGAGTGTCTCTACTCTCTCACTCCTGACTGTAAACCCCAGGACTGTCGCTACTCTCTCACTCCTGACTGTAAACCCCAGGAGTGTCTCTACTCTCTCAATCCTGACTGTAAACCCAAGCACTGTCTCTACGCTCTCACTCCTGACTCTAAACCCCAGGAGTGTCTCTCCTCTCTCACTCCTGACTGTAAACCCCAGGAGTGTCTCGACTCTCTAACTCCTGACTGTAAACCCCAGGACAGTCTCTTCTGTCTCTCTCCTGACTGTAAACCCCAGGAGTGTCTCTACTCTCTCACTCCTGTCTGTAAACCCCAGGACTGTCTCTACTCTCTCACTCCTGACTGTAAACCCCAGGACTGTCTCTTCTCTCTCACTCCTGACTGTAAACCCCAGGACTGTCTCTACTCTCTCACTCCTGACTGTAAACCTCAGGAGTGTCTCCACTCTCTCACTCCTGACTGTAAACCCCAGGAGTGTCTCTACTCTCTCACTCCTGACTGTAAACCCCAGGAGTGTCTCTACTCTCTCACTCCTGACTGTAAACCCCAGGACTGTCTCTACTCTCTCACTCCTGAGTGTAAACCCCAGGAGAGTGTCTACTCTCTCACTCCTGACTGTAAACCCCAGGAATGTCTCTGCTCTCTCACTGCTGACCATATACCCCAGGACTGTCTCTACTCTCTCACTCCTGACTGTAAACCCCAGGAATGTCTCTACTCTCTCACTCCTGACTGTAAACCCCAGGACTGTCTCTACTCTCTCACTCCTGACTGTTAAACCCAGGTGTGTCTCTACTCTCTCACTCCTGACTGTTAACCCCAGGAGTGTCTCTACTCTCTCACTCCTGACTGTAAACCCCAGGACTGTCTCTACACTCTCACTCCTCACTGTAAACCCCAGGACTGTCTCTTCTCTCTCAATCCTGACTGTTAACCCCAGGAGTGTCTCTACTCTCTCACTCCTGACTGTAAACCCCAGGACTGTCTCTTCTCTCTCACTCCTGACTGTAAACCCCAGGACTGTCTCTACTCTCTCACTCTTGACTGTAAACCCCAGGAGTGTCTCTACTCTCTCACTCCTGACTGTAAACCCCAGGAGTGTCTCTACTCTCTCACTCCTGACTGTAAACCCCAGGACTGTCTCTACTCTCTCACTCCTGACTGTAAACCCCAGGACTGTCTCTACTATCTCACTCCTGACTGTAAAACCCAGGAGTGTCTCTACACTCTCACTCCTGACTGTAAACCCCAGGACTGTCTCCACTCTCTCACTTTTGACTGTAAACCCCAGGACTGTCTCTACACTCTCACGCCTGACTGGAAACCCCAGGAGTGTCTCTCCTCTCTCACTCCTGACTGTAAACCCCCGGAGTGTCTCTACTCTCTCACTCCTGACTGTTAACCCCAGGAGTGTCTCTACTCTCTCAGTCCTGACTGTAAACCGCAGGACTGTCTCTACTCTCTCAGTCCTGACTGTAAACCCCAGGACTGTCTCTACACTCTCACTCCTGACTGTAAACCCCAGGAGTGTTTCCACTCTCTCACTCCTGACTGTAAACCCCAGGACTGTCTCTACTCTCTCACTCCTGACTGTAAACCCCAGGAATGTCTCTACTCTCCCACTCCTGACTGTAAAACCCAGGAGTGTCTATACTCTCTCACTCCTGACTGTAAACCCCAGGAGTGTCTCTAGTCTCTCACTCCTGACTGTAAACCCCAGAAGAGTCTCTACTCTCTCACTCCTGACGGTAAACCCCAGGACTGTCTCTACTCTCCCACTCCTGACTGTAAAACCCAGGAGTGTCTATACTCTCTCACTCCTGACTGTAAACCCCAGGAGTGTCTCTGCTCTCTCACTCCTGAATGAAAACCCAGGTGTGTCTCTACTCTCTCACTCCTGACTGTTAACCCCAGGAGTGTCTCTACTCTCTCCCTCCTGACTGTAAACCCCAGGACTGTCTCTAATCTCTCACTCCTGACTGTAAACCCCAGGAGTGTCTCTACTCTCTCACTCCTGACTGTAAACCCCAGGAGTGTCCCCACTCTCTCACTCCTGACTGTAAACCCAAGCACTGTCTCTACTCTCTCACTCCTGACTGTAAACCCCAGGTAATGTCTCTCCTCTCTAACTCCTGACTGTAAACCCCAGGACTGTCTCTACTCTCTCACTCCTGAGTGTAAACCCCAGGACTGTCTCTACTCTCTCACTCCTGTCTGTAAAGCCCAGGACTCTCTCTCTCCTCTCTCACTCCTGACTGTAAACCCCAGGAGTGTCTCTGCTCTCTCACTCCTGACTGTAAACCCAAGCACTGTCTCTCCTCTCTCACTCCTGACTGTAAACCCCAGGACTGTCGCTACTCTCTCACTCCTGACTGTAAACCCCAGGAGTGTCTCTACTCTCTCAATCCTGACTGTAAACCCAAGCACTGTCTCTACGCTCTCACTCCTGACTCTAAACCCCAGGAGTGTCTCTCCTCTCTCACTCCTGACTGTAAACCCCAGGACTGTCTCTACTCTCTCACTCCTGACTGTAAACCCCAGGACTGTCTCTACTCTCTCACTCCTGATTTTAAACCCCAGGAGTGTCTCTACTCTCTCACTCCTGACTGTAAACCCCAGGAGTGTCCCTACTCTCTCACTCCTGACTGTAAACCCAAGCACTGTCTCTACTCTCTCACTCCTGACTGTAAACCCCTGGACTGTCTCTACTCTCTCACTCCTGACTGTAAACCCCAGGACTTTCTCTACACTCTCACTCCTGACTGTAAACCCCAGGTAATGTCTCTCCTCTCTAACTCCTGACTCTAAACCCCAGGACTGTCTCTACTCTCTCACTCCTGAGTGTAAACCCCAGGACTGTCTCTACTCTCTCACTCCTGAGTGTAAACCCCAGGACTGTCTCTACTCTCTCACTCCTGACTGTAAACCCCAGGAGTGTCTCTACTCTCTCACTCCTGACTGTAAACCCCAGGACTGTCGCTACTCTCTCACTCCTGACTGTAAACCCCAGGAGTGTCTCTGCTCTCTCAATCCTGACTGAAAACCCAAGCACTGTCTCTACGCTCTCACTCCTGACTCTAAACCCCAGGAGTGTCTCTCCTCTCTCACTCCTGACTGTAAACCCCAGGAGTGTCTCGACTCTCTAACTCCTGACTGTAAACCCCAGGACAGTCTCTTCTCTCTCTCTCCTGACTGTAAACCCCAGGAGTGTCTCTACTCTCTCACTCCTGTCTGTAAACCCCAGGACTGTCTCTACTCTCTCACTCCTGACTGTAAACCCCAGGACTGTCTCTTCTCTCTCACTCCTGACTGTAAACCCCAGGACTGTCTCTACTCTCTCAGTCCTGACTGTAAACCCCAGGAGTGTCTCTCCTCTCTAACTCCTGACTGTAAACCCCAGGACTGTCTCTACTCTCTCACTCCTGATTTTAAACCCCAGGAGTGTCTCTACTCTCTCACTCCTGACTGTAAACCCCAGGAGTGTCCCTACTCTCTCACTCCTGACTGTAAACCCAAGCACTGTCTCTACTCTCTCACTCCTGACTGTAAACCCCTGGACTGTCTCTACTCTCTCACTCCTGACTGTAAACCCCAGGACTTTCTCTACACTCTCACTCCTGACTGTAAACCCCAGGTAATGTCTCTCCTCTCTAACTCCTGACTCTAAACCCCAGGACTGTCTCTACTCTCTCACTCCTGTCTGTAAACCCCAGGACTCTCTCTCATCTCTCACTCCTGACTGTAAACCCCAGGAGTGTCTCTACTCTCTCACTCCTGACTGTAAACCCCAGGACTGTCGCTACTCTCTCACTCCTGACTGTAAACCCCAGGAGTGTCTCTGCTCTCTCAATCCTGACTGAAAACCCAAGCACTGTCTCTACGCTCTCACTCCTGACTCTAAACCCCAGGAGTGTCTCTCCTCTCTCACTCCTGACTGTAAACCCCAGGAGTGTCTCGACTCTCTAACTCCTGACTGTAAACCCCAGGACAGTCTCTTCTCTCTCTCTCCTGACTGTAAACCCCAGGAGTGTCTCTACTCTCTCACTCCTGTCTGTAAACCCCAGGACTGTCTCTACTCTCTCACTCCTGACTGTAAACCCCAGGACTGTCTCTTCTCTCTCACTCCTGACTGTAAACCCCAGGACTGTCTCTACTCTCTCAGTCCTGACTGTAAACCCCAGGAGTGTCTCCACTCTCTCACTCCTGACTGTAAACCCCAGGAGTGTCTCTACTCTCTCACTCCTGACTGTAAACCCCAGGAGTGTCTCTACTCTCTCACTCCTGACTGTAAACCCCAGGACTGTCTCTACTCTCTCACTCCTGAGTGTAAACCCCAGGAGAGTGTCTACTCTCTCACTCCTGACTGTAAACCCCAGGAGTGTCTCTGCTTTCTCACTCCTGACCATATACCCCAGGACTGTCTCTACTCTCTCACTCCTGACTGTAAACCCCAGGAATGTCTCTACTCTCTCACTCCTGACTGTAAACCCCAGGACTGTCTCTACTTTCTCACTCCTGACTGTAAAACCCAGGTGTGTCTCTACTCTCTCACTCCTGACTGTTAACCCCAGGAGTGTCTCTACTCTCTCACTCCTGACTGTAAACCCCAGGACTGTCTCTACACTCTCACTCCTCACTGTAAACCCCAGGACTGTCTCTTCTCTCTCAATCCTGACTGTTAACCCCAGGAGTGTCTCTACTCTCTCACTCCTGACTGTAAACCCCAGGACTGTCTCTTCTCTCTCACTCCTGACTGTAAACCCCAGGAGTGTCTCTACTCTCTCACTCCTGACTGTAAACCCCAGGACTGTCTCTACTCTCTCACTCTTGACTGTAAACCCCAGGAGTGTCTCTACTCTCTCACTCCTGACTGTAAACCCCAGGAGTGTCTCTACTCTCTCACTCCTGACTGTAAACCCCAGGACTGTCTCTACTCTCTCACTCCGGACTGTAAACCCCAGGACTGTCTCTACTATCTCACTCCTGACTGTAAAACCCAGGAGTGTCTCTACACTCTCACTCCTGACTGTAAACCCCAGGACTGTCTCCACTCTCTCACTTTTGACTGTAAACCCCAGGACTGTCTCTACACTCTCACTCCTGACTGTAAACCCCCGGAGTGTCTCTACTCTCTCACTCCTGACTGTAAACCCCAGGAGTGTCTCTACTCTCTCAGTCCTGACTGTAAACCGCAGGACTGTCTCTACTCTCTCAGTCCTGACTGTAAACCCCAGGACTGTCTCTACACTCTCACTCCTGACTGTAAACCCCAGGAGTGTTTCTACTCTCTCACTCCTGACTGTAAACCCCAGGACTGTCTCTACTCTCTCACTCCTGACTGTAAACCCCAGGAATATCTCTACTCTCTCACTCCTGTCTGTAAACCCCAGGACTGTTTCTACTCTCTCACTCCGGACTGTAAACCCCAGGAGTGTCTCTATTGTCTCACTGCTGACTTTAAACCCAAGCACTGTCTCTACTCTCTCACTCCTGACTGTAAACCCCAGGACTGTCTCTACTCTCTCACTCCTGACTGTAAACCCCAGGAGTGTCTCGACTCTCTAACTCCTGACTGTAAACCCCAGGACCGTCTCTTCTCTCTCTCTCCTGACTGTAAACCCCAGGAGTGTCTCTACTCTCTCACTCCTGTCTGTAAACCCCAGGACTGTCTCTACTCTCTCACTCCTGACTGTAAACCCCAGGACTGTCTCTACTCTCTCACTCCTGACTGTAAACCCCAGGACTGTCTCTACTCTCTCACTCCTGACTGTAAACCCCAGGAGTGTCTCTACTCTCTCACTCCTGACTGTAAAACCCAGGAGTTTCTCTACTCTCTCACACCGGACTGTAAACCCCCGGACTGTCTCTACTCTCTCACTCCAGACTGTAAACCCCAGGAGTGTCTCTACTCTCTCACTCCTGACTGTAAACCCCAGGGGTGTCTCTACTCTCTCACTCCTGACTGTAAACCCCAGGACTGTCTCTACTCTCTCACTCCTGAGTGTAAACCCCAGGACAGTGTCTACTCTCTCACTCCTGACTGTAAACCCCAGGAGTGTCTCTGCTCTCCCACTCCTGACCATATACCCCAGGACTGTCTCTACTCTCTCACTCCTGACTGTAAACCCCAGGAATGTCTCTACTCTCTCACTCCTGACTGTAAACCCCAGGACTGTCTCTACTCGCTCACTCCTGACTGTAAAACCCAGGTGTGTCTCTACTATCTCACTCCTGACTGTTAACCCCAGGACTGTCTCTACTCTCTCACTCCTGACTGTAAACCCCAGGAATGTCTCTACTCTCTCACTCCTGACTGTAAACCCCAGGACTGTCTCTACTCTCTCACTCCTGACTGTAAAACCCAGGTGTGTCTCTACTCTCTCACTCCTGACTGTTAACCCCAGGAGTGTCTCTACTCTCTCACTCCTGACTGTAAACCCCAGGACTGTCTCTACACTCTCACTCCTCACTGTAAACCCCAGGACTGTCTCTTCTCTCTCAATCCTGACTGTTAACCCCAGGAGTGTCTCTACTCTCTCACTCCTGACTGTAAACCCCAGGACTGTCTCTTCTCTCTCACTCCTGACTGTAAACCCCAGGAGTGTCTCTACTCTCTCACTCCTGACTGTAAACCCCAGGACTGTCTCTACTCTCTCACTCTTGACTGTAAACCCCAGGAGTGTCTCTACTCTCTCACTCCTGACTGTAAACCCCAGGAGTGTCTCTACTCTCTCACTCCGTACTGTAAACCCCAGGACTGTCTCTACTATCTCACTCCTGACTGTAAAACCCAGGAGTGTCTCTACACTCTCACTCCTGACTGTAAACCCCAGGACTGTCTCCACTCTCTCACTTTTGACTGTAAACCCCAGGACTGTCTCTACACTCTCACGCCTGACTGGAAACCCCAGGAGTGTCTCTCCTCTCTCACTCCTGACTGTAAACCCCCGGAGTGTCTCTACTCTCTCACTCCTGACTGTTAACCCCTGGAGTGTCTCTACTATCTCAGTCCTGACTGTAAACCGCAGGACTGTCTCTACTCTCTCAGTCCTGACTGTAAACCCCAGGACTGTCTCTACACTCTCACTCCTGACTGTAAACCCCAGGAGTGTTTCTACTCTCTCACTCCTGACTGTAAACCCCAGGACTGTCTCTACTCTCTCACTCCTGACTGTAAACCCCAGGAATGTCTCTACTATCTCACTCCTGTCTGTAAACCCCAGGACTGTTTCTACTCTCTCACTCCGGACTGTAAACCCCAGGAGTGTCTCTATTGTCTCACTGCTGACTTTAAACCCAAGCACTGTCTCTACTCTCTCACTCCTGACTGTAAACCCCAGGACTGTCTCTACACTCTCACTCCTGACTGTAAACCCCAGGAGTGTCTCGACTCTCTAACTCCTGACTGTAAACCCCAGGACCGTCTCTTCTCTCTCTCTCCTGACTGTAAACCCCAGGAGTGTCTCTACTCTCTCACTCCTGTCTGTAAACCCCAGGACTGTCTCTACTCTCTCACTCCTGACTGTAAACCCCAGGACTGTCTCTACTCTCTCACTCCTGACTGTAAACCCCAGGACTGTCTCTACTCTCTCACTCCTGACTGTAAACCCCAGGAGTGTCTCTACTCTCTCACTCCTGACTGTAAAACCCAGGAGTGTCTCTACTCTCTCACTCCGGACTGTAAACCCCAGGACTGTCTCTACTCTCTCACTCCAGACTGTAAACCCCAGGAGTGTCTCTACTCTCTCACTCCTGACTGTAAACCCCAGGAGTGTCTCTACTCTCTCACTCCTGACTGTAAACCCCAGGCCTGTCTCTACTCTCTCACTCCTGAGTGTAAACCCCAGGACAGTGTCTACTCTCTCACTCCTGACTGTAAACCCCAGGAGTGTCTCTGCTCTCTCACTCCTGACCATATACCCCAGGACTGTCTCTACTCTCTCACTCCTGACTGTAAACCCCAGGAATGTCTCTACTCTCTCACTCCTGACTGTAAACCCCAGGACTGTCTCTAATCTCTCACTCCTGACTGTAAAACCCAGGTGTGTCTCTACTCTCTCACTCCTGACTGTAAACCCCAGGAATGTCTCTACTCTCTCACTCCTGACTGTAAACCCCAGGAATGTCTCTACTCTCTCACTCCTGACTGTAAACCCCAGGAATGTCTCTACTCTCTCACTCCTGACTGTAAACCCCAGGACTGTCTCTACTCTCTCACTCCTGACTGTAAAACCCAGGTGTGTCTCTACTCTCTCACTCCTGACTGTTAACCCCAGGAGTGTCTCTACTCTCTCACTCCTGACTGTAAACCCCAGGACTGTCTCTACACTCTCACTCCTCACTGTAAACCCCAGGACTGTCTCTTCTCTCTCAATCCTGACTGTTAACCCCAGGAGTGTCTCTACTCTCTCACTCCTGACTGTAAACCCCAGGACTTTCTCTTCTCTCTCACTCCTGACTGTAAACCCCAGGAGTGTCTCTACTCTCTCACTCCTGACTGTAAACCCCAGGACTGTCTCTACTCTCTCACTCTTGACTGTAAACCCCAGGAGTGTCTCTACTCTCTCACTCCTGACTGTAAACCCCAGGAGTGTCTCTACTCTCTCACTCCGGACTGTAAACCCCAGGACTGTCTCTACTATCTCACTCCTGACTGTAAAACCCAGGAGTGTCTCTACACTCTCACTCCTGACTGTAAACCCCAGGACTGTCTCCACTCTCTCACTTTTGACTGTAAACCCCAGGACTGTCTCTACACTCTCACGCCTGACTGGAAACCCCAGGAGTGTCTCTCCTCTCTCACTCCTGACTGTAAACCCCCGGAGTGTCTCTACTCTCTCACTCCTGACTGTTAACCCCTGGAGTGTCTCTACTATCTCAGTCCTGACTGTAAACCGCAGGACTGTCTCTACTCTCTCAGTCCTGACTGTAAACCCCAGGACTGTCTCTACACTCTCACTCCTGACTGTAAACCCCAGGAGTCTTTCTACTCTCTCACTCCTGACTGTAAACCCCAGGACTGTCTCTACTCTCTCACTCCTGACTGTAAACCCCAGGAATGTCTCTACTATCTCACTCCTGTCTGTAAACCCCAGGACTGTTTCTACTCTCTCACTCCGGACTGTAAACCCCAGGAGTGTCTCTATTGTCTCACTGCTGACTTTAAACCCAAGCACTGTCTCTACTCTCTCACTCCTGACTGTAAACCCCAGGACTGTCTCTACACTCTCACTCCTGACTGTAAACCCCAGGAGTGTCTCGACTCTCTAACTCCTGACTGTAAACCCCAGGACCGTCTCTTCTCTCTCTCTCCTGACTGTAAACCCCAGGAGTGTCTCTACTCTCTCACTCCTGTCTGTAAACCCCAGGACTGTCTCTACTCTCTCACTCCTGACTGTAAACCCCAGGACTGTCTCTACTCTCTCACTCCTGACTGTAAACCCCAGGACTGTCTCTACTCTCTCACTCCTGACTGTAAACCCCAGGAGTGTCTCTACTCTCTCACTCCTGACTGTAAAACCCAGGAGTGTCTCTACTCTCTCACTCCGGACTGTAAACCCCAGGACTGTCTCTACTCTCTCACTCCAGACTGTAAACCCCAGGAGTGTCTCTACTCTCTCACTCCTGACTGTAAACCCCAGGAGTGTCTCTACTCTCTCACTCCTGACTGTAAACCCCAGGCCTGTCTCTACTCTCTCACTCCTGAGTGTAAACCCCAGGACAGTGTCTACTCTCTCACTCCTGACTGTAAACCCCAGGAGTGTCTCTGCTCTCTCACTCCTGACCATATACCCCAGGACTGTCTCTACTCTCTCACTCCTGACTGTAAACCCCAGGAATGTCTCTACTCTCTCACTCCTGACTGTAAACCCCAGGACTGTCTCTAATCTCTCACTCCTGTCTGTAAAACCCAGGTGTGTCTCTACTCTCTCACTCCTGACTGTTAACCCCAGGAGTGTCTCTACTCTCTCACTCCTGACTGTAAACCCCAGGACTGTCTCTACACTCTCACTCCTGACTGTAAACCCCAGGACTGTCTCTTCTCTCTCAATCCTGACTGTTAACCCCAGGAGAGTCTCTACTCTCTCACTCCTGACTGTTACCCCCAGGAGTGTCTCTACTCTCTCACTCCTGACTGTAAACCCCAGGAGTGTCTCTACTCTCTCACTCCTGACTGTAAACCCCAGGAGTGTCCCTACTCTCTCAGTCCTGACTGTAAACCCAAGCACTGTCTCTACTCTCTCACTCCTGACTGTAAACCCCAGGACTGTCTCTACTCTCTCACTCCTGACTGTAAACCCCAGGACTTTCTCTACAATCTCACTCCTGACTGTAAACCCCAGGTAATGTCTCTCCTCTCTAACTCCTGACTGTAAACCCCAGGACTGTCTCTACTCTCTCACTCCTGTCTGTAAACCCAGGACTGTCTCTCCTCTCTCACTCCTGACTGTAAACCCCAGGAGTGTCTCTACTCTCTCACTCCTGACTGTAAACCCCAGGAATTTCGCTACTCTCTGACTCCTGACTGTAAACCCCAGGAGTGTCTCTACTCACTCACTCCTGACTGTAAACACCAGGAGTGTCTCTACTCTCTCTCTCCTGACTGTAAACCCCAGGAGTGTCTCTACTCTCTAACTCCTGACTGTAAACCCCAGGACTGTCTCTACTCTCTCACTCCTGATTTTAAACCCCAGGAGATTCTCAACTCTCTCACTCCTGACTGTAATCCCCAGGAGTGTCTCTACTCTCTCACTCCTGACTCTAAACCCCAGGAGTGTCTCTACTCTTTCAATCCGGACTGTAAACCCCAGGACTGTCTCTACTATCTCACTCCTGACTGTAAAACCCAGGAGTGTCTCTACACTCTCACTCCTGACTGTAAATCCCAGGAGTGACTCTACTCTCTCACTCCTGACTGTAAACCCCAGGAATGTCTCTACTCTCTCACACTTGACTGTAAACCCCAGGACTGTCTCTAGACTCTCACGCCTGACTGGAAACCCCAGGAGTGTCTCTCCTCTCTCACTCCTGACTGTAAACCCCCGGAGTGTCTCTACTCTCTCACTCCTGACTGTTAACCCCAGGAGTGTCTCTACTCTCTCACTCCTGACTGTAAACCGCAGGACTGCCTCTACTCTCTCAGTCCTGACTGTAAACCCCAGGGCTGTCTCTACACTCTCACTCCTGACAGTAAACCCCAGGACTGTCTACTCTCTCACTCCGGACTGTAAACCCCAGGACTGTCTCTACTCTCTCACTCCTGACTGTAAACCCCAGGAGTGTCTCTCCTCTCTAACTCCTGACTGTAAACCCCAGGACTGTCTCTACTCTCTCACTCCGGATTTTAAACCCCAGGAGATTCTCTACTCTCTCACTCCTGACTGTAAATCCCAGGACTGTCTCTCCTCTCTCACTCCTGACTGTAAACCCCAGGACTGTCTCTTCTCTCTCATTCCTGACTGTAAACCCCAGGAGTGTCTCAACTCTCTCACTCCTGACTGTAAACCCCAGGACTGTCTCTACTCTCTCACTCCTGACTGTAAACCCCAGGAGTGACTCTACTCTCACTCCTGACTGTAAACCCCAGGAGTGTCTCTACTCTCTCACTCCTGACTGTAAACCCCAGGACTGTCTCTACTCTCTCACTCTGGACTGTAAACCCCAGGACTTTCTCTACTATCTCACTCCTGACTGTAAAACCCTGGAGTGTCTCTACACTCTCACTCCTGACTGTAAACCCCAGGACTGTCTCTACTCTCTCACTCTTGACTGTAAACCCCAGGACTGTCTCTACACTCTCACGCCTGACTGGAAACCCAGGGAATGTCTCTCCTCTCTCACTCCTGACTGTAAACCCCCGGAGTGTCTCTACTCTCTCACTCCTGACTGTTAACCCCAGGAGTGTCTCTACTCTCTCACTCCTGACTGTATACCGCAGGACTGTCTCTACTCTCTCAGTCCTGACTGTAAACCCCAGGACTGTCTCTACACTCTCACTCCTGACAGTAAACCCCAGGACTGTCTCTACTCTCTCACTCCTGACTGTAAACCCCAGGACTGTCTCTACACTCTCACTCCTGACTGTAAACCCCAGGAGTGTCTCTACTCTCTCACTCCTGACTGTAAAACCCAGGAGTGTCTCTACTCTCTCACTCCGGACTGTAAACCCCAGGACTGTCTCTACTCTCTCACTCCAGACTGTAAACCCCAGGAGTGTCTCTACTCTCTCACTCCTGACTGTAAACCCCAGGAGTGTCTCTAGTCTCTCACTCCTGACTGTAAAACCCAGAAGTGTCTCTATTCTCTCACTCCTGTCTGTGAACTCCAGAGTGTCTCTACTCTCACTCCTGACTGTAAACCCCAGGAGTGTCTCTGCTGTCTCACTCCTGACCATATACCCCAGGACTGTCTCTACTCTCTCACTCCTGACTGTAAACCCCAGGACTGTCTCTACTCTCTCACTCCTGACTGTAAACCCCAGGACTGTCTCTACTCTCTCACTCCTGTCTGTAAAACCCAGGTGTGTCTCTACTCTCTCACTCCTGACTGTAAATCCCCGGAGTGTCTCTACTCTCTCACTCCTGACTGTTATCCCCAGGAGTGTCTCTACTCTCTCACTCCTGACTGTAAACCGCAGGACTGTCTCTACTCTCTCAGTCCTGACTGTAAACGCCAGGACTGTCTCTACACTCTCACTCCTGACAGTAAACCCCAGGACTGTCTCTACTCTCTCACTCCTGACTGTAAACCCCAGGAATGTCTCTACTCTCTCACTCCTGTCTGTAAACCCCAGGACTGTCTCTACTCTCTCACTCCGGACTGTAAACCCCAGGACTGTCTCTAATCTCTCACTCCTGACTGTAAACCCCAGGAGTGTCTCTCCTCTCTAACTCCTGACTGTAAACCCCAGGACTGTCTCTATTCTCTCACTCCTGATTTTAAACCCCACGAGATTCTCTACTCTCTCACTCCTGACTGTAAACCCCAGGACTGTCTCTCCTCTCTCACTCCTGTCTGCAAACCCCAGGACTGTCTCTTCTCTCTCACTCCTGACTGTAAACCCCAGGAGTGTCTCTACTCACTCACTCCTGACTGTAAACCCCAGGAGTGTCTCTACTCTCTCACTCCTGACTGTAAACCCCAGGACTGTCTCTACTCTCTCACTCCTGTCTGTAAACCCCAGGACTGTCTCTACTCTCTCACTCCTGACTGTAAACCCCAGGACTGTCGCTACTCTCTCACTCCTTACTGTAAACCCCAGGAGTGTCTCTCCTCTCTCACTCCTGACTGTAAACCCCCGGAGTGTCTCTACTCTCTCACTCCTGACTGTTAACCCCAGGAGTGTCTCTACTCTCTCAGTCCTGACTGTAAACCGCAGGACTGTCTCTACTCTCTCAGTCCTGACTGTAAACCCCAGGACTGTCTCTACACTCTCACACCTGACTGTAAACCCCAGGAGTGTTTCTACTCTCTCACTCCTGACTGTAAACCCCAGGACTGTCTCTACTCTCTCAGTCCTGACTGTAAACCCCAGGAATGTCTCTACTCTCTCACTCCTGTCTGTAAACCCCAGGACTGTTTCTACTCTCTCACTCCGGACTGTAAACCCCAGGAGTGTCTCTATTGTCTCACTGCTGACTTTAAACCCAAGCACTGTCTCTACTCTCTCACTCCTGACTGTAAACCCCAGGACTGTCTCTACTCTCTCACTCCTAACTGTAAACCCCAGGAGTGTCTCTACTCTCTCACTCCTGCTGTTAACCCCAGGAGTATCTCGACTCTCTAACTCCTGACTGTAAACCCCAGGACCGTCTCTTCTCTCTCTCTCCTGACTGTAAACCCCAGGAGTGTCTCTACTCTCTCACTCCGGTCTGTAAACTCCAGGAGTGTTTCTACTCTCTCACTCCTGACTGTAAACCCCAGGACTGTCTCTACTCTCTCACTCCTGATTGTAAACCCCTGGAGTGTCTCTACTCTCTCACTCCTGACTGTAAACCCCAGGACTGTCTCAACTCTCTCACTCCCGACTGTAAACCCCAGGAGTGTCTCTACTTTCTCACTGCTGACTGTAAACCCTAGGAGTGTCTCAACTCTCTCACTACTGACTGTAAAACCCAGGAGTGTCTCTACTCTCTCACTCCTGATTGTAAACCCAAGCACTGTCTCTACTCTCTCACTCCTGACTGTAAACCCAAGCACTGTCTCTTCGCTCTCACTCCTGACTCTAAACCCCAGGAGTGTCTCTCCTCTCTCACTCCTGACTGTAAACCCCAGGAATGTCTCTACTCTCTCACTCCTGAGTGTAAACCCCAGGAGTGTCTCTATTCTCTCATTCCTGACTGTAAACCCCAGGAGTGTCTCTCCTCTCTAACTCCTGACTGTAAACCCCAGGACTGTCTCTACTCTCTCACTCCTGATTTTAAACCCCAGGAGATTCTCTACTCTCTCACTCCTGACTGTAAATCCCAGGACTGTCTCTCCTCTCTCACTCCTGACTGTAAACCCCAGGACTGTCTCTTCTCTCTCATTCCTGACTGTAAACCCCAGGAGTGTCTCAACTCTCTCACTCCTGACTGTAAACCCCAGGACTGTCTCTACTTTCTCACTCCTGACTGTAAACCCCAGGAGTGACTCTACTCTCACTCCTGACTGTAAACCCCAGGAGTGTCTCTACTCTCTCACTCCTGACTGGAAACCCCAGGACTGTCTCTACTCTCTCACTCTGGACTGTAAACCCCAGGACTTTCTCTACTATCTCACTCCTGACTGTAAAACCCTGGAGTGTCTCTACACTCTCACTCCTGACTGTAAACCCCAGGACTGTCTCTACTCTCTCACTCTTGACTGTAAACCCCAGGACTGTCTCTACACTCTCACGCCTGACTGGAAACCCAGGGAATGTCTCTCCTCTCTCACTCCTGACTGTAAACCCCCGGAGTGTCTCTACTCTCTCACTCCTGACTGTTAACCCCAGGAGTGTCTCTACTCTCTCACTCCTGACTGTATACCGCAGGACTGTCTCTACTCTCTCAGTCCTGACTGTAAACCCCAGG
Organism: Isurus oxyrinchus; assembly: GCA_026770705.1. Taxonomy (NCBI): domain Eukaryota; kingdom Metazoa; phylum Chordata; class Chondrichthyes; order Lamniformes; family Lamnidae; genus Isurus; species Isurus oxyrinchus. The sequence goes on from JANJGN010000389.1 coordinate 184,703, forward strand.
ACTGTCTCTACACTCTCACTCCTGACAGTAAACCCCAGGACTGTCTCTACTCTCTCACTCCTGACTGTAAACCCCAGGACTGTCTCTACACTCTCACTCCTGACTGTAAACCCCAGGAGTGTCTCTACTCTCTCACTCCTGACTGTAAAACCCAGGAGTGTCTCTACTCTCTCACTCCGGACTGTAAACCCCAGGACTGTCTCTACTCTCTCACTCCAGACTGTAAACCCCAGGAGTGTCTCTACTCTCACACTCCTGACTGTAAACCCCAGGAGTGTCTCTAGTCTCTCACTCCTGACTGTAAAACCCAGAAGTGTCTCTATTCTCTCACTCCTGTCTGTGAAATCCAGAGTGTCTCTACTCTCACTCCTGACTGTAAACCCCAGGAGTGTCTCTGCTGTCTCACTCCTGACCATATACCCCAGGACTGTCTCTACTCTCTCACTCCTGACTGTAAACCCCAGGACTGTCTCTACTCTCTCAGTCCTGACTGTAAACGCCAGGACTGTCTCTACACTCTCACTCCTGACAGTAAACCCCAGGACTGTCTCTACTCTCTCACTCCTGACTGTAAACCCCAGGAATGTCTCTACTCTCTCATTCCTGTCTGTAAACCCCAGGACTGTCTCTACTCTCTCACTCCGGACTGTAAACCCCAGGACTGTCTCTAATCTCTCACTCCTGACTGTAAACCCCAGGAGTGTCTCTCCTCTCTAACTCCTGACTGTAAACCCCAGGACTGTCTCTATTCTCTCACTCCTGATTTTAAACCCCATGAGATTCTCTACTCTCTCACTCCTGACTGTAAACCCCAGGACTGTCTCTCCTCTCTCACTCCTGTCTGCAAACCCCAGGACTGTCTCTTCTCTCTCACTCCTGACTGTAAACCCCAGGAGTGTCTCTACTCACTCACTCCTGACTGTAAACCCCAGGAGTGTCTCTACTCTCTCACTCCTGACTGTAAACCCCAGGACTGTCTCTACTCTCTCACTCCTGTCTGTAAACCCCAGGACTGTCTCTACTCTCTCACTCCTGACTGTAAACCCCAGGACTGTCGCTACTCTCTCACTCCTTACTGTAAACCCCAGGAGTGTCTCTCCTCTCTCACTCCTGACTGTAAACCCCCGGAGTGTCTCTACTCTCTCACTCCTGACTGTTAACCCCAGGAGTGTCTCTACTCTCTCAGTCCTGACTGTAAACCGCAGGACTGTCTCTACTCTCTCAGTCCTGACTGTAAACCCCAGGACTGTCTCTACACTCTCACACCTGACTGTAAACCCCAGGAGTGTTTCTACTCTCTCACTCCTGACTGTAAACCCCAGGACTGTCTCTACTCTCTCAGTCCTGACTGTAAACCCCAGGAATGTCTCTACTCTCTCACTCCTGTCTGTAAACCCCAGGACTGTTTCTACTCTCTCACTCCGGACTGTAAACCCCAGGAGTGTCTCTATTGTCTCACTGCTGACTTTAAACCCAAGCACTGTCTCTACTCTCTCACTCCTGACTGTAAACCCCAGGACTGTCTCTACTCTCTCACTCCTAACTGTAAACCCCAGGAGTGTCTCTACTCTCTCACTCCTGCTGTTAACCCCAGGAGTATCTCGACTCTCTAACTCCTGACTGTAAACCCCAGGACCGTCTCTTCTCTCTCTCTGCTGACTGTAAACCCCAGGAGTGTCTCTACTCTCTCACTCCGGTCTGTAAACTCCAGGAGTGTTTCTACTCTCTCACTCCTGACTGTAAACCCCAGGACTGTCTCTACTCTCTCACTCCTGATTGTAAACCCCTGGAGTGTCTCTACTCTCTCACTCCTGACTGTAAACCCCAGGACTGTCTCAACTCTCTCACTCCCGACTGTAAACCCCAGGAGTGTCTCTACTTTCTCACTGCTGACTGTAAACCCTAGGAGTGTCTCAACTCTCTCACTACTGACTGTAAAACCCAGGAGTGTCTCTACTCTCTCACTCCTGATTGTAAACCCAAGCACTGTCTCTACTCTCTCACTCCTGACTGTAAACCCAAGCACTGTCTCTTCGCTCTCACTCCTGACTCTAAACCCCAGGAGTGTCTCTCCTCTCTCACTCCTGACTGTAAACCCCAGGAATGTCTCTACTCTCTCACTCCTGAGTGTAAACCCCAGGAGTGTCTCTATTCTCTCATTCCTGACTGTAAACCCCAGGAGTGTCTCTCCTCTCTAACTCCTGAGTGTAAACCCCAGCACTGTCTGTACTCTCTCACTCCTGATTTTAAACCCCAGGAGATTCTCTACTCTCTCACTCCTGACTGTCAACCCCAGGACTGTCTCTCCTCTCTCACTCCTGACTGTAAACCCCAGGAGTGTCTCTACTCTCTCACTCCTGACTGTAAACCCCAGGAGATTCTCTACTCTCTCACTCCTGACTGTAAACCCCAGGAGTGTTTCTACTCTCTCACTCCTGACTGTAATCCCCAGGACTGTCTCTACTCTCTCATTCCTGAGTGTAAACCCCAGGACTGTCTCTACTCTCTCACTCCTGACTGTAAACCCCAGGACTGCCTCTACTCTCTCACTCCTGACTGTAAACCCAAGCACTGTCTCTCCTCTCTCACTCCTGACTGTAAACCCCAGGACTGTCGCTACTCTCTCACTCCTGACTGTAAACCCCAGGAGTGTCTCTACTCTCTCAATCCTGTCTGTAAACCCAAGCACTGTCTCTACGCTCTCACTCCTGACTCTAAACCCCAGGAGTGTCTCTCCTCTCTCACTCCTGACTGTAAACCCCAGGACTGTCTCTACTCTCTCACTCCTGAGTGTAAACCCCAGGAGTGTCTCTCCACTCTAACTCCTGACTGTAAACCCCAGGACTGTCTCTACTCTCTCACTCCTGATTTTAACCCCCAGGAGATTCTCCACTCTCTCACTCCTGACTGTAAACCCCAGGACTGTCTCTACTCTCTCACTCCTGTCTGTAAACCCCAGGACTGTCTCTACTCTCTCACTCCTGACTGTAAACCCCAGGACTGTCGCTACTCTCTCACTCCTTACTGTAAACCCCAGGAGTGTCTCTCCTCTCTCACTCCTGGCTGTAAACCCCCGGAGTGTCTCTACTCTCTCACTCCTGACTGTTAACCCCAGGAGTGTCTCTACTCTCTCAGTCCTGACTGTAAACCGCAGGACTGTCTCTACTCTCTCAGTCCTGACTGTAAACCCCAGGACTGTCTCTACACTCTCACTCCTGACTGTAAACCCCTGGAGTGTCTCTACTCTCTCACTCCTGACTGTAAACTCCAGGACTGTCTCAACTCTCTCACTCCCGACTGTAAACCCCAGGAGTGTCTCTAATTTCTCACTCCTGACTGTAAACCCCAGGAGTGTCTCTACTCTCTCACTACTGACTGTAAAACCCAGGAGTGTCTCTACTCTCTCACTCCTGACTGTAAACCCAAGCACTGTCTCTACTCTCTCACTCCTGACTGTAAACCCAAGCATTGTCTCTTCGCTCTCACTCCTGACTCTAAACCCCAGGAGTGTCTCTCCTCTCTCACTCCTGACTGTAAACCCCAGGTAATGTCTCTCCTCTCTCACTCCTGACTGTAAACCTCAGGACTGTCCCTACTCTCTCACTCCTGAGTGTAAACCCCAGGAAAGTCTATACTCTCTCACTCCAGACTGTAAACCCCAGGACTGCCTCTACTCTCTCACTCCTGACTGTAAACCCCAGGACTGTCTCTACTCTCTCACTCCTTACTGTAAACCCCTGGACTGTCTCTACTCTTTCACTCCTGACTGTAAACCCCAGGACTGTCTCTACTCTCTCACTCCTGACTGTAAACCCCAGGAGTTTCTCTACGCTCTCACTCCTGAGCGTAAAACCCAGGAGTGTCTCTACTCTCTCACTCCTGACTGTAAACCCCAGGAGTGTCTCTACTCTCTCTTTCCTGACTGTAAACCCCAGGACTGTCTCTCCTCTCCCACTCCTGTCTGTAAACCCCAGGAGTGTCTCCACACTCTCACTCCTGACTGTAAACCGCAGGACTGTCTCTACTCTCTCACTCCTGCCTGTTAACCCCAGGACTGTCTCTAATCTCTCACTCCTGTCTGTAAACCCCAGGACTCTCTCTACTCTCTCAGTCCTGACTGTAAACCCCAGGACTGTCTCTACACTCTCACTCCGGACTGTAAACCCCAGGAGTGTCTCTACTCTCTCACTCCTGACTGTAAACCCCAGGAGTGTCTCTACTCTCTCACTCCTGACTGTAAACCCAAGCACTGTCTCTACTCTCTCACTCCTGACTGTAAACCCCAGGAGTGTCTCTACTCTCTCACTCCTGACTGTAAACCCCAGGACTGTCTCTACTCTCTCACTCCTGACTGTAAACCCCAGGACTGTCTCTACTCTCTCACTCCAGACTGTAAACCCCAGAACTGTCTCTACTCTCTCACTCCTGACTGTAAACCGCAGGAGTGTCTCTCCTCTCCCACTCCTGACTGGAAAAACCCAGGAGTGTCTCTACTCTCTCACTCCTGACTGTACACCCCAGGACTGTCTCTACTCTCTCACTCCTGACTGTAAACCCCAGGGCTGTCTCTACTCTCTCACTCCTGACTGTAAACCCCAGGACTGTCTCTACTCTCTCACACCTGACTGTAAACCCCAGAAGTGTCTCTATTCTCTCACTCCTGACTGTAAACTCCAGAGTGTCTCTACTCTCTCACTCCTGAGTGTATACCCCAGGACTGTCTCTATTATCTCACTCCTGACTGTAAACCCCAGGACAGTCTCTACTCTCTCACTCCTGACTGTAAACCCCAGGACTGTCTCTACACTCTCACTCCTGACTATAAACCCCTGGACTGGCTCTACTCTCTCAATCCTGTCTGTTAACCCCAGGACTGTCTCTACTCTCTCACTCCTGACTGTAAACCCCTGGACTGTCTCTACTCTCTCACTCCTGACTGTAAACCCCTGGAGTGTCTCTACTCTCTCACTCCTGACTGCAAACCCCAGGAGTGTCTCTACTCTCTCACTACTGACTGTAAACCCAAGCACTGTCTCTACTCTCTCAGTCCTGACTGTAAACCCCAGGACTGTCTCTACTCTCTCACTCCTGACTATAAACCCCAGGACTGTCTCTACACTCTCACTCCTGACTGTAAACCCCAGGTAATGTCTCTCCTCTCTCACTCCTGACTGTAAACCTCAGGACTGTCTCTACTCTCTCACTCCTGAGTGTAAACCCCAGGAGAGTCTATACTCTCTCACTCCTGACTGTAAACCCCAGGATTGTCTCTACTCTCTCACTCCTGACTGTAAACCCCAGGACTGTCTCTACTCTCTCACTCCTGACTGTAAACCCCAGGAGTGTCTCTACTCTCTCTCTCCTGACTGTAAACCCCAGGACTGTCTCTTCTCTCTCACTCCTGACTGTAAACCCCAGGACTGTCTCTCCTCTCCCACTCCTGACTGGAAAAACCCAGGAGTGTCTCTACTCTCTCACTCCTGACTGTAAACCCCAGGGCTGTCTCTACTCTCTCACTCCTGTCTGTAAACCCCAGGAGTGTCTCTAGTCTCTCACACCTGACTGTAAACCCCAGAAGTGTCTCTATTCTCTCACTCCTGACTGTAAATTCCAGAGTGTCTCTACTCTCTCACTCCTGAGTGTAAACCCCAGGACTGTCTCTGCTCTCTCACTCCTGACCATAAACCCCAGGACTGTCTCTACTCTCTCAGTCCTGACTGTAAAACCCAGCACTGTCTCTTCTCTCTCACTCCTGACTGTAAAATACAGGAGTGTCTCTGCTCTCTCACTCCCGAATGTTAACCCCAGGAGTGTGTCTACTCTCTCACTCCTGACTGTAAACCCCAGGACTGTCTCTACACTCTCACTCCGGACTATAAACCCCAGGACTGTCTCTACTCTCTCAATCCTGTCTGTAAACCCCAGGAGTGTCTCTACTCTCTCACTCCTGACTGTAAACCCCAGGACTGTCGCTACTCTCTCACTCCTGACTGTAAACCCCTGGACTGTCTCTACTCACTCACTCCTGACTGTAAACCCCTGGAGTGTCTCTACTCTCTCACTCCTGACTGTAAACCCCAGGAGTGTCTCTGCTCTCTCACTCCTGACTGTAAACCCCAGGACTGTCTCTACTCTCTCACTCCTGACTGTAAACCCCAGGACTGTCTCTACACTCTCACTCCTGACTGTAAACCCCAGGTAATGTCTCTCCTCTCTCACTCCTGACTGTAAACCTCAGGACTGTCCCTACTCTCTCACTCCTGAGTGTATACCCCAGGAAAGTCTATACTCTCTCACTCCAGACTGTAAACCCCAGGACTGCCTCTACTCTCTCACTCCTGTCTGTAAACCCCAGGAGTGTCTCTCCTCTCTCACTCCTGACTGTAAACCCCAGGAGTGTCTCTACTCTCTCACTCCTGACTGTAAACCCCAGGACTGTCTCTACTCTTTCACTCCTGACTGTAAACCCCAGGACTGTCTCTACTCTCTCACTCCTGACTGTAAACCCCAGGAGTTTCTCTACGCTCTCACTCCTGAGCGTAAAACCCAGGAGTGTCTCTACTCTCTCACTCCTGACTGTAAACCCCAGGACTGTCTCTACTCTCTCACTCCTGACTGTAAACTCCAGAGTGTCTCTACTCTCTCACTCCTGAGTGTAAACCCCAGGACTGTCTCTGCTCTCTCACTCCTGACCATAAACCCCAGGACTGTCTCTACTCTCTCAGTCCTGACTGTAAAACCCAGCACTGTCTCTTCTCTCTCACTCCTGACTGTAAAATACAGGAGTGTCTCTGCTCTCTCACTCCCGAATGTTAACCCCAGGAGTGTCTCTACACTCTCACTCCTGACTGTAAACCCCAGGACTGTCTCTACACTCTCACTCCTGACTATAAACCCCAGGACTGTCTCTACTCTCTCAATCCTGTCTGTAAACCCCAGGAGTGTCTCTACTCTCTCACTCCTGACTGTAAACCCCAGGACTGTCTCTACTCTCTCACTCCTGACTGTAAACCCCTGGACTGTCTCTACTCTCTCACTCCTGACTGTAAACCCCAGGAGTGTCTCTACTCTCTCACTCCTGACTGTAAACCCCAGGAGTGTCTCTACTCTCTCACTCCTGACTGTAAACCCCAGGACTGTCTCTACTCTCTCACTCCTGACTGTAAACCCCAGGACTGTCTCTACACTCTCACTCCTGACTGTAAACCCCAGGTAATGTCTCTTCTCTCTCACTCCTGACTGTAAACCTCAGGACTGTCCCTACTCTCTCACTCCTGGTTTTAAACCCCAGGAAAGTCTATACTCTCTCACTCCAGACTGTAAACCCCAGGACTGCCTCTACACTCTCACTCCTGTCTGTAAACCCCAGGAGAGTCTCTCCTCTCTCACTCCTGACTGTAAACCCCAGGAGTGTCTCTACTCTCTCACTCCTGACTGTAAACCCCAGGACTGTCTCTACTCTCTCACTCCTGACTGTAAACCCCAGGACTGTCTCTACACTCTCACTCCTGACTGTAAACCCCAGGTAATGTCTCTTCTCTCTCACTCCTGACTGTAAACCTCAGGACTGTCCCTACTCTCTCACTCCAGACTGTAAACCCCAGGACTGCCTCTACACTCTCACTCCTGTCTGTAAACCCCAGGAGAGTCTCTCCTCTCTCACTCCTGACTGTAAACCCCAGGAGTGTCTCTACTCTCTCACTCCTGACTGTAAACCCCAGGACTGTCTCTACTCTTTCACTCCTGACTGTAAACCCCAGGACTGTCTCTACTCTCTCACTCCTGACTGTAAACCCCAGGAGTTTCTTTACGCTCTCACTCCTGAGTGTAAAACCCAGGAGTGTCTCTACTCTGTCACTCCTGACTGTAAACCCCAGGAGTGTCTCTACTCTCTCACTCCTGACTGTAAACCCCAGGAGTGTCTCTACTCTCTCTTTCCTGACTGTAAACCCCAGGACTGTCTCTCCTCTCCCACTCCTGACTGTAAACCCCAGGAGTGTCTCCACACTCTCACTCCTGACTGTAAACCGCAGGACTGTCTCTACTCTCTCACTCCTGCCTGTTAACCCCAGGACTGTCTCTAATCTCTCACTCCTGTCTGTAATCCCCAGGACTGTCTCTACTCTCTCAGTCCTGATGTAAACCCCAGGACTGTCTCTACACTCTCACTCCGGACTGTAAACCCCAGGAGTGTCTCTACTCTCTCACTCCTGACTGTAAAACCCTGGAGTGTCTCTACTCTCTCAGTCCAGACTGTAAACCCCAGGACTGTCTATACTCTCTCACTCCGGACTGTAAACCCCAGGACTGTCTCTACTCTCCCGCTCCTGACTGTAAACCCCAGGACTGTCTCTACTCTCTCACTCCTGTCTGTAATCCCCAGGAGTGTCTCTCCTCTCTCACTCCTGACTGTAAACCCCAGGAGTGTCTCTACTCTCTCACTCCTGACTGTAAACCCAAGCACTGTCTCTACTCTCTCACTCCTGACTGTAAACCCCAGGAGTGTCTCTACTCTCTCACTCATGAATGTAAACCCCAGGAGTGTCTCTACTCTCTCACTACTGACTGTAAACCCAAGCACTGACTCTATGCTCTCACTCCTGACTCTAAACCCCAGGAGTGTCTCTACTCTCTCACTCCTGACTGTAAACCCCAGGACTGTCTCTACATTCTCACTCCTGACTATAAACCCCAGGACTGTCTCTACTCTCTCACTCCTGAGTGTAAACCCCAGGACTGTCTCTGCTCTCTCACTCCTGCCTGCAAACCCCAGGACTTTCTCTACTCTCTCAGTCCTGACTGTAAAACCCAGCACTGTCTCTTCTCTCTCACTCCTGACTGTAAAATACAGGAGTGTCTCTGCTCTCTCACTCCCGAATGTTAACCCCAGGAGTGTCTCTACTCTCTAACTCCTGACTGTAAACCCCAGGACTGTCTCTACACTCTCACTCCGGACTATAAACCCCAGGACTGTCTCTACTCTCTCAATCCTGTCTGTAAACCCCAGGAGTGTCTCTACTCTCTCACTCCTGACTGTAAACCCCAGGAGTGTCTCTACTCTCTCACTCCTGACTGTAAACCCCAGGACTGTCTCTACTCTCTCACTCCTGACTGTAAACCCCAGGAGTGTCTCTACTCTCTCACTCCTGACTGTAAACCCCAGGAGTGTCTCTGCTCTCTCACTCCTGACTGTAAACCCCAGGACTGTCTCTACTCTCTCACTCCTGACTGTAAACCCCAGGACTGTCTCTACACTCTCACTCCTGACTGTAAACCCCAGGTAATGTCTCTCCTCTCTCACTCCTGACTGTAAACCTCAGGACTGTCCCTACTCTCTCACTCCTGAGTGTAAACCCCAGGAAAGTCTATACTCTCTCACTCCAGACTGTAAACCCCAGGACTGCCTCTACTCTCTCACTCCTGTCTGTAAACCCCAGGAGTGTCTCTCCTCTCTCACTCCTGACTGTAAACCCCAGGAGTGTCTCTACTCTCTCACTCCTGACTGTAAACCCCAGGACTGTCTCTACTCTTTCACTCCTGACTGTAAACCCCAGGACTGTCTCTACTCTCTCACTCCTGACTGTAAACCCCAGGAGTTTCTCTACGCTCTCACTCCTGAGCGTAAAACCCAGGAGTGTCTCTACTCTCTCACTCCTGACTGTAAACCCCAGGACTGTCTCTACTCTCTCACTCCTGACTGTAAACTCCAGAGTGTCTCTACTCTCTCACTCCTGACTGTAAACCCCAGGACTGTCTCTACTCTCTCACTCCTGACCATAAACCCCAGGACTGTCTCTACTCTCTCAGTCCTGACTGTAAAACCCAGCACTGTCTCTTCTCTCTCACTCCTGACTGTAAAATACAGGAGTGTCTCTGCTCTCTCACTCCCGAATGTTAACCCCAGGAGTGTCTCTACACTCTCACTCCTGACTGTAAACCCCAGGACTATCTCTACACTCTCACTCCTGACTATAAACCCCAGGACTGTCTCTACTCTCTCAATCCTGTCTGTAAACCCCAGGAGTGTCTCTACTCTCTCACTCCTGACTGTAAACCCCAGGACTGTCTCTACTCTCTCACTCCTGACTGTAAACCTTTGGACTGTCTCTACTCTCTCACTCCTGACTGTAAACCCCAGGAGTGTCTCTACTCTCTCACTCCTGACTGTAAACCCCAGGAGTGTCTCTACTCTCTCACTCCTGACTGTAAACCCCAGGACTGTCTCTACTCTCTCACTCCTGACTGTAAACCCCAGGACTGTCTCTACACTCTCACTCCTGACTGTAAACCCCAGGTAATGTCTCTCCTCTCTCACTCCTGACTGTAAACCTCAGGACTGTCCCTACTCTCTCACTCCTGAGTGTAAACCCCAGGAAAGTCTATACTCTCTCACTCCAGACTGTAAACCCCAGGACTGCCTCTACACTCTCACTCCTGTCTGTAAACCCCAGGAGTGTCTCTCCTCTCTCACTCCAGACTGTAAACCCCAGGAGTGTCTCTACTCTCTCACTCCTGACTGTAAACCCCAGGACTGTCTCTACTCTTTCACTCCTGACTGTAAACCCCAGGACTGTCTCTACTCTCTCACTCCTGACTGTAAACCCCAGGAGTTTCTCTACGCTCTCACTCCTGAGTGTAAAACCCAGGAGTGTCTCTACTCTCTCACTCCTGACTGTAAACCCCAGGAGTGTCTCTACTCTCTCACTCCTGACTGTAAACCCCAGGAGTGTCTCTACTCTCTCTTTCCTGACTGTAAACCCCAGGACTGTCTCTCCTCTCCCACTCATGTCTGTAAACCCCAGGAGTGTCTCCACACTCTCACTCCTGACTGTAAACCGCAGGACTGTCTCTACTCTCTCACTCCTGCCTGTTAACCCCAGGACTGTCTCTAATCTCTCACTCCTGTCTGTAATCCCCAGGACTGTCTCTACTCTCTCAGTCCTGACTGTAAACCCCAGGACTGTCTCTACACTCTCACTCCGGACTGTAAACCCCAGGGGTGTCTCTACTCTCTCACTCCTGACTGTAAAACCCTGGAGTGTCTCTACTCTCTCAGTCCAGACTGTAAACCCCAGGACTGTCTATACTCTCTCACTCCGGACTGTAAACCCCAGGACTGTCTCTACTCTCCCACTCCTGACTGTAAACCCCAGGACTGTCTCTACTCTCTCACTCCTGTCTGTAAACCCCAGGAGTGTCTCTCCTCTCTCACTCCTGACTGTAAACCCCAGGAGTGTCTCTACTCTCTCACTCCTGACTGTAAACCCAAGCACTGTCTCTACTCTCTCACTCCTGACTGTAAACCCCAGGAGTGTCTCTACTCTCTCACTCATGAATGTAAACCCCAGGAGTGTCTCAACTCTCTCACTACTGACTATAAACCCAAGCACTGACTCTATGCTCTCACTCCTGACTCTTAAACCCCTGGAGTGTCTCTACTCTCTCACTCCTGACTGTAAACCCCAGGACTGTCTCTACTCTCTCACTCCTGACTGTAAACCCCAGGACTGTCTCTTCTCTCTCACTCCTGACTGTAAACCCCAGGACTGTCTCTACTCTCTCACTCCTGACTGTAAACCGCAGGAGTGTCTCTCCTCTCCCACTCCTGACTGTAAAACCCAGGAGTGTCTCTACTCTCTCACTCCTGAATGTAAACCCCAGGAGTGTCTCTACTCTCCCACTCCTGACTGGAAAAACCCAGGAGAGTCTCTACTCTCTCACTCCTGACTGTAAACCCCAGGACTGTCTCTACTCTCTCACTCCTGACTGTAAACCCCAGGGCTGTCTCTACTCTCTCACTCCTGACTGTAAACCCCAGGACTGTCTCTACTCTCTCACTCCTGACTGTAAACCCCAGGGCTGTCTCTACTCTCTCACACCTGACTGTAAACCCCAGAAGTGTCTCTATTCTCTCACTCCTGACTGTAAACTCCAGAGTGTCTCTACTCTCTCACTCCTGAGTGTATACCCCAGGACTGTCTCTACTCTCTCACTCCTGACTGTAAACCCCAGGACTGTCTCTACTCTCTCACTCCTGACTGTAAACCCCAGGACTGTCTCTACACTCTCACTCCTGACTATAAACCCCAGGACTGGCTCTACTCTCTCAATCCTGTCTGTTAACCCCAGGACTGTCTCTACTCTCTCACTCCTGACTGTAAACCCCTGGACTGTCTCTACTCTCTCACTCCTGACTGTAAACCCCAGGAGTGTCTCTACTCACTCACTCCTGACTGCAAACCCCAGGAGTGTCTCTACTCTCTCACTACTGACTGTAAACCCAAGCACTGTCTCTACTCTCTCAGTCCTGACTGTAAACCCCAGGACTGTCTCTACTCTCTCACTCCTGACTATAAACCCCAGGACTGTCTCTACACTCTCACTCCTGACTGTAAACCCCAGGTAATGTCTCTCCTCTCTCACTCCTGACTGTAAACCTCAGGACTGTCTCTACTCTCTCCCTCCTGAGTGTAAACCCCAGGAGAGTCTATACTCTCTCACTCCTAACTGTAAACCCCAGGACTGTCTCTACTCTCTCACTCCTGACTGTAAACCCCAGGACTGTCTCTACTCTCTCACTCCAGACAGTAAACCCCAGGACTGTCTCTACTCTCACACTCCTGTCTGTAAACCCCAGGAGTGTCTCTCCTCTCTCACTCCTGACTGTAAACCCCAGGACTGTCTCTACTCTCTCACTCCTGACTGTAAACCCCAGGAGTGTCTCTACTCTCTCTCTCCTGACTGTAAACCCCAGGACTGTCTCTCCTCTCCCACTCCTTTCTGTAAACCCCAGGAGTGTCTCCACACTCTCACTCCTGACTGTAAACCGCAGGACTGTCTCTACTCTCTCACTCCTGCCTGTTAACCCCAGGATTGTCTCTAATCTCTCACTCCTGTCTGTTAACCCCAGGACTGTCTCTACTCTCTCACTCCTGACTTTAAACTCCAGGAGTGTCTCTACTCTCTCAGTCCTGACTGTAATACCCAGAAGTGTCTCTACTCTCTCACTCCTGACTGTAAACTCCAGAGTGTCTCTACTCTCTCAGTCCTGACTGTAAACCCCAGGAGTGTCTCTACTCTCTCACTCCTGACTATAAACCCCAGGACTGTCTCTACTCTCTCAATCCTGTCTGTAAACCCCAGGAGTGTCTCTACTCTCTCACTCCTGACTGTAAACCCCAGGACTGTCTCTACTCTCTCACTCCTGACTGTAAACCCCTGGACTGTCTCTACTCTCTCACTCCTGACTGTAAACCCCAGCAGTGTCTCTACTCTCTCACTCCTGACTGTAAACCCCAGGAGTGTCTCTACTCTCTCACTCCTGACTGTAAACCCCAGGAATGTCTCTACTCTCTCACTGCTGACTGTAAACCCCAGGACTGTCTCTACACTCTCACTCCTGACTGTAAACCCCAGGAAAGTCTATACTCTCTCACTCCAGACTGTAAACCCCAGGACTGCCTCTACACTCTCACTCCTGTCTGTAAACCCCAGGAGTGTCTCTCCTCTCTCACTCCTGACTGTAAACCCCAGGAGTGTCTCTACTCTCTCACTCCTGACTGTAAACCCCAGGACTGTCTCTACTCTTTCACTCCTGACTGTAAACCCCAGGACTGTCTCTACTCTCTCACTCCTGACTGTAAACCCCAGGAGTTTCTCTACGCTCTCACTCCTGACTGTAAACCCCTGGACTGTCTCTACTCTCTCACTCCTGACTGTAAACCCCAGGAGTGTCTCTACTCTCTCACTCCTGACTGTAAACCCCAGGAGTGTCTCTACTCTCTCTTTCCTGACTGTAAACCCCAGGACTGTCTCTCCTCTCCCACTCCTGTCTGTAAACCCCAGGAGTGTCTCCACACTCTCACTCCTGACTGTAAACCGCAGGACTGTCTCTACTCTCTCACTCCTGCCTGTTAACCCCAGGACTGTCTCTAATCTCTCACTCCTGTCTGTAATCCCCAGGACTGTCTCTACTCTCTCAGTCCTGACTGTAAACCCCAGGACTGTCTCTACACTCTCACTCCGGACTGTAAACCCCAGGAGTGTCTCTACTCTCTCACTCCTGACTGTAAAACCCTGGAGTGTCTCTACTCTCTCAGTCCAGACTGTAAACCCCAGGACTGTCTATACTCTCTCACTCCGGACTGTAAACCCCAGGACTGTCTCTACTCTCCCACTCCTGACTGTAAACCCCAGGAGTGTCTCTACTCTCTCACTCCTGAATGTAAACCCCAGGAGTGTCTCTACTCTCCCACTCCTGACTGGAAAAACCCAGGAGAGTCTTTACTCTCTCACTCCTGACTGTAAACCCCAGGAGTGTCTCTACTCTCTCACTCCTGACTGTAAACCCAAGCACTGTCTCTACTCTCTCACTCCTGACTGTAAACCCCAGGAGTGTCTCTACTCTCTCACTCATGAATGTAAACCCCAGGAGTGTCTCTACTCTCTCACTACTGACTGTAAACCCAAGCACTGACTCTATGCTCTCACTCCTGACTCTAAACCCCAGGAGTGTCTCTACTCTCTCACTCCTGACTGTAAACCCCAGGACTGTCTCTACTCTCTCACTCCTGACTGTAAACCCCAGGACTGTCTCTTCTCTCTCACTCCTGACTGTAAACCCCAGGACTGTCTCTACTCTCTCACTCCTGACTGTAAACCGCAGGAGTGTCTCGCCTCTCCCACTCCTGACTGTAAAACCCAGGAGTGTCTCTACTCTCTCACTCCTGAATGTAAACCCCAGGAGTGTCTCTACTCTCCCACTCCTGACTGGAAAAACCCAGGAGAGTCTCTACTCTCTCACTCCTGACTGTAAACCCCAGGACTGTCTCTACTCTCTCACTCCTGACTGTAAACACCAGGGCTGTCTCTACTCTCTCACTCCTGACTGTAAACCCCAGGACTGTCTCTACTCTCTCACTCCTGACTGTAAACCCCAGGACTGTCTCTACTCTCTCACACCTGACTGTAAACCCCAGAAGTGTCTCTATTCTCTCACTCCTGACTGTAAACTCCAGAGTGTCTCTACTCTCTCACTCCTGAGTGTATACCACAGGACTGTCTCTACTCTCTCACTCCTGACTGTAAACCCCAGGACTGTCTCTACTCTCTCACTCCTGACTGTAAACCCCAGGACTGTCTCTACACTCTCACTCCTGACTATAAACCCCAGGACTGGCTCTTCTCTCTCAATCCTGTCTGTTAACCCCAGGACTGTCTCTACTCTCTCACTCCTGACTGTAAACCCCGGGACTGTCTCTACTCTCTCACTCCTGACTGTAAACCCCAGGAGTGTCTCTACTCACTCACTCCTGACTGCAAACCCCAGGAGTGTCTCTACTCTCTCACTACTGACTGTAAACCCAAGCACTGTCTCTACTCTCTCAGTCCTGACTGTAAACCCCAGGACTGTCTCTACTCTCTCACTCCTGACTATAAACCCCTGGACTGTCTCTACACTCTCACTCCTGACTGTAAACCCCAGGTAATGTCTCTCCTCTCTCACTCCTGACTGTAAACCTCAGGACTGTCTCTACTCTCTCACTCCTGAGTGTAAACCCCAGGAGAGTCTATACTCTCTCACTCCAGACTGTAAACCCCAGGACTGTCTCTACTCTCTCACTCCTGACTGTAAACCCCAGGACTGTCTCTACTCTCTCACTCCAGACAGTAAACCCCAGGACTGTCTCTACTCTCTCACTCCTGTCTGGAACCCCCAGGAGTGTCCCTCCTCTCTCACTCCTGACTGTAAACCCCAGGACTGTCTCTACTCTCTCACTCCTGACTGTAAACCCCAGGAGTGTCTCTACTCTCTCTCTCCTGACTGTAAACCCCAGGACTGTCTCTCCTCTCCCACTCCTTTCTGTAAACCCCAGGAGTGTCTCCACACTCTCACTCCTGACTGTAAACCGCAGGACTGTCTCTACTCTCTCACTCCTGCCTGTTAACCCCAGGATTGTCTCTAATCTCTCACTCCTGTCTGTTAACCCCAGGACTGTCTCTACTCTCTCACTCCTGACTTTAAACTCCAGGAGTGTCTCTACTCTCTCAGTCCTGACTGTAATACCCAGAAGTGTCTCTACTCTCTCACTCCTGACTGTAAACTCCAGAGTGTCTCTACTCTCTCAGTCCTGACTGTAAACCCCAGGAGTGTCTCTACTCTCTCACTCCAGACTATAAACCCCAGTACTGTCTCTACTCTCTCTCTCCTGACTGTAAACCCCAGGACTGTCTCTACTCTCTCACTCCTGACTGTAAAACCCAGGAGTGTCTCTACTCTCTCACTCCTGACTGTTAACCCCAGGAGTGTCTCTACTCTCTCACTCCTGACTGTAAACGCCAGGACTGTCTCTACACTCTCACTCCTGACTGTAAACCCCAGGATTGTCTCTACTCTCTCACTCCAGACTGTAAACCCCAGAACTGTCTCTACTCTCTCACTCCTGACTGTTATCCCCAGGACAGTCTCTACTCTCTCACTCCTGACTGTAAACCCCAGGAGTGTCTCTACTCTCTCACTCCTGACTGTAAACCGCAGGAGTGTCTCTCCTCTCTCACTCCTGACTGTAAACCGCAGGAGTGTCTCTCCTCTCTCACTCCTGACTGTAAAACCCAGGAGAGTCTCTACACTCTCACTCCTGACTGTAAACCCCAGGACTGTCTCTTCTCTCTCAATCCTGACTGTAAACCCCAGGACTGTCTCTACTCTCTCACTCCTGACTGTAAACACCAGGACTGTCTCTACAGTCTCACTCCTGACTGTCAACCCCAGGTAATGTCTCTCCTCTCTAACTCCTGACTGTAAACCTCAGGACTGTCTCTACTCTCTCACTCCTGAGTGTAAACCCCTGGAGAGTCTATACTCTCTCACTCCTGACTGTAAACCCCAGGACTGTCTCTACTCTCTCACTCCAGACTGTAAACCCCAGGACTGTCTCTACTCTCTCACTCCTGTCTGTAAACCCCAGGAGTGTCTCTCCTCTCTCACTCCTGACTGTAAACCCCAGGACTGTCTCTACTCTCTCACTCCACTGTAAACCCCAGGAGTGTCTCTACTCTCTCACTCCTGACTGTAAACCCCAGGAGTGTCTCTATTCTCTCACTCCTGACTGTAAAACCCAGGAGTGTCTCTACTCTCTCAATCCAGACTGTAAACCCCAGGACTGTCTCTACTCTCTCACTCCAGACTGTAAACCCCAGGACTGTCTCTACTCTCTGACTCCTGACTGGAAACCCCAGGACTGTCTCTACTCTCCCACTCCTGACTGTGAACCCCAGGAGTGTCTCTACTCTCTCACTCCTGACTGTAAACCCAAGCACTGTCTCTACTCTCTCACTCCTGACTGTAAACCCCAGGACTGTCTCTACTCTCTCACTCCTGACTGTAAACCCCAGGAGTGTCTCTACTCTCTCACTCCTGAATGTAAACCCAAGCACTGACTCTACGCTCTCACTCCTGACTCTAAACCCCAGGAGTGTCTCTCCTCTCTCACTCCTGACTGTAAACCCCAGGACTGTCTCTACTCTCTCACTCCTGACTGTAAACCCCAGGACTGTCTCTACTCTCTCACTCCTGACTGTAAACCGCAGGAGTGTCTCTCCTCTCCCACTCCTGACTGTAAAACCCAGGAGTTTCTATACACTCTCACTCCTGACTGTAAACCCCAGGACTGTCTCTACACTCTTACGCCTGACTGTAAACCCCAGGACTGTCTCTTCTCTCTCACTCCTGACTGTAAAACCTCAGGAGAGTCTCTACTCTCTCACTCCTGAATGTAAACCCCAGGAGTGTCTCCACTCTCTCACTCCTGACTGTAAACCACAGGAGTGTCTCTACTCTCTCACTCCTGACCATAAACCCCAGGACTGTCTCTACTCTCTCAGTCCTGACTGTCAAACCCAGCACTGTCTCTTCTCTCTCACTCCTGACTGTAAAAGCCAGGAGTGTCTCTGCTCTCTCACTCCTGAATGTTAACCCCAGGAGTGTCTCTACTCTCTCACTCCTGACTGTAAACCCCAGGACTGTCTCTACACTCTCACTCCTGACTATAAACCCCAGGAGTGTCTCTACTCTCTCACTCCTGAGTGTAAACCCCAGGAGAGTCTATACTCTCTCACTCCTGACTGTAAACCCCAGGACTGTCTCTACTCTCTCACTCCTGACTGTAAACCCCAGGACTGTCTATACTCTCTCACTCCAGACAGTAAACCCCAGGACTGTCTCTACAGTCTCACTCCTGACTGTCAACCCCAGGTAATGTCTCTCCTCTCTAACTCCTGACTGTAAACCCCAGGACTGTCTCTACTCTCTCACTCCTGACTGTAAACCCCAGGAGTGTCTCTACTCTCTCTCTCCTGACTGTAAACCCCAGGACTGTCTCTCCTCTCCCACTTCTGTCTGTAAACCCCAGGAGTGTCTCCACACTCTCACTCCTGACTGTAAACCGCAGGACTGTCTCTACTCTCTCACTCCTGCCTGTTAAACCCAGGATTGTCTCTAATCTCTCACTCCTGTCTGTTAACGCCAGGACTGTCTCTACTCTCTCACTCCTGACTTTAAACTCCAGGAGTGTCTCTACTCTCTCAGTCCTGACTGTAATACCCAGAAGTGTCTCTACTCTCTCACTCCTGACTGTAAACTCCAGAGTGTCTCTACTCTCTCAGTCCTGACTGTAAACCCCAGGAGTGTCTCTACTCTCTCACTCCAGACTATAAACCCCAGTACTGTCTCTAGTCTCTCACTCCTGACTGTAAACCCCAGGACTGTCTCTACTCTCTCACTCCTGACTGTAAAACCCAGGAGTGTCTCTACTCTCTCACTCCTGACTGTTAACCCCAGGAGTGTCTCTACTCTGTCACTCCTGACTGTAAACGCCAGGACTGTCTCTACACTCTCACTCCTGACTGTAAACCCCAGGATTGTCTCTACTCTCTCAATCCTGAGTGTAAACCCCTGGAGAGTCTATACTCTCTCACTCCTGACTGTAAACCCCAGGACTGTCTCTACTCTCTCACTACTGACTGTAAACCCCAGGACTGTCTCTACTCTCTCACTCCAGACTGTAAAACCCAGGACTGTCTCTACTCTCTCACTCCTGTCTGTAAACCCCAGGAGTGTCTCTCCTCTCTCACTCCTGACTGTAAACCCCAGGACTGTCTCTTCTCTCTCACTCCGGACTGTAAACCCCAGGGGTGTCTCTACTCTCTCACTACTGACTGTAAACCCCAGGAGTGTCTCTATTCTCTCACTCCTGACTGTAAAACCCAGGAGTGTCTCTACTCTCTCAATCCAGACTGTAAACCCCAGGACTGTCTCTACTCTCTCACTCCAGACTGTAAACCCCAGGATTGTCTCTACTCTCTGACTCCTGACTGTAATCCCCGGGACTGTCTCTACACTCCCACTCCTGACTGTGAACCCCAGGACTGTCTCTACTCTCTCACTCCTGTCTGTAAACGCCAGGAGTGTCTCTACTCTCTCACTCCTGACTGTAAACCCCAGGAGTGTCTCTACTCTCTCACTCCTGACTGTAAACCCAAGCACTGTCTCTACTCTCTCACTCCTGACTGTAAACCCCAGGACTGTCTCTACTCTCTCACTCCTGACTGTAAACCCCAGGAGTGTCTCTACTCTCTCACGCCTGACTGTAAACCCAAGCACTGACTCTACGCTCTCACTCCTGACTCTAAACCCCACTAGTGTCTCTCCTCTCTCACTCCTGATTGTAAACCCCAGGACTGTCTCTACTCTCTCCCTCATGACTGTAAACCCCAGGACTGTCTCTACTCTCTCACTCCTGACTGTAAACCGCAGGAGTGTCTCTCCTCTCCCACTCCTGACTTAAAACCCAGGAGTTTCTATACACTCTCACTCCTGACTGTAAACCCCAGGACTGTCTCTACACTCTCACGCCTGACTGTAAACCCCAGGACTGTCTCTTCTCTCTCACTCCTGACTGTAAAACCTCAGGAGAGTCTCTACTCTCTCACTCCTGAATGTAAACCCCAGGAGTGTCTCCACTCTCTCACTCCTGACTGTAAACCCCAGGAGTGTCTCTACTCTCTCACTCCTGACCATAAACCCCAGGACTGTCTCTACTCTCTCAGTCCTGACTGTCAAACCCAGCACAGTCTCTTCTCTCTCACTCCTGACTGTAAAAGCCAGGAGTGTCTCTGCTCTCTCACTCCTGAATGTTAACCCCAGGACTGTCTCTACACTCTCACTCCTGACTATAAACCCCAGGAGTGTCTCTACTCTCTCACTCCTGACTGTAAACCCCAGGAGTGTCTCTACTCTCTCACTCCTGACTGTAAACCCCAGGTCTGTCTCTACTTTCTCAGTCCTGACTGTAAACCCCAGGACTGTCTCTACTCTCTCACTCCTGACTGTAAACACCAGGACTGTCTCTACAGTCTCACTCCTGACTGTCAACCCCAGGTAATGTCTCTCCTCTCTAACTCCTGACTGTAAACCTCAGGACTGTCTCTACTCTCTCACTCCTGAGTGTAAACCCCTGGAGAGTCTATACTCTCTCACTCCTGACTGTAAACCCCAGGACTGTCTCTACTCTCTCACTACTGAGTGTAAACCCCAGGACTGTCTCTACTCTCTCACTCCAGACTGTAAACCCCAGGACTGTCTCTACTCTCTCACTCCTGTCTGTGAACCCCAGGAGTGTCTCTCCTCTCTCACTCCTGACTGTAAACCCCAGGACTGTCTCTTCTCTCTCACTCCGGACTGTAAACCCCAGGAGTGTCTCTACTCTCTCAGTCCTGACTGTAAACCCCAGGAGTGTCTCTATTCTCTCACTCCTGACTGTAAAACCCAGGAGTGTCTCTACTCTCTCAATCCAGACTGTAAACCCCAGGACTGTCTCTACTCTCTCACTCCAGACTGTAAACCCCAGGACTGTCTCTACTCTCTGACTCCTTTCTGTAAACCCCAGGACTGTCTCTACTCTCCCACTCCTGACTGTGAACCCCAGGACTGTCTCTACTCTCTCACTCCTGTCTGTAAACCCCAGGAGTGTCTCTCCTCTCTCACTCCTGACTGTAAACCCCAGGAGTGTCTCTACTCTCTCACTCCTGACTGTAAACCCAAGCACTGTCTCTACTCTCTCACTCCTGACTGTAAACCCCAGTACTGTCTCTACTCTCTCACTCCTGACTGTAAACCCCAGGAGTGTCTCTACTCTCTCACTCCTGACTGTAAACCCAAGCACTGACTCTACGCTCTCACTCCTGACTCTAAACCCCAGGAGTGTTTCTCCTCTCTCACTCCTGACTGTAAACCCCAGGACTGTCTCTACTCTCTCACTCCTGACTGTAAACCCCAGGACTGTCTCTACTCTCTCACTCCTGACTGTAAACCCCAGGAGTGTCTCTACTCTCTCACTCCTGAATGTAAACCCAAGCACTGACTCTACGCTCTCACTCCTGACTCTAAACCCCAGGAGTGTCTCTCCTCTCTCACTCCTGACTGTAAACCCCAGGACTGTCTCTACTCTCTCACTCCTGACTGTAAACCCCAGGACTGTCTCTACTCTCTCACTCCTGACTGTAAACCGCAGGAGTGTCTCTCCTCTCCCACTCCTGACTGTAAAACCCAGGAGTTTCTATACACTCTCACTCCTGACTGTAAACCCCAGGACTGTCTCTACACTCTTACGCCTGACTGTAAACCCCAGGACTGTCTCTTCTCTCTCACTCCTGACTGTAAAACCTCAGGAGAGTCTCTACTCTCTCACTCCTGAATGTAAACCCCAGGAGTGTCTCCACTCTCTCACTCCTGACTGTAAACCCCAGGAGTGTCTCTACTCTCTCACTCCTGACCATAAACCCCAGGACTGTCTCTACTCTCTCAGTCCTGACTGTCAAACCCAGCACTGTCTCTTCTCTCTCACTCCTGACTGTAAAAGCCAGGAGTGTCTCTGCTCTCTCACTCCTGAATGTTAACCCCAGGAGTGTCTCTACTCTCTCACTCCTGACTGTAAACCCCAGGACTGTCTCTACACTCTCACTCCTGACTATAAACCCCAGGAGTGTCTCTACTCTCTCACTCCTGAGTGTAAACCCCAGGAGAGTCTATACTCTCTCACTCCTGACTGTAAACCCCAGAACTGTCTCTACTCTCTCACTCCTGACTGTAAACCCCAGGACTGTCTCTACTCTCTCACTCCAGACAGTAAACCCCAGGACTGTCTCTACAGTCTCACTCCTGACTGTCAACCCCAGGTAATGTCTCTCCTCTCTAACTCCTGACTGTAAACCCCAGGACTGTCTCTACTCTCTCACTCCTGACTGTAAACCCCAGGAGTGTCTCTACTCTCTCTCTCCTGACTGTAAACCCCAGGACTGTCTCTCCTCTCCCACTTCTGTCTGTAAACCCCAGGAGTGTCTCCACACTCTCACTCCTGACTGTAAACCGCAGGACTGTCTCTACTCTCTCACTCCTGCCTGTTAAACCCAGGATTGTCTCTAATCTCTCACTCCTGTCTGTTAACGCCAGGACTGTCTCTACTCTCTCACTCCTGACTTTAAATTCCAGGAGTGTCTCTACTCTCTCAGTCCTGACTGTAATACCCAGAAGTGTCTCTACTCTCTCACTCCTGACTGTAAACTCCAGAGTGTCTCTACTCTCTCAGTCCTGACTGTAAACCCCAGGAGTGTCTCTACTCTCTCACTCCAGACTATAAACCCCAGTACTGTCTCTAGTCTCTCACTCCTGACTGTAAACCCCAGGACTGTCTCTACTCTCTCACTCCTGACTGTAAAACCCAGGAGTGTCTCTACTCTCTCACTCCTGACTGTTAACCCCAGGAGTGTCTCTACTCTGTCACTCCTGACTGTAAACGCCAGGACTGTCTCTACACTCTCACTCCTGACTGTAAACCCCAGGATTGTCTCTACTCTCTCAATCCTGAGTGTAAACCCCTGGAGAGTCTATACTCTCTCACTCCTGACTGTAAACCCCAGGACTGTCTCTACTCTCTCACTCCTGACTGTAAACCCCAGGACTGTCTCTACTCTCTCACTCCAGACTGTAAACCCCAGGACTGTCTCTACTCTCTCACTCCTGTCTGTAAACCCCAGGAGTGTCTTTCCTCTCTCACTCCTGACTGTAAACCCCAGGACTGTCTCTTCTCTCTCACTCCGGACTGTAAACCCCAGGGGTGTCTCTACTCTCTCACTCCTGACTGTAAACCCCAGGAGTGTCTCTATTCTCTCACTCCTGACTGTAAAACCCAGGAGTGTCTCTACTCTCTCAATCCAGACTGTAAACCCCAGGACTGTCTCTACTCTCTCACTCCAGACTGTAAACCCCAGGATTGTCTCTACTCTCTGACTCCTGACTGTAATCCCCGGGACTGTCTCTACACTCCCACTCCTGACTGTGAACCCCAGGACTGTCTCTACTCTCTCACTCCTGTCTGTAAACGCCAGGAGTGTCTCCACTCTCTCACTCCTGACTGTAAACCCCAGGAGTGTCTCTACTCTCTCACTCCTGACTGTAAACCCAAGCACTGTCTCTACTCTCTCACTCCTGACTGTAAACCCCAGGACTGTCTCTACTCTCTCACTCCTGACTGTAAACCCCAGGAGTGTCTCTACTCTCTCACGCCTGACTGTAAACCCAAGCACTGACTCTACGCTCTCACTCCTGACTCTAAACCCCACTAGTGTCTCTCCTCTCTCACTCCTGATTGTAAACCCCAGGACTGTCTCTACTCTCTCACTCCTGACTGTAAACCCCAGGACTGTCTCTACTCTCTCACTCCTGACTGTAAACCGCAGGAGTGTCTCTCCTCTCCCACTCCTGACTTAAAACCCAGGAGTTTCTATACACTCTCACTCCTGACTGTAAACCCCAGGACTGTCTCTACACTCTCACGCCTGACTGTAAACCCCAGGACTGTCTCTTCTCTCTCACTCCTGACTGTAAAACCTCAGGAGAGTCTCTACTCTCTCACTCCTGAATGTAAACCCCAGGAGTGTCTCCACTCTCTCACTCCTGACTGTAAACCCCAGGAGTGTCTCTACTCTCTCACTCCCGACCATAAACCCCAGGACTGTCTCTACTCTCTCAGTCCTGACTGTCAAACCCAGCACAGTCTCTTCTCTCTCACTCCTGACTGTAAAAGCCAGGAGTGTCTCTGCTCTCTCACTCCTGAATGTTAACCCCAGGACTGTCTCTACACTCTCACTCCTGACTATAAACCCCAGGAGTGTCTCTACTCTCTCACTCCTGACTGTAAACCCCAGGAGTGTCTCTACTCTCTCACTCCTGACTGTAAACCCCAGGTCTGTCTCTACTTTCTCAGTCCTGACTGTAAACCCCAGGACTGTCTCTACTCTCTCACTCCTGACTGTAAACACCAGGACTGTCTCTACAGTCTCACTCCTGACTGTCAACCCCAGGTAATGTCTCTCCTCTCTAACTCCTGACTGTAAACCTCAGGACTGTCTCTACTCTCTCACTCCTGAGTGTAAACCCCTGGAGAGTCTATACTCTCTCACTCCTGACTGTAAACCCCAGGACTGTCTCTACTCTCTCACTACTGAGTGTAAACCCCAGGACTGTCTCTACTCTCTCACTCCTGACTGTAAACCCCAGGACTGTCTCTACTCTCTCACTCCTGTCTGTAAACCCCAGGAGTGTCTCTCCTCTCTCACTCCTGACTGTAAACCCCAGGACTGTCTCTTCTCTCTCACTCCGGACTGTAAACCCCAGGAGTGTCTCTACTCTCTCAGTCCTGACTGTAAACCCCAGGAGTGTCTCTATTCTCTCACTCCTGACTGTAAAACCCAGGAGTGTCTCTACTCTCTCAATCCAGACTGTAAACCCCAGGACTGTCTCTACTCTCTCACTCCAGACTGTAAACCCCAGGACTGTCTCTACTCTCTGACTCCTGACTGTAAACCCCAGGACTGTCTCTACTCTCCCACTCCTGACTGTGAACCCCAGGACTGTCTCTACTCTCTCACTCCTGTCTGTAAACCCCAGGAGTGTCTCTCCTCTCTCACTCCTGACTGTAAACCCCAGGAGTGTCTCTACTCTCTCACTCCTGACTGTAAACCCAAGCACTGTCTCTACTCTCTCACTCCTGACTGTAAACCCCAGTACTGTCTCTACTCTCTCACTCCTGACTGTAAACCCCAGGAGTGTCTCTACTCTCTCACTCCTGACTGTAAACCCAAGCACTGACTCTACGCTCTCACTCCTGACTCTAAACCCCAGGAGTGTTTCTCCTCTCTCACTCCTGACTGTAAACCCCAGGACTGTCTCTACTCTCTCACTCCTGACTGTAAACCCCAGGACTGTCTCTACTCTCTCACTCCTGACTGTAAACCCCAGGACTGTCTCTACTCTCTCACTCCTGACTGTAAACCCCAGGACTGTCTCTACTCTCTCACTCCTGACTGTAAACCCCAGGACTGTCTCTACTCTCTCACTCCTGACTGTAAACCGCAGGAGTGTCTCTCCTCTCCCACTCCTGACTGTAAAACCCAGGAGTTTCTATACACTCTCACTCCTGACTGTAAACCCCAGGACTGTCTCTACACTCTCACGCCTGACTGTAAACCCCAGGACTGTCTCTTCTCTCTCACTCCTGACTGTAAAACCTCAGGAGATTCTCTACTCTCTCACTCCTGAATGTAAACCCCAGGAGTGTCTCCACTCTCTCACTCCTGACTGTAAACCCCAGGAGTGTCTCTACTCTCTCACTCCTGACCATAAACCCCAGGACTGTCTCTACTCTCTCAGTCCTGACTGTCAAACCCAGCACTGTCTCTTCTCTCTCACTCCTGACTGTAAAAGACAGGAGTGTCTCTGCTCTCTCACTCCTGAATGTTAACCCCAGGAGTGTCTCTACTCTCTCACTCCTGACTGTAAACCCCAGGACTGTCTCTACACTCTCACTCCTGACTATAAACCCCAGGAGTGTCTCTACTCTCTCACTCCTGACTGTAAACCCCAGGAGTGTCTCTACTCTCTCACTCCTGACTGTAAACCCCAGGACTGTCTCTACTCTCTCACTCCTGACTGTAAACACCAGGACTGTCTCTACAGTCTCACTCCTGACTGTCAACCCCAGGTAATGTCTCTCCTCTCTAACTCCTGACTGTAAACCTCAGGACTGTCTCTACTCTCTCACTCCTGAGTGTAAACCCCAGGAGAGTCTATACTCTCTCACTCCTGACTGTAAACCCCAGGACTGTCTCTACTCTCTCACTCCTGACTGTAAACCCCAGGACTGTCTCTACTCTCTCACTCCAGACAGTAAACCCCAGGACTGTCTCTACTCTCTCACTCCTGTCTGTAAAGCCGAGGAGTGTCTCTCCTCTCTCACTCCTGACTGTAAACCCCAGGACTGTCTCTACTCTCTCACTCCTGACTGTAAACCCCAGGAGTGTCTCTACTCTCTCTCTCCTGACTGTAAACCCCAGGACTGTCTCTCCTCTCCCACTCCTGTCTGTAAACCCCAGGAGAGTCTCCACACTCTCACTCCTGACTGTAAACCGCAGGACTGTCTCTACTCTCTCACTCCTGCCTGTTAAACCCAGGATTGTCTCTAATCTCTCACTCCTGTCTGTTAACCCCAGGACTGTCTCTACTCTCTCACTCCTGACTTTAAACTCCAGGAGTGTCTCTACTCTCTCAGTCCTGACTGTAATACCCAGAAGTGTCTCTACTCTCTCACTCCTGACTGTAAACTCCAGAGTGTCTCTACTCTCTCAGTCCTGACTGTAAACCCCAGGAGTGTCTCTACTCTCTCACTCCATACTCTTAACCCCAGTACTGTCTCTACTCTCTCACTCCTGACTGTAAAACCCACGAGTGTCTCTACTCTCTCACTCCTGACTGTTAACCCCTGGAGTGTCTCTACTCTCTCACTCCTGACTGTAAACGCCAGGACTGTCTCTACACTCTCACTCCTGACTGTAAACCCCAGGATTGTCTCTACTCTCTCACTCCTGACTGTAAACCCCAGAACTGTCTCTTCTCTCTCACTCCTGACTGTAAAACCCAGGAGTGTCTCTACACTCTCACTCCTGACTGTAAACCCCAGGACTGTCTCTTCTCTCTCAATCCTGACTGTAAACTCCAGGACTGTCTCTACACTCTCACGCCTGACTGTAAACCCCAGGAGTGTCTCTCCTCTCTCACTCCTGACTGTATACCCCAGGACTGTCTCTACTCTCTCACTCCTGACTGTAAAACCCAGGAGTGTCTCTACTCTCTCAATCCTGACTGTAAACCCCAGGACTGTCTCTACACTCTCACTCCGGACTGTAAACCCCAGGAGTGTCTCTACTCTCTCACTCCTGACTGTAAACCCCAGGAGTGTCTCTATTCTCTCACTCCTGACTGTAAAACCCAGGAGTGTCTCTACTCTCTCAATCCAGACTGTAAACCCCAGGACTGTCTCTACTCTCTCACTCCAGACTGTAAACCCCAGGACTGTCTCTACTCTCTGACTCCTGACTGTAAACCCCTGGACTGTCTCTACTCTCCCACTCCTGACTGTGAACCCCAGGACTGTCTCTACTCTCTCACTCCTGTCTGTAAACCCCAGGAGTGTCTCTCCTCTCTCACTCCTGACTGTAAACCCCAGGAGTGTCTCTACTCTCTCACTCCTGACTGTAAACGCCAGGACTGTCTCTACACTCTCACTCCTGACTATAAACCCCAGGAGTGTCTCTACTCTCTCACTCCTGACTGTAAACCCCAGGAGTGTCTCTACTCTCTCACTCCTGACTGTAAACCCAAGCACTGTCTCTACTCTCTCAGTCCTGACTGTAAACCCCAGGACTGTCTCTACTCTCTCACTCCTGACTGTAAACACCAGGACTGTCTCAACAGTCTCACTCCTGAATGTCAACCCCAGGTAATGTCTCTCCTCTCTAACTCCTGACTGTAAACCTCAGGACTGTCTCTACTCTCTCACTCCTGAGTGTAAACCCCTGGAGAGTCTATACTCTCTCACTCCTGACTGTAAACCCCAGGACTGTCTCTACTCTCTCACTACTGACTGTAAACCCCAGGACTGTCTCTACTCTCTCACTCCAGACTGTAAACCCCAGGACTGTCTCTACTCTCTCACTCCTGTCTGTAAACCCCAGGAGTGTCTCTGCTCTCTCACTCCTGACTGTAAACCCCAGTACTGTCTCTTCTCTCTCACTCCTGACTGTAAACCCCTGGAGTTTTTCTACTCTCTCACTCCTGACTGTCAACCCCTGGAGTGTCTCTACTCTCGCACTCCTGACTGTAAACTCCAGGAGTGTCTCTACTCTCTCACTCCGGACTGTAAACCCCAGGAGTGTCTCTACTCTCTCACTCCTGACTGTAAAACCCAGGACTGTCTCTACTCTCTCACACCGGACTGTAAACCCCAGGAGAGTCTCTACTCTCTCACTCCTGACTGTAAACCCCAGGAGTGACTCTACTCTCTCACTCCTGACTGTAAACCGCAGGAGTGTCTCTCCTCTCCCACTCCTGACTGTAAAACCCAGGAGTGTCTCTACACTCTCACTCCTGACAGCAAAACCCCAGGACTGTCTCTTCTCTCTCACTCCTGACTGTAAACCCCAGGACTATCTCTACACTCTCACGCCTGACTGTAAACCCCAGGACTGACTCTTCTCCCTCATTCCTGACTGTAAAACCTCAGGAGTGTCTCTACTCTCTCACTCCTGACTGTAAACCCCAGAAGTGTCTCTACTCTCTCACTCCTGACTGTAAACCCCAGTACTGTCTCTACTCTCTCACTCCTGACTGTAAAACCCACGAGTGTCTCTACTCTCTCACTCCTGACTGTTAACCCCTGGAGTGTCTCTACTCTCTCACTCCTGACTGTAAACGCCAGGACTGTCTCTACACTCTCACTCCTGACTGTAAACCCCAGGATTGTCTCTACTCTCTCACTCCTGACTGTAAACCCCAGAACTGTCTCTACTCTCTCACTCCTGACTGTAAAACCCAGGAGTGTCTCTACACTCTCACTCCTGACTGTAAACCCCAGGACTGTCTCTTCTCTCTCAATCCTGACTGTAAACTCCAGGACTGTCTCTACACTCTCACGCCTGACTGTAAACCCCAGGAGTGTCTCTCCTCTCTCACTCCTGACTGTATACCCCAGGACTGTCTCTACTCTCTCACTCCTGACTGTAAAACCCAGGAGTGTCTCTACTCTCTCAATCCTGACTGTAAACCCCAGGACTGTCTCTACACTCTCACTCCGGACTGTAAACCCCAGGAGTGTCTCTACTCTCTCACTCCTGACTGTAAACCCCAGGAGTGTCTCTATTCTCTCACTCCTGACTGTAAAACCCAGGAGTGTCTCTACTCTCTCAATCCAGACTGTAAACCCCAGGACTGTCTCTACTCTCTCACTCCAGACTGTAAACCCCAGGACTGTCTCTACTCTCTGACTCCTGACTGTAAACCCCAGGACTGTCTCTACTCTCCCACTCCTGACTGTGAACCCCAGGACTGTCTCTACTCTCTCACTCCTGTCTGTAAACCCCAGGAGTGTCTCTCCTCTCTCACTCCTGACTGTAAACCCCAGGAGTGTCTCTACTCTCTCACTCCTGACTGTAAACGCCAGGACTGTCTCTACACTCTCACTCCTGACTATAAACCCCAGGAGTGTCTCTACTCTCTCACTCCTGACTGTAAACCCCAGGAGTGTCTCTACTCTCTCACTCCTGACTGTAAACCCAAGCACTGTCTCTACTCTCTCAGTCCTGACTGTAAACCCCAGGACTGTCTCTACTCTCTCACTCCTGACTGTAAACACCAGGACTGTCTCAACAGTCTCACTCCTGAATGTCAACCCCAGGTAATGTCTCTCCTCTCTAACTCCTGACTGTAAACCTCAGGACTGTCTCTACTCTCTCACTCCTGAGTGTAAACCCCTGGAGAGTCTATACTCTCTCACTCCTGACTGTAAACCCCAGGACTGTCTCTACTCTCTCACTACTGACTGTAAACCCCAGGACTGTCTCTACTCTCTCACTCCAGACTGTAAACCCCAGGACTGTCTCTACTCTCTCACTCCTGTCTGTAAACCCCAGGAGTGTCTCTGCTCTCTCACTCCTGACTGTAAACCCCAGTACTGTCTCTTCTCTCTCACTCCTGACTGTAAACCCCTGGAGTTTTTCTACTCTCTCACTCCTGACTGTCAACCCCTGGAGTGTCTCTACTCTCGCACTCCTGACTGTAAACTCCAGGAGTGTCTCTACTCTCTCACTCCGGACTGTAAACCCCAGGAGTGTCTCTACTCTCTCACTCCTGACTGTAAAACCCAGGACTGTCTCTACTCTCTCACACCGGACTGTAAACCCCAGGAGAGTCTCTACTCTCTCACTCCTGACTGTAAACCCCAGGAGTGACTCTACTCTCTCACTCCTGACTGTAAACCGCAGGAGTGTCTCTCCTCTCCCACTCCTGACTGTAAAACCCAGGAGTGTCTCTACACTCTCACTCCTGACAGCAAAACCCCAGGACTGTCTCTTCTCT
This sequence comes from Isurus oxyrinchus, assembly GCA_026770705.1. Lineage (NCBI taxonomy): Eukaryota > Metazoa > Chordata > Chondrichthyes > Lamniformes > Lamnidae > Isurus > Isurus oxyrinchus. Next base: position 215,226 of record JANJGN010000389.1, read on the forward strand.
CTCACTCCTGACTGTAAACCCCAGGACTGTCTCTACACTCTCACGCCTGACTGTAAACCCCAGGACTGACTCTTCTCCCTCATTCCTGACTGTAAAACCTCAGGAGTGTCTCTACTCTCTCACTCCTGACTGTAAATCCCAGAAGTGTCTCTACTCTCTCACTCCTGACTGTAAACCCCAGTACTGTCTCTACTCTCTCACTCCTGACTGTAAAACCCACGAGTGTCTCTACTCTCTCACTCCTGACTGTTAACCCCTGGAGTGTCTCTACTCTCTCACTCCTGACTGTAAACGCCAGGACTGTCTCTACACTCTCACTCCTGACTGTAAACCCCAGGATTGTCTCTACTCTCTCACTCTTGACTGTAAACCCCAGAACTGTCTCTACTCTCTCACTCCTGACTGTAAAACCCAGGAGTGTCTCTACACTCTCACTCCTGACTGTAAACCCCAGGACTGTCTCTTCTCTCTAAATCCTGACTGTAAACTCCAGGACTGTCTCTACACTCTCACGCCTGACTGTAAACCCCAGGAGTGTCTCTCCTCTCTCACTCCTGACTGTATACCCCAGGACTGTCTCTACTCTCTCACTCCGACTGTAAAACCCAGGAGTGTCTCTACTCTCTCAATCCTGACTGTAAACCCCAGGACTGTCTCTAAACTCTCACTCCGGACTGTAAACCCCAGGAGTGTCTCTACTCTCTCACTCCTGACTGTAAACCCCAGGAGTGTCTCTATTCTCTCACTCCTGACTGTAAAACCGAGGAGTGTCTCTACTCTCTCAATCCAGACTGTAAACCCCAGGACTGTCTCTACTCTCTCACTCCAGACTGTAAACCCCAGGACTGTCTCTACTCTCTGACTCCTGACTGTAAACCCCAGGACTGTCTCTACTCTCCCACTCCTGACTGTGAACCCCAGGACTGTCTCTACTCTCTCACTCCTGTCTGTAAACCCCAGGAGTGTCTCTCCTCTCTCACTCCTGACTGTAAACCCCAGGAGTTTCTCTACTCTCTCACTCCTGACTGTAAACCCCAGGACTGTCTCTACACTCTCACTCCTGACTATAAACCCCAGGAGTGTCTCTACTCTCTCACTCCTGACTGTAAACCCCAGGAGTGTCTCTACTCTCTCACTCCTGACTGTAAACCCAAGCACTGTCTCTACTCTCTCAGTCCTGACTGTAAACCCCAGGACTGTCTCTACTCTCTCACTCCTGACTGTAAACACCAGGACTGTCTCTACAGTCTCACTCCTGAATGTCAACCCCAGGTAATGTCTCTCCTCTCTAACTCCTGACTGTAAACCTCAGGACTGTCTCTACTCTCTCACTCCTGAGTGTAAACCCCTGGAGAGTCTATACTCTCTCACTCCTGACTGTAAACCCCAGGACTGTCTCTACTCTCTCACTACTGACTGTAAACCCCAGGACTGTCTCTACTCTCTCACTCCAGACTGTAAACCGCAGGACTGTCTCTACTCTCTCACTCCTGTCTGTAAACCCCAGGAGTGTCTCTTCTCTCTCACTCCTGACTGTAAACCCCAGTACTGTCTCTTCTCTCTCACTCCTGACTGTAAACCCCTGGAGTTTTTCTACTCTCTCACTCCTGACTGTCAACCCCTGGAGTGTCTCTACTCTCGCACTCCTGACTGTAAACTCCAGGAGTGTCTCTACTCTCTCACTCCGGACTGTAAACCCCAGGAGTGTCTCTACTCTCTCACTCCTGACTGTAAAACCCAGGACTGTCTCTACTCTCTCACACCGGACTGTAAACCCCAGGAGAGTCTCTACTCTCTCACTCCTGACTGTAAACCCCAGGAGTGACTCTACTCTCTCACTCCTGACTGTAAACCGCAGGAGTGTCTCTCCTCTCCCACTCCTGACTGTAAAACCCAGGAGTGTCTCTACACTCTCACTCCTGACAGCAAAACCCCAGGACTGTCTCTTCTCTCTCACTCCTGACTGTAAACCCCAGGACTGTCTCTACACTCTCACGCCTGACTGTAAACCCCAGGACTGACTCTTCTCCCTCATTCCTGACTGTAAAACCTCAGGAGTGTCTCTACTCTCTCACTCCTGACTGTAAACCCCAGAAGTGTCTCTACTCTCTCACTCCTGACTGTAAACCCCAGTACTGTCTCTACTCTCTCACTCCTGACTGTAAAACCCACGAGTGTCTCTACTCTCTCACTCCTGACTGTTAACCCCTGGAGTGTCTCTACTCTCTCACTCCTGACTGTAAACGCCAGGACTGTCTCTACACTCTCACTCCTGACTGTAAACCCCAGGATTGTCTCTACTCTCTCACTCCTGACTGTAAACCCCAGAACTGTCTCTACTCTCTCACTCCTGACTGTAAAACCCAGGAGTGTCTCTACACTCTCACTCCTGACTGTAAACCCCAGGACTGTCTCTTCTCTCTCAATCCTGACTGTAAACTCCAGGACTGTCTCTACACTCTCACGCCTGACTGTAAACCCCAGGAGTGTCTCTCCTCTCTCACTCCTGACTGTATACCCCAGGACTGTCTCTACTCTCTCACTCCGACTGTAAAACCCAGGAGTGTCTCTACTCTCTCAATCCTGACTGTAAACCCCAGGACTGTCTCTACACTCTCACTCCGGACTGTAAACCCCAGGAGTGTCTCTACTCTCTCACTCCTGACTGTAAACCCCAGGAGTGTCTCTATTCTCTCACTCCTGACTGTAAAACCCAGGAGTGTCTCTACTCTCTCAATCCAGACTGTAAACCCCAGGACTGTCTCTACTCTCTCACTCCAGACTGTAAACCCCAGGACTGTCTCTACTCTCTGACTCCTGACTGTAAACCCCAGGACTGTCTCTACTCTCCCACTCCTGACTGTGAACCCCAGGACTGTCTCTACTCTCTCACTCCTGTCTGTAAACCCCAGGAGTGTCTCTCCTCTCTCACTCCTGACTGTAAACCCCAGGAGTGTCTCTACTCTCTCACTCCTGACTGTAAACCCCAGGACTGTCTCTACACTCTCACTCCTGACTATAAACCCCAGGAGTGTCTCTACTCTCTCACTCCTGACTGTAAACCCCAGGAGTGTCTCTACTCTCTCACTCCTGACTGTAAACCCAAGCACTGTCTCTACTCTCTCAGTCCTGACTGTAAACCCCAGGACTGTCTCTACTCTCTCACTCCTGACTGTAAACACCAGGACTGTCTCTACAGTCTCACTCCTGAATGTCAACCCCAGGTAATGTCTCTCCTCTCTAACTCCTGACTGTAAACCTCAGGACTGTCTCTACTCTCTCACTCCTGAGTGTAAACCCCTGGAGAGTCTATACTCTCTCACTCCTGACTGTAAACCCCAGGACTGTCTCTACTCTCTCACTGCTGACTGTAAACCCCAGGACTGTCTCTACTCTCTCACTCCAGACTGTAAACCCCAGGACTGTCTCTACTCTCTCACTCCTGTCTGTAAACCCCAGGAGTGTCTCTGCTCTCTCACTCCTGACTGTAAACCCCAGTACTGTCTCTTCTCTCTCACTCCTGACTGTAAACCCCTGGAGTTTTTCTACTCTCTCACTCCTGACTGTCAACCCCTGGAGTGTCTCTACTCTCGCACTCCTGACTGTAAACTCCAGGAGTGTCTCTACTCTCTCACTCCGGACTGTAAACCCCAGGAGTGTCTCTACTCTCTCACTCCTGACTGTAAAACCCAGGACTGTCTCTACTCTCTCACACCGGACTGTAAACCCCAGGAGAGTCTCTACTCTCTCACTCCTGACTGTAAACCCCAGGAGTGACTCTACTCTCTCACTCCTGACTGTAAACCGCAGGAGTGTCTCTCCTCTCCCACTCCTTACTGTAAAACCCAGGAGTGTCTCTACACTCTCACTCCTGACAGCAAAACCCCAGGACTGTCTCTTCTCTCTCACTACTGACTGTAAACCCCAGGACTGTCTCTACACTCTCACGCCTGACTGTAAACCCCAGGACTGACTCTTCTCCCTCATTCCTGACTGTAAAACCTCAGGAGTGTCTCTACTCTCTCACTCCTGACTGTAAACCCCAGAAGTGTCTCTACTCTCTCACTCCTGACTGTAAACCCCAGGACTGTCTCTACTCTCTCACTCCTAACTGTAAACCCCAGGACTGTCTCTACTCTCTCACTCCTGTCTGTAAACCCCAGGAGTGTCTCTACTCTCTCACTCCTGACTGTAAACCCCAGGACTGTCTCTAGTCTCCCACTCCTGACTGTAAACCCCAGAAGTGTCTCTATTCTCTCACTCCTGACTGTAAACTCCAGAGTGTCTCTACTCTCTCACCCCTGAGTGAAAACCCCAGGACTGTCTCTACTATCTCACTCCAGACTGTAAACCCCATAACTGTCTCTACTCTCTCACTCCTGTCTGTAAACCCCAGGAGTGTCTCTCCTCTCTCACTCCTGACTGTAAACCCCAGGACTGTCTCTTCTCTCTCACTCCTGACTGTAAACCCCAGGAGTGTCTCTACTCTCTCACTACTGACTGTAAACCCCTGGAGTGTCTCTACTCTCTCACTGCTTCCTGTAAATGCCAGGAGTGTCTCTACTCTCTCACTCCTGACTGTAAACCCCAGGAGTGTCTCTACTCTCTCACTCCTGACTGTAAACCCCAGGACTGTCTCTACTCTCTCACTCCTGACTGTAAACCCCAGGAGTTTCCCTACTCTCTCACTCCTGAGTGTAAAACCCAGGAGTGTCTCTACTCTCTCACTCCTGACTGTAAACCCCAGGAGTGTCTCTACTCTCTCACTCCTGACTGTAAACCCCAGGAGTGTCTCTACTCTCTCACTCCTGACTGTAAACCCCAGGACTGTCTCTCCTCTCCCACTCCTGTCTGTAAACCCCAGGAGTGTCTCCGCACTATCACTCCTGACTGTAAACCGCAGGACTGTCTCTAGTCTTTCACTCCTGCCTGTTAACCCCATGACTGTCTCTAATCTCTCACTCCTGACTGTAAAACCCCAGGACTGTCTCTACTCTCTCACTCCTGACTGTAAACCCCAGGACTGTCTCGAGTCGCTCACTCCTGACTGTAAACCCGAGGAGTGTCTCCAGTCTCTCACTCCTGACTCTAAACCCCAGGACTGTCTCTACTCTCTCACTCCTGACTGTAATCCCCAGGAGTGTCTCTACTCTCTCACTCCTGCCTGTAAACCCCATGAGTGTCTCTCCTCTCTCACTCCTGACTGGAAACCCCAGGACTGTCTCATCTCTCTCACTCCTGACTGTAAACCCCTGGAGTTTTTCTACTCTCTCACTCCTGACTGTAAACCCCAGGACTGTCTTTCCTCTCCCACTCCGAACTGTAAAACCCAGGAGTGTCTCTACACTCTCACGCCTGACTGTAAACCCCAGGTCTGTCTCTACTCTCTCACTCCTGACTGTAAACCCCAGGACTGTCTCTTCTCTCTCACTCCTGTCTGTAAACCCCAGGAGTGTCTCTACTCTCTCACTCCTGACTGTAAACCCCAGGACTGTCTCTAGTCTCCCACTCCTGACTGTAAAACCCAGAAGTGTCTCTATTCTCTCACTCCTGACTGTAAACTCCAGAGTGTCTCTACTCTCTCACTCCTGATTGTAAACCCCTGGACTGTCTCTACTCTCTCACTCCTGACTGTAAACCCCAGGACTGTCTCTACTCTCTCACTCCTGTCTGTAAACCCCAGGATTGTCTCTCCTCTCTCACTCCTGACTGTAATCCCCAGGACTGTCTCTTCTCTCTCACTCCTGACTGTAAACCCCAGGAGTGTCTCTACTCTCTCACTCCTGACTGTAAACCCCTGGAGTTTCTCTACTCTTTCACTGCTTCCTGTAAATGCCAGGAGTGTCTCTACTCTCTCACTCCTGACTGTAAACCCCAGGAGTGTCTCTACTCTCTCACTCCTGACTGTAAACCCCAGGACTGTCTCTACTCTCTCACTCCTGACTGTAAACCCCAGGACTGTCTCTACTCTCTCACTCCTGACTGTAAACCCCAGGAGTTTCTCTACTCTCTCACTCCTGACTGTAAACCCCAGGAGTTTCTCTACTCTCTCACTCCTGAGTGTAAAACCCAGGAGTGTCTCTACTCTCTCACTCCTGACTGTAAACCCCTGGAGTGTCTCTACTCTCTCAGTCCTGACTGTAAAACCCAGGACTGTCTCTATTCTCTCACTCCTGACTGTAAAACCCTGGAGTGTCTCTACTCTCTCACTCCTAACTCTCAACCCAAGGAGTGTCTCTACTCTCTCACTCCTGACTGTAAACTCCAGGACAGTCTCTACCCTCTCACGCCTGACTGTAAAGCCCAGGACTGTCTCTACTCTCTCAATCCTGACTGTTAACCCCAGGACTGTCTCTACTCTCTCACTCCTAACTGTAAACCCCTGGACTGTCTCTACTCTCTCACTCCTGACTGTATACCCCAGGAGTGTCTCTACTCTCTCACTCCTGTCTGTATACCCAAGCACTGTCTCTACTCTCACTCCTGACTGTAAACCCCAGGACTCTCTCTACGCTCTCACTCCTGACTGTAAACCCCAGGACTGTCTCTACACTCTCACTCCTGACTGTAAACCCCAGGTAATGTCTCTCCTCTCTAACTCCTGACTGTAAACCTCAGGACTGTCTCTACTCTCTCACTCCTGAGTGTAAACCCCAGGCGAGTCTATACTCTCTCACTCCTGACTGTAAACCCCAGGACTGTCTCTACTCTCTCACTCCTGACTGTAAACCCCAGGACTGTCTCTACTCTCTCACTCCAGACTGTAAACCCCAGGACTGTCTCTAATCTCTCACTCCTGACTGTAAACCCCAGGAGTGTCTCTCCTCTCTCACTCCTGACTGTAAACCCCAGGAGTGTCTCTCCTCTCTCACTCCTGACTTTAAACCACAGGAGTGTCTCTCCTCTCTCACTCCTGACTGTAACCCCAGGACTGTCTCTTCTCTCTCACTCCTGACTGTAAACCCCAGGAGTGTCTCTACTCTCTCACTCCTGAATGTAATCCCCTGGAGTGTCTCTACTCTCTCACTGCTTCCTGTAAACCCCAGGAGTGTCTCTACTCTCTCACTCCTGACTGTAAACCCCAGGACTGTCTCTACTCTCTCAGTCCTGACTGTAAACCCCAGGAATGTCTCTACTCTCTCACTCCTGACTGTAAACCCCAGGAGTGTCTCTAGTCTCTCACACCTGACTGTAAACCCCAGAAGTGTCTCTATTCTCTCACTCCTGACTGTAAACTCCTGAGTGTCTCTACTCTCTCACTCCTGAGTGTAAACCCCAGGACTGTCTCTACTCTCTCACTCCTGACTGTAAACCCCAGGAGTGTCTCTACACTCTCACTCCTGACTGTAAACCCCAGGACTGTCTCTACTCTCTCAGTCCAGACTGTAAAACCCAGCACTGTCTCATCTCGCTCACTCCTGACTGTAAAAGCCAGGAGTGTCTCTGCTCTCTCACTCCTAAATGTTAACCCCAGGAGTGTCTCTACTCTCTCACTCCTAACTGTAAACCCCAGGACTGTCTCTACACGCTCACTCCTGACTATAAACCCCTGGACTGTCTCTACTCTCTCACTCCTGACTGTAAACCCCAGGAGTGTCTCTACTCTCTCACTCCTGACTGTAAACCCCAGGAGTGTCTCTACTCTCTCTCTCCTGACTGTAAACCCCAGGAGTGTCTCTACTCTCTCACTCCTGACTGTAAACCCCCGGAGTGTCTCTACTCTCTCACTCCTGACTGTAAACCCCAGGAGTGTCTCTACTCTCTCACTCCTGACTGTAAACCCCTGGAGTGTCTCTACTCTCTCACTGCTTCCTGTAAATGCCAGGAGTGTCTCTACTCTCTCACTCCTGACTGTAAACCCCAGGAGTGTCTCTACTCTCTCACTCCTGACTGTAAACCCCAGGAGTGTCTCTACTCTCTCACTCCTGACTGTAAACCCCAGGAGTTTCTCTACTCTCTCACTCCTGAGTGTAAAACCCAGGAGTGTCTCTACTCTCTCACTCCTGACTGTAAACCCCAAGTAGTTTCTCTACGCTCTCACTCCTGAGCGTAAAACCCAGGAGTGTCTCTACTCTCTCACTCCTGACTATAAACCCCAGGAGTGTCTCTACTCTCTCACTCCTGTCTGTAAACCCCAGGAGTGTCTCCACACTCTCACTCCTGACTGTAAACCGCAGGACTGTCTCTACTCTCTCACTCCTGCCTGTTAACCCCAGGACTGTCTCTAATCTCTCACTCCTGTCTGTAAAACCCAGGACTGTCTCTACTCTCTCAGTCCTGACTGTAAACCCCAGGACTGTCTCTACACTCTCACTCCGGATTGTAAACCCCAGGAGTGTCTCTACTCTCTCACTCCTGACTGTAAAACCCTGGAGTGTCTCTACTCTCTCAGTCCAGACTGTAAACCCCAGGACTGTCTATACTCTCTCACTCCGGACTGTAAACCCCAGGACTGTCTCTACTCTCCCACTCCTGACTGTAAACCCCAGGACTGTCTCTACTCTCTCACTCCTGTCTGTAAACCCCAGGAGTGTCTCTCCTATCTCACTCCTGACTGTAAACCCCAGGAGTGTCTCTACTCTCTCACTCCTGACTGTAAACCCAAGCACTGTCTCTACTCTCTCACTCCTGACTGTAAACCCCAGGAGTGTCTCTACTCTCTCACTCATGAATGTAAACCCCAGGAGTGTCTCTACTCTCTCACTACTGACTGTAAACCCAAGCACTGACTCTATGCTCTCACTCCTGACTCTAAACACCAGGAGTGTGTCTACTCTCTCACTCCTGACTGTAAACCCCAGGACTGTCTCTACTCTCTCACTCCTGACTGTAAACCCCAGGACTGTCTCTACTCTCTCACTCCTGACTGTAAACCCCAGGACTGTCTCTACTCTCTCACTCCTGACTGTAAACCCCAGGAGTGTCTCTACTCTCTCACTCCTGACTGTAAACCCCAGGAGTTTTTCAACTCTCTCACTCCTGACTGTAAACCCCAGGAGTGTCTCTCCTCTCTCACTCCTGACTGTAAACCGCAGGAGTGTCTCTCCTCTCCCACTCCTGACTGTAAAACCCAGGAGTGTCTCTACTCTCCCACTCCTGACTGGAACAACCCAGGAGTGTCTCTACTCTCTCACTCCTGACTGTAAACCCCAGGACTGTCTCTACTCTTTCACTCCTGACTGTAAACCCCAGGGCTGTCTCTACTCTCTCACTCCTGACTGTAAACCCCAGGACTGTCTCTACTCTCTCACTCCTGACTGTAAACCCCAGGGCTGTCTCTACTCTCTCACACCTGACTGTAAACCCCAGAAGTGTCTCTATTCTCTCACTCCTGACTGTAAAGTCCAGAGTGTCTCTACTCTCTCACTCCTGAGTGTATACCCCAGGACTGTCTCTACTCTCTCACTCCTGACTGTAAACCCCAGGACTGTCTCTACTCTCTCACTCCTGACTGCAAACCCCAGGACTGTCTCTACACTCTCACTCCTGACTATAAACCCCAGGAGTGGCTCTACTCTCTCAATCCTGTCTGTTAACCCCAGGACTGTCTCTACTCTCTCACTCCTGACTGTAAACCCCTGGACTGTCTCTACTCTCTCACTCCTGACTGTAAACCCCAGGAGTGTCTCTACTCTCTCACTCCTGACTGCAAACCCCAGGAGTGTCTCTACTCTCTCACTACTGACTGTAAACCCAAGCACTGTCTCTACTCTCTCAGTCCTGACTGTAAACCCCAGGACTGTCTCTACTCTCTCACTCCTGACTATAAACCCCAGGACTGTCTCTACACTCTCACTCCTGACTGTAAACCCCAGGTAATGTCTCTCCTCTCTCACTCCTGACTGTAAACCTCAGGACTGTCTCTACTCTCTCACTCCTGAGTGTAAACCCCAGGAGAGTCTAAACTCTCTCACTCCTGACTGTAAACCCCAGGACTGTCTCTACTCTCTCACTCCTGACTGTAAACCCCAGGACTGTCTCTACTCTCTCACTCCAGACAGTAAACCCCAGGACTGTCTCTACTCTCTCACTCCTGTCTGTAAACCACAGGAGTGTCTCTCCTCTCTCACTCCTGACTGTAAACCCCAGGACTGTCTCTACTCTCTCACTCCTGACTGTAAACCCCAGGAGTGTCTCTACTCTCTCACTCCTGACTGTAAACCTCAGGACTGTCTCTACTCTCTCACTCCTGAGTGTAAACCCCAGGAGAGTCTAAACTCTCTCACTCCTGACTGTAAACCCCAGGACTGTCTCTACTCTCTCACTCCTGACTGTAAACCCCAGGACTGTCTCTACTCTCTCACTCCAGACAGTAAACCCCAGGACTGTCTCTACACTCTCACTCCTGACTGTAATCCCCAGGTAATGTCTCTCCTCTCTAACTCCTGACTGTAAACCTCAGGACTGTCTCTACTCTCTCACTCCTGAGTGTAAACCCCAGGCGAGTCTATACTCTCTCACTCCTGACTGTAAACCCCAGGACTTTCTCTACTCTCTCACTCCTGACTGTAAACCCCAGGACTGTCTCTACTCTCTCACTCCAGACTGTAAACCCCAGGACTGTCTCTAATCTCTCACTCCTGACTGTAAACCCCAGGAGTGTCTCTCCTCTCTCACTCCTGACTGTAAACCCCAGGAGTGTCTCTCCTCTCTCACTCCTGACTTTAAACCACAGGAGTGTCTCTCCTCTCTCACTCCTGACTGTAACCCCAGGACTGTCTCTTCTCTCTCACTCCTGACTGTAAACCCCAGGAGTGTCTCTACTCTCTCACTCCTGAATGTAATCCCCTGGAGTGTCTCTACTCTCTCACTGCTTCCTGTAAACCCCAGGAGTGTCTCTACTCTCTCACTCCTGACTGTAAACCCCAGGACTGTCTCTACTCTCTCAGTCCTGACTGTAAACCCCAGGAATGTCTCTACTCTCTCACTCCTGACTGTAAACCCCAGGAGTGTCTCTAGTCTCTCACACCTGACTGTAAACCCCAGAAGTGTCTCTATTCTCTCACTCCTGACTGTAAACTCCGGAGTGTCTCTACTCTCTCACTCCTGAGTGTAAACCCCAGGACTGTCTCTACTCTCTCACTCCTGACTGTAAACCCCAGGAGTGTCTCTACACTCTCACTCCTGACTGTAAACCCCAGGACTGTCTCTACTCTCTCAGTCCAGACTGTAAAACCCAGCACTGTCTCATCTCGCTCACTCCTGACTGTAAAAGCCAGGAGTGTCTCTGCTCTCTCACTCCTAAATGTTAACCCCAGGAGTGTCTCTACTCTCTCACTCCCAACTGTAAACCCCAGGACTGTCTCTACACTCTCACTCCTGACTATAAACCCCTGGACTGTCTCTACTCTCTCACTCCTGACTGTAAACCCCAGGAGTGTCTCTACTCTCTCACTCCTGACTGTAAACCCCAGGAGTGTCTCTACTCTCTCTCTCCTGACTGTAAACCCCAGGAGTGTCTCTACTCTCTCACTCCTGACTGTAAACCCCCGGAGTGTCTCTACTCTCTCACTCCTGACTGTAAACCCCAGGAGTGTCTCTACTCTCTCACTCCTGACTGTAAACCCCTGGAGTGTCTCTACTCTCTCACTGCTTCCTGTAAATGCCAGGAGTGTCTCTACTCTCTCACTCCTGACTGTAAACCCCAGGAGTGTCTCTACTCTCTCACTCCTGACTGTAAACCCCAGGAGTGTCTCTACTCTCTCACTCCTGACTGTAAACCCCAGGAGTTTCTCTACTCTCTCACTCCTGAGTGTAAAACCCAGGAGTGTCTCTACTCTCTCACTCCTGACTGTAAACCCCAAGTAGTTTCTCTACGCTCTCACTCCTGAGCGTAAAACCCAGGAGTGTCTCTACTCTCTCACTCCTGACTATAAACCCCAGGAGTGTCTCTACTCTCTCACTCCTGACTGTAAACCCCAGGAGTGTCTCTACTCTCTCTTTCCTGACTGTAAACCCCAGGACTGTCTCTCCTCTCCCACTCCTGTCTGTAAACCCCAGGAGTGTCTCCACACTCTCACTCCTGACTGTAAACCGCAGGACTGTCTCTACTCTCTCACTCCTGCCTGTTAACCCCAGGACTGTCTCTAATCTCTCACTCCTGTCTGTAAACCCCAGGACTGTCTCTACTCTCTCAGTCCTGACTGTAAACCCCAGGACTGTCTCTACACTCTCACTCCGGACTGTAAACCCCAGGAGTGTCTCTACTCTCTCACTCCTGACTGTAAAACCCTGGAGTGTCTCTACTCTCTCAGTCCAGACTGTAAACCCCAGGACTGTCTATACTCTCTCACTCCGGACTGTAAACCCCAGGACTGTCTCTACTCTCCCACTCCTGACTGTAAACCCCAGGACTGTCTCTACTCTCTCACTCCTGTCTGTAAACCCCAGGAGTGTCTCTCCTATCTCACTCCTGACTGTAAACCCCAGGAGTGTCTCTACTCTCTCACTCCTGACTGTAAACCCAAGCACTGTCTCTACTCTCTCACTCCTGACTGTAAACCCCAGGAGTGTCTCTACTCTCTCACTCATGAATGTAAACCCCAGGAGTGTCTCTACTCTCTCACTACTGACTGTAAACCCAAGCACTGACTCTATGCTCTCACTCCTGACTCTAAACACCAGGAGTGTGTCTACTCTCTCACTCCTGCCTGTAAACCCCAGGACTGTCTCTACTCTCTCACTCCTGACTGTAAACCCCAGGACTGTCTCTACTCTCTCACTCCTGACTGTAAACCCCTGGACTGTCTCTACTCTCTCACTCCTGACTGTAAACCCCAGGAGTGTCTCTACTCTCTCACTCCTGACTGTAAACCCCAGGAGTTTTTCAACTCTCTCACTCCTGACTGTAAACCCCAGGAGTGTCTCTCCTCTCTCACTCCTGACTGTAAACCGCAGGAGTGTCTCTCCTCTCCCACTCCTGACTGTAAAACCCAGGAGTGCCTCTAGTCTCCCACTCCTGACTGGAAAAACCCAGGAGTGTCTCTACTCTCTCACTCCTGACTGTAAACCCCAGGACTGTCTCTACTCTCTCACTCCTGACTGTAAACCCCAGGGCTGTCTCTACTCTCTCACTCCTGACTGTAAACCCCAGGACTGTCTCTACTCTCTCACTCCTGACTGTAAACCCCAGGGCTGTCTCTACTCTCTCACACCTGACTGTAAACCCCAGAAGTGTCTCTATTCTCTCACTCCTGACTGTAAAGTCCAGAGTGTCTCTACTCTCTCACTCCTGAGTGTATACCCCAGGACTGTCTCTACTCTCTCACTCCTGACTGTAAACCCCAGGACTGTCTCTACTCTCTCACTCCTGACTGCAAACCCCAGGACTGTCTCTACACTCTCACTCCTGACTATAAACCCCAGGAGTGGCTCTACTCTCTCAATCCTGTCTGTTAACCCCAGGACTGTCTCTACTCTCTCACTCCTGACTGTAAACCCCTGGACTGTCTCTACTCTCTCACTCCTGACTGTAAACCCCAGGAGTGTCTCTACTCTCTCACTCCTGACTGCAAACCCCAGGAGTGTCTCTACTCTCTCACTACTGACTGTAAACCCAAGCACTGTCTCTACTCTCTCAGTCCTGACTGTAAACCCCAGGACTGTCTCTACTCTCTCACTCCTGACTATAAACCCCAGGACTGTCTCTACACTCTCACTCCTGACTGTAAACCCCAGGTAATGTCTCTCCTCTCTCACTCCTGACTGTAAACCTCAGGACTGTCTCTACTCTCTCACTCCTGAGTGTAAACCCCAGGAGAGTCTAAACTCTCTCACTCCTGACTGTAAACCACAGGACTGTCTCTACTCTCTCACTCCTGACTGTAAACCCCAGGACTGTCTCTACTCTCTCACTCCAGACAGTAAACCCCAGGACTGTCTCTACTCTCTCACTCCTGTCTGTAAACCACAGGAGTGTCTCTCCTCTCTCACTCCTGACTGTAAACCCCAGGACTGTCTCTACTCTCTCACTCCTGACTGTAAACCCCAGGAGTGTCTCTACTCTCTCTCTCCTGACTGTAAACCCCAGGACTGGCTCTCCTCTCCCACTCCTGTCTGTAAACCCCAGGAGTGTCTCCACACTCTCACTCCTGACTGTAAACCGCAGGACTGTCTCTACTCTCTCACTCCTGCCTGTTAACCCCAGGATTGTCTCTAATCTCTCACTCCTGTCTGTTAACCCCAGGACTGTCTCTACTCTCTCACTCCTGACTTTAAACTCCAGGAGTGTCTCTACTCTCTCAGTCCTGACTGTAATACCCAGAAGTGTCTCTACTCTCTCACTCCTGACTGAAATCTCCAGAGTGTCTCTACTCTCTCAGTCCTGACTGTAAACCCCAGGAGTGTCTCTACTCTCTCACTCCAGACTATAAACCCCAGTACTGTCTCTACTCTCTCACTCCTGACTGTAAACCCCAGGACTGTCTCTACTCTCTCACTCCTGACTGTAAAACCCAGGAGTGTCTCTACTCTCTCACTCTTGACTGTTAACCCCAGGAGTGTCTCTACTCTCTCACTCCTGACTGTAAACGCCAGGACTGTCTCTACACTCTCACTCCTGACTGTAAACCCCAGGATTGTCTCTACTCTCTCACTCCTGACTGTAAACCCCAGAACTGTCTCTACTCTCTCACTCCTGACTGTAAACCCCAGGACTGTCTCTCCTCTCTCACTCCTGACTGTAAACCCCAGGAGTGTCTCTCCTCTCTCACTCCTGACTTTAAACCACAGGAGTGTCTCTCCTCTCTCACTCCTGACTGTAACCCCAGGACTGTCTCTTCTCTCTCACTCCTGACTGTAAACCCCAGGAGTGTCTCTACTCTCTCACTCCTGAATGTAATCCCCTGGAGTGTCTCTACTCTCTCACTGCTTCCTGTAAACCCCAGGAGTGTCTCTACTCTCTCACTCCTGACTGTAAACCCCAGGACTGTCTCTACTCTCTCAGTCCTGACTGTAAACCCCAGGAATGTCTCTACTCTCTCACTCCTGACTGTAAACCCCAGGAGTGTCTCTAGTCTCTCACACCTGACTGTAAACCCCAGAAGTGTCTCTATTCTCTCACTCCTGACTGTAAACTCCTGAGTGTCTCTACTCTCTCACTCCTGAGTGTAAACCCCAGGACTGTCTCTAGTCTCTCACTCCTGACTGTAAACCCCAGGAGTGTCTCTACACTCTCACTCCTGACTGTAAACCCCAGGACTGTCTCTACTCTCTCAGTCCAGACTGTAAAACCCAGCACTGTCTCATCTCGCTCACTCCTGACTGTAAAAGCCAGGAGTGTCTCTGCTCTCTCACTCCTAAATGTTAACCCCAGGAGTGTCTCTACTCTCTCACTCCTAACTGTAAACCCCAGGACTGTCTCTACACTCTCACTCCTGACTATAAACCCCTGGACTGTCTCTACTCTCTCACTCCTGACTGTAAACCCCAGGAGTGTCTCAACTCTCTCACTCCTGACTGTAAACCCCAGGAGTGTCTCTACTCTCTCTCTCCTGACTGTAAACCCCAGGAGTGTCTCTACTCTCTCACTCCTGACTGTAAACCCCCGGAGTGTCTCTACTCTCTCACTCCTGACTGTAAACCCCAGGAGTGTCTCTACTCTCTCACTCCTGACTGTAAACCCCTGGAGTGTCTCTACTCTCTCACTGCTTCCTGTAAATGCCAGGAGTGTCTCTACTCTCTCACTCCTGACTGTAAACCCCAGGAGTGTCTCTACTCTCTCACTCCTGACTGTAAACCCCAGGAGTGTCTCTACTCTCTCACTCCTGACTGTAAACCCCAGGAGTTTCTCTACTCTCTCACTCCTGAGTGTAAAACCCAGGAGTGTCTCTACTCTCTCACTCCTGACTGTAAACCCCAAGTAGTTTCTCTACGCTCTCACTCCTGAGCGTAAAACCCAGGAGTGTCTCTACTCTCTCACTCCTGACTATAAACCCCAGGAGTGTCTCTACTCTCTCACTCCTGACTGTAAACCCCAGGAGTGTCTCTACTCTCTCTTTCCTGACTGTAAACCCCAGGACTGTCTCTCCTCTCCCACTCCTGTCTGTAAACCCCAGGAGTGTCTCCACACTCTCACTCCTGACTGTAAACCGCAGGACTGTCTCTACTCTCTCACTCCTGCCTGTTAACCCCAGGACTGTCTCTAATCTCTCACTCCTGTCTGTAAACCCCAGGACTGTCTCTACTCTCTCAGTCCTGACTGTAAACCCCAGGACTGTCTCTACACTCTCACTCCGGACTGTAAACCCCAGGAGTGTCTCTACTCTCTCACTCCTGACTGTAAAACCCTGGAGTGTCTCTACTCTCTCAGTCCAGACTGTAAACCCCAGGACTGTCTATACTCTCTCACTCCGGACTGTAAACCCCAGGACTGTCTCTACTCTCCCACTCCTGACTGTAAACCCCAGGACTGTCTCTACTCTCTCACTCCTGTCTGTAAACCCCAGGAGTGTCTCTCCTATCTCACTCCTGACTGTAAACCCCAGGAGTGTCTCTACTCTCTCACTCCTGACTGTAAACCCAAGCACTGTCTCTACTCTCTCACTCCTGACTGTAAACCCCAGGAGTGTCTCTACTCTCTCACTCATGAATGTAAACCCCAGGAGTGTCTCTACTCTCTCACTACTGACTGTAAACCCAAGCACTGACTCTATGCTCTCACTCCTGACTCTAAACACCAGGAGTGTGTCTACTCTCTCACTCCTGACTGTAAACCCCAGGACTGTCTCTACTCTCTCACTCCTGACTGTAAACCCCAGGACTGTCTCTACTCTCTCACTCCTGACTGTAAACCCCTGGACTGTCTCTACTCTCTCACTCCTGACTGTAAACCCCAGGAGTGTCTCTACTCTCTCACTCCTGACTGTAAACCCCAGGAGTTTTTCAACTCTCTCACTCCTGACTGTAAACCCCAGGAGTGTCTCTCCTCTCTCACTCCTGACTGTAAACCGCAGGAGTGTCTCTCCTCTCCCACTCCTGACTGTAAAACCCAGGAGTGTCTCTACTCTCCCACTCCTGACTGGAAAAACCCAGGAGTGTCTCTACTCTCTCACTCCTGACTGTAAACCCCAGGACTGTCTCTACTCTCTCACTCCTGACTGTAAACCCCAGGGCTGTCTCTACTCTCTCACTCCTGACTGTAAACCCCAGGACTGTCTCTACTCTCTCACTCCTGACTGTAAACCCCAGGGCTGTCTCTACTCTCTCACACCTGACTGTAAACCCCAGAAGTGTCTCTATTCTCTCACTCCTGACTGTAAAGTCCAGAGTGTCTCTACTCTCTCACTCCTGAGTGTATACCCCAGGACTGTCTCTACTCTCTCACTCCTGACTGTAAACCCCAGGACTGTCTCTACTCTCTCACTCCTGACTGCAAACCCCAGGACTGTCTCTACACTCTCACTCCTGACTATAAACCCCAGGAGTGGCTCTACTCTCTCAATCCTGTCTGTTAACCCCAGGACTGTCTCTACTCTCTCACTCCTGACTGTAAACCCCTGGACTGTCTCTACTCTCTCACTCCTGACTGTAAACCCCAGGAGTGTCTCTACTCTCTCACTCCTGACTGCAAACCCCAGGAGTGTCTCTACTCTCTCACTACTGACTGTAAACCCAAGCACTGTCTCTACTCTCTCAGTCCTGACTGTAAACCCCAGGACTGTCTCTACTCTCTCACTCCTGACTATAAACCCCAGGACTGTCTCTACACTCTCACTCCTGACTGTAAACCCCAGGTAATGTCTCTCCTCTCTCACTCCTGACTGTAAACCTCAGGACTGTCTCTACTCTCTCACTCCTGAGTGTAAACCCCAGGAGAGTCTAAACTCTCTCACTCCTGACTGTAAACCCCAGGACTGTCTCTACTCTCTCACTCCTGACTGTAAACCCCAGGACTGTCTCTACTCTCTCACTCCAGACAGTAAACCCCAGGACTGTCTCTACTCTCTCACTCCTGTCTGTAAACCACAGGAGTGTCTCTCCTCTCTCACTCCTGACTGTAAACCCCAGGACTGTCTCTACTCTCTCACTCCTGACTGTAAACCCCAGGAGTGTCTCTACTCTCTCTCTCCTGACTGTAAACCCCAGGACTGGCTCTCCTCTCCCACTCCTGTCTGTAAACCCCAGGAGTGTCTCCACACTCTCACTCCTGACTGTAAACCGCAGGACTGTCTCTACTCTCTCACTCCTGCCTGTTAACCCCAGGATTGTCTCTAATCTCTCACTCCTGTCTGTTAACCCCAGGACTGTCTCTACTCTCTCACTCCTGACTTTAAACTCCAGGAGTGTCTCTACTCTCTCAGTCCTGACTGTAATACCCAGAAGTGTCTCTACTCTCTCACTCCTGACTGAAATCTCCAGAGTGTCTCTACTCTCTCAGTCCTGACTGTAAACCCCAGGAGTGTCTCTACTCTCTCACTCCAGACTATAAACCCCAGTACTGTCTCTACTCTCTCACTCCTGACTGTAAACCCCAGGACTGTCTCTACTCTCTCACTCCTGACTGTAAAACCCAGGAGTGTCTCTACTCTCTCACTCTTGACTGTTAACCCCAGGAGTGTCTCTACTCTCTCACTCCTGACTGTAAACGCCAGGACTGTCTCTACACTCTCACTCCTGACTGTAAACCCCAGGATTGTCTCTACTCTCTCACTCCTGACTGTAAACCCCAGAACTGTCTCTACTCTCTCACTCCTGACTGTAAACCCCAGGACTGTCTCTACTCTCTCACTCCTGACTGTAAACCCCAGGAGTGTCTCTACTCTCCCACTCCTGACTGTAAACCGCAGGAGTGTCTCTCCTCTCTCACTCCTGACTGTAAAGCGCAGGAGTGTCTCTCCTCTCTCACTCCTGACTGTAAAACCCAGGAGTGTCTCTACACTCTCACTCCTGACTGTAAACCCCAGGACTGTCTCTTCTCTCTCAATCCTGACTGTAAACTCCAGGACTGTCTCTACACTCTCACGCCTGACTGTAAACCCCAGGAGTGTCTCTCCTCTCTCACTCCTGACTGTATACCCCAGGAATGTCTCTACTCTCTCACTCCTGTCTGTAAAACCCAGGAGTGTCTCTACTCTCTCAATCCTGACTGTAAACCCCAGGACTGTCTCTACACTCTCACTCCGGACTGTAAACCCCAGGAGTGTCTCTACTCTCTCACTCCTGACTGTAAACCCCAGGAGTGTCTCTATTCTCTCACTCCTGACTGTAAAACCCAGGAGTGTCTCTACTCTCTCAATCCAGACTGTAAACCCCAGGACTGTCTCTACTCTCTCACTCCAGACTGTAAACCCCAGGACTGTCTCTACTCTCTGACTCCTGACTGTAAACCCCAGGACTGTCTCTACTCTCCCACTCCTGACTGTGAACCCCAGGACTGTCTCTACTCTCTCACTCCTGTCTGTAAACCCCAGGAGTGTCTCTCCTCTCTCACTCCTGACTGTAAACCCCAGGAGTGTCTCTACTCTCTCACTCCTGACTGTAAACCCAAGCACTGTCTCTACTCTCTCACTCCTGACTGTAAACCCCAGGACTGTCTCTACTCTCTCACTCCTGACTGTAAACCCCAGGAGTGTCTCTACTCTCTCACTCCGGACTGTAAACCCAAGCACTGACTCTACGCTCTCACTCCTGACTCTAAACCCCAGGAGTGTCTCTCCTCTCTCACTCCTGTCTGTAAACCCCAGGACTGTCTCTACTCTCTCACTCCTGACTGTAAACACCAGGACTGTCTCTACTCTCTCACTCCTGACTGTAAACCGCAGGAGTGTCTCTCCTCTCCCACTCCTGACTGTAAAACCCAGGAGTTTCTATACACTCTCACTCCTGACTGTAAACCCCAGGACTGTCTCTACACTCTCACGCCTGACTGTAAACCCCAGGACTGTCTCTTCTCTCTCACTCCTGACTGTAAAACCTCAGGAGAGTCTCTACTCTCTCACTCCTGAATGTAAACCCCAGGAGTGTCTCTACTCTCTCACTCCTGACTGTAAACCCCAGGGCTGTCTCTACTCTCTCACTCCTGACTGTAAACCCCAGGACTGTCTCTACTCTCTCACTCCTGACTGTAAACCCCAGGAGTGTCTCTACTCTCTCACTCCTGACTGTAAACCCCAGGAGTTTTTCAACTCTCTCACTCCTGACTGTAAACCCCAGGAGTGTCTCTCCTCTCTCACTCCTGACTGTAAACCGCAGGAGTGTCTCTCCTCTCCCACTCCTGACTGTAAAACCCAGGAGTGTCTCTACTCTCCCACTCCTGACTGGAAAAACCCAGGAGTGTCTCTACTCTCTCACTCCTGACTGTAAACCCCAGGACTGTCTCTACTCTCTCACTCCTGACTGTAAACCCCAGGGCTGTCTCTACTCTCTCACTCCTGACTGTAAACCCCAGGACTGTCTCTACTCTCTCACTCCTGACTGTAAACCCCAGGGCTGTCTCTACTCTCTCACACCTGACTGTAAACCCCAGAAGTGTCTCTATTCTCTCACTCCTGACTGTAAAGTCCAGAGTGTCTCTACTCTCTCACTCCTGAGTGTATACCCCAGGACTGTCTCTACTCTCTCACTCCTGACTGTAAACCCCAGGACTGTCTCTACTCTCTCACTCCTGACTGCAAACCCCAGGACTGTCTCTACACTCTCACTCCTGACTATAAACCCCAGGAGTGGCTCTACTCTCTCAATCCTGTCTGTTAACCCCAGGACTGTCTCTACTCTCTCACTCCTGACTGTAAACCCCTGGACTGTCTCTACTCTCTCACTCCTGACTGTAAACCCCAGGAGTGTCTCTACTCTCTCACTCCTGACTGCAAACCCCAGGAGTGTCTCTACTCTCTCACTACTGACTGTAAACCCAAGCACTGTCTCTACTCTCTCAGTCCTGACTGTAAACCCCAGGACTGTCTCTACTCTCTCACTCCTGACTATAAACCCCAGGACTGTCTCTACACTCTCACTCCTGACTGTAAACCCCAGGTAATGTCTCTCCTCTCTCACTCCTGACTGTAAACCTCAGGACTGTCTCTACTCTCTCACTCCTGAGTGTAAACCCCAGGAGAGTCTAAACTCTCTCACTCCTGACTGTAAACCCCAGGACTGTCTCTACTCTCTCACTCCTGACTGTAAACCCCAGGACTGTCTCTACTCTCTCACTCCAGACAGTAAACCCCAGGACTGTCTCTACTCTCTCACTCCTGTCTGTAAACCACAGGAGTGTCTCTCCTCTCTCACTCCTGACTGTAAACCCCAGGACTGTCTCTACTCTCTCACTCCTGACTGTAAACCCCAGGAGTGTCTCTACTCTCTCTCTCCTGACTGTAAACCCCAGGACTGGCTCTCCTCTCCCACTCCTGTCTGTAAACCCCAGGAGTGTCTCCACACTCTCACTCCTGACTGTAAACCGCAGGACTGTCTCTACTCTCTCACTCCTGCCTGTTAACCCCAGGATTGTCTCTAATCTCTCACTCCTGTCTGTTAACCCCAGGACTGTCTCTACTCTCTCACTCCTGACTTTAAACTCCAGGAGTGTCTCTACTCTCTCAGTCCTGACTGTAATACCCAGAAGTGTCTCTACTCTCTCACTCCTGACTGAAATCTCCAGAGTGTCTCTACTCTCTCAGTCCTGACTGTAAACCCCAGGAGTGTCTCTACTCTCTCACTCCAGACTATAAACCCCAGTACTGTCTCTACTCTCTCACTCCTGACTGTAAACCCCAGGACTGTCTCTACTCTCTCACTCCTGACTGTAAAACCCAGGAGTGTCTCTACTCTCTCACTCTTGACTGTTAACCCCAGGAGTGTCTCTACTCTCTCACTCCTGACTGTAAACGCCAGGACTGTCTCTACACTCTCACTCCTGACTGTAAACCCCAGGATTGTCTCTACTCTCTCACTCCTGACTGTAAACCCCAGAACTGTCTCTACTCTCTCACTCCTGACTGTAAACCCCAGGACTGTCTCTACTCTCTCACTCCTGACTGTAAACCCCAGGAGTGTCTCTACTCTCCCACTCCTGACTGTAAACCGCAGGAGTGTCTCTCCTCTCTCACTCCTGACTGTAAAGCGCAGGAGTGTCTCTCCTCTCTCACTCCTGACTGTAAAACCCAGGAGTGTCTCTACACTCTCACTCCTGACTGTAAACCCCAGGACTGTCTCTTCTCTCTCAATCCTGACTGTAAACTCCAGGACTGTCTCTACACTCTCACGCCTGACTGTAAACCCCAGGAGTGTCTCTCCTCTCTCACTCCTGACTGTATACCCCAGGAATGTCTCTACTCTCTCACTCCTGTCTGTAAAACCCAGGAGTGTCTCTACTCTCTCAATCCTGACTGTAAACCCCAGGACTGTCTCTACACTCTCACTCCGGACTGTAAACCCCAGGAGTGTCTCTACTCTCTCACTCCTGACTGTAAACCCCAGGAGTGTCTCTATTCTCTCACTCCTGACTGTAAAACCCAGGAGTGTCTCTACTCTCTCAATCCAGACTGTAAACCCCAGGACTGTCTCTACTCTCTCACTCCAGACTGTAAACCCCAGGACTGTCTCTACTCTCTGACTCCTGACTGTAAACCCCAGGACTGTCTCTACTCTCCCACTCCTGACTGTGAACCCCAGGACTGTCTCTACTCTCTCACTCCTGTCTGTAAACCCCAGGAGTGTCTCTCCTCTCTCACTCCTGACTGTAAACCCCAGGAGTGTCTCTACTCTCTCACTCCTGACTGTAAACCCAAGCACTGTCTCTACTCTCTCACTCCTGACTGTAAACCCCAGGACTGTCTCTACTCTCTCACTCCTGACTGTAAACCCCAGGAGTGTCTCTACTCTCTCACTCCGGACTGTAAACCCAAGCACTGACTCTACGCTCTCACTCCTGACTCTAAACCCCAGGAGTGTCTCTCCTCTCTCACTCCTGACTGTAAACCCCAGGACTGTCTCTACTCTCTCACTCCTGACTGTAAACACCAGGACTGTCTCTACTCTCTCACTCCTGACTGTAAACCGCAGGAGTGTCTCTCCTCTCCCACTCCTGACTGTAAAACCCAGGAGTTTCTATACACTCTCACTCCTGACTGTAAACCCCAGGACTGTCTCTACACTCTCACGCCTGACTGTAAACCCCAGGACTGTCTCTTCTCTCTCACTCCTGACTGTAAAACCTCAGGAGAGTCTCTACTCTCTCACTCCTGAATGTAAACCCCAGGAGTGTCTCTACTCTCTCACTCCTGACTGTAAACCCCAGGGCTGTCTCTACTCTCTCACTCCTGACTGTAAACCCCAGGACTGTCTCTACTCTCTCACTCCTGACTGTAAACCCCAGGGCTGTCTCTACTCTCTCACACCTGACTGTAAACCCCAGAAGTGTCTCTATTCTCTCACTCCTGACTGGAAAGTCCAGAGTGTCTCTACTCTCTCACTCCTGAGTGTATACCCCAGGACTGTCTCTACTCTCTCACTCCTGACTGTAAACCCCAGGACTGTCTCTACACTCTCACTCCTGACTATAAACCCCAGGACTGGCTCTACTCTCTCAATCCTGTCTGTTAACCCCAGGACTGTCTCTACTCTCTCACTCCTGACTGTAAACCCCTGGACTGTCTCTACTCTCTCACTCCTGACTGTAAACCCCAGGAGTGTCTCTACTCTCTCACTCCTGACTGCAAACCCCAGGAGTGTCTCTACTCTCTCACTACTGACTGTAAACCCAAGCACTGTCTCTATTCTCTCAGTCCTGACTGTAAACCCCAGGACTGTCTCTACTCTCTCACTCCTGACTATAAACCCCAGGACTGTCTCTACACTCTCACTCCTGACTGTAAACCCCAGGTAATGTCTCTCCTCTCTCACTCCTGACTGTAAACCTCAGGACTGTCTCTACTCTCTCACTCCTGAGTGTAAACCCCAGGAGAGTCTATACTCTCTCACTCCTGACTGTAAACCCCAGGACTGTCTCTACTCTCTCACTCCTGACTGTAAACCCCAGGACTGTCTCTACTCTCTCACTCCAGACAGTAAACCCCAGGACTGTCTCTACTCTCTCACTCCTGTCTGTAAACCCCAGGAGTGTCTCTGCTCTCTCACTCCTGACTGTAAACCCCAGGACTGTCTCTACTCTCTCACTCCTGACTGTAAACCCCAGGAGTGTCTCTACTCTCTCTCTCCTGACTGTAAACCCCAGGACTGTCTCTCCTCTCCCACTCCTGTCTGTAAACCCCAGGAGTGTCTCCACACTCTCACTCCTGACTGTAAACCGCAGGACTGTCTCTACTCTCTCACTCCTGCCTGTTAACCCCAGGATTGTCTCTAATCTCTCACTCCTGTCTGTTAACCCCAGGACTGTCTCTACTCTCTCACTCCTGACTGTAAACCCCAGGAGTGTCTCTACTCTCTCACTCCTGACTGTAAACCCAAGCACTGACTCTACGCTCTCACTCCTGACTCTAAACCCCAGGAGTGTCTCTCCTCTCTCACTCCTGACTGTAAACCCCAGGACTGTCTCTACTCTCTCACTCATGTCTGTAAACCACAGGAGTGTCTCTCCTCTCTCACTCCTGACTGTAAACCCCAGGACTGTCTCTACTCTCTCACTCCTGACTGTAAACCCCAGGAGTGTCTCTACTCTCTCTCTCCTGACTGTAAACCCCAGGACTGGCTCTCCTCTCCCACTCCTGTCTGTAAACCCCAGGAGTGTCTCCACAGTCTCACTCCTGACTGTAAACCGCAGGACTGTCTCTACTCTCTCACTCCTGCCTGTTAACCCCAGGATTGTCTCTAATCTCTCACTCCTGTCTGTTAACCCCAGGACTGTCTCTACTCTCTCACTCCTGACTTTAAACTCCAGGAGTGTCTCTACTCTCTCAGTCCTGACTGTAATACCCAGAAGTGTCTCTACTCTCTCACTCCTGACTGTAATCTCCAGAGTGTCTCTACTCTCTCAGTCCTGACTGTAAACCCCAGGAGTGTCTCTACTCTCTCACTCCAGACTATAAACCCCAGTACTGTCTCTACTCTCTCACTCCTGACTGTAAACCCCAGGACTGTCTCTACTCTCTCACTCCTGACTGTAAAACCCAGGAGTGTCTCTACTCTCTCACTCTTGACTGTTAACCCCAGGAGTGTCTCTACTCTCTCACTCCTGACTGTAAACGCCAGGACTGTCTCTACTCTCTCACTCCTGACTGTAAACCCCAGGATTGTCTCTACTCTCTCACTCCTGACTGTAAACCCCAGAACTGTCTCTACTCTCTCACTCCTGACTGTAAACCCCAGGACTGTCTCTACTCTCTCACTCCTGACTGTAAACCCCAGGAGTGTCTCTACTCTCTCACTCCTGACTGTAAACCGCAGGAGTGTCTCTCCTCTCTCACTCCTGACTGTAAAGCGCAGGAGTGTCTCTCCTCTCTCACTCCTGACTGTAAAACCCAGGAGTGTCTCTACACTCTCACTCCTGACTGTAAACCCCAGGACTGTCTCTTCTCTCTCAATCCTGACTGTAAACTCCAGGACTGTCTCTACACTCTCACGCCTGACTGTAAACCCCAGGAGTGTCTCTCCTCTCTCACTCCTGACTGTATACCCCAGGAATGTCTCTACTCTCTCACTCCTGACTGTAAAACCCAGGAGTGTCTCTACTCTCTCAATCCTGACTGTAAACCCCAGGACTGTCTCTACACTCTCACTCCGGACTGTAAACCCCAGGAGTGTCTCTACTCTCTCACTCCTGACTGTAAACCCCAGGAGTGTCTCTATTCTCTCACTCCTGACTGTAAAACCCAGGAGTGTCTCTACTCTCTCAATCCAGACTGTAAACCCCAGGACTGTCTCTACTCTCTCACTCCAGACTGTAAACCCCAGGACTGTCTCTACTCTCTGACTCCTGACTGTAAACCCCAGGACTGTCTCTACTCTCCCACTCCTGACTGTGAACCCCAGGACTGTCTCTACTCTCTCACTCCTGTCTGTAAACCCCAGGAGTGTCTCTCCTCTCTCACTCCTGACTGTAAACCCCAGGAGTGTCTCTACTCTCTCACTCCTGACTGTAAACCCAAGCACTGTCTCTACTCTCTCACTCCTGACTGTAAACCCGAGGACTGTCTCTACTCTCTCACTCCTGACTGTAAACCCCAGGAGTGTCTCTACTCTCTCACTCCGGACTGTAAACCCAAGCACTGACTCTACGCTCTCACTCCTGACTCTAAACCCCAGGAGTGTCTCTCCTCTCTCACTCCTGACTGTAAACCCCAGGACTGTCTCTACTCTCTCACTCCTGACTGTAAACACCAGGACTGTCTCTACTCTCTCACTCCTGACTGTAAACCGCAGGAGTGTCTCTCCTCTCCCACTCCTGACTGTAAAACCCAGGAGTTTCTGTACACTCTCACTCCTGACTGTAAACCCCAGGACTGTCTCTACACTCTCACGCCTGACTGTAAACCCCAGGACTGTCTCTTCTCTCTCACTCCTGACTGTAAAACCTCAGGAGAGTCTCTACTCTCTCACTCCTGAATGTAAACCCCAGGAGTGTCTCTACTCTCTCACTCCTGACTGTAAACCCCAGGGCTGTCTCTACTCTCTCACTCCTGACTGTAAACCCCAGGACTGTCTCTACTCTCTCACTCCTGACTGTAAACCCCAGGGCTGTCTCTACTCTCTCACACCTGACTGTAAACCCCAGAAGTGTCTCTATTCTCTCACTCCTGACTGTAAAGTCCAGAGTGTCTCTACTCTCTCACTCCTGAGTGTATACCCCAGGACTGTCTCTACTCTCTCACTCCTGACTGTAAACCCCAGGACTGTCTCTACACTCTCACTCCTGACTATAAACCCCAGGACTGGCTCTACTCTCTCAATCCTGTCTGTTAACCCCAGGACTGTCTCTACTCTCTCACTCCTGACTGTAAACCCCTGGACTGTCTCTACTCTCTCACTCCTGACTGTAAACCCCAGGAGTGTCTCTACTCTCTCACTCCTGACTGCAAATCCCAGGAGTGTCTCTACTCTCTCACTACTGACTGTAAACCCAAGCACTGTCTCTACTCTCTCAGTCCTGACTGTAAACCCCAGGACTGTCTCTACTCTCTCACTCCTGACTATAAACCCCAGGACTGTCTCTACACTCTCACTCCTGACTGTAAACCCCAGGTAAGGTCTCTCCTCTCTCACTCCTGACTGTAAACCTCAGGACTGTCTCTACTCTCTCACTCCTGAGTGTAAACCCCAGGAGAGTCTATACTCTCTCACTCCTGACTGTAAACCCCAGGACTGTCTCTACTCTCTCACTCCTGACTGTAAACCCCAGGACTGTCTCTACTCTCTCACTCCAGACAGTAAACCCCAGGACTGTCTCTACTCTCTCACTCCTGTCTGTAAACCCCAGGAGTGTCTCTGCTCTCTCACTCCTGACTGTAAACCCCAGGACTGTCTCTACTCTCTCACTCCTGACTGTAAACCCCAGGAGTGTCTCTACTCTCTCTCTCCTGACTGTAAACCCCAGGACTGTCTCTCCTCTCCCACTCCTGTCTGTAAACCCCAGGAGTGTCTCCACACTCTCACTCCTGACTGTAAACCGCAGGACTGTCTCTACTCTCTCACTCCTGCCTGTTAACCCCAGGATTGTCTCTAATCTCTCACTCCTGTCTGTTAACCCCAGGACTGTCTCTACTCTCTCACTCCTGACTGTAAACCCCAGGAGTGTCTCTACTCTCTCACTCCTGACTGTAAACCCAAGCACTGACTCTACGCTCTCACTCCTGACTCTAAACCCCAGGAGTGTCTCTCCTCTCTCACTCCTGACTGTAAACCCCAGGACTGTCTCTACTCTCTCACTCCTGACTGTAAACACCAGGACTGTCTCTACTCTCTCACTCCTGACTGTAAACCGCAGGAGTGTCTCTCCTCTCCCACTCCTGACTGTAAAACCCAGGAGTTTCTATACACTCTCACTCCTGACTGTAAACCCCAGGACTGTCTCTACACTCTCACGCCTGACTGTAAACCCCAGGACTGTCTCTTCCCTCTCACTCCTGACTGTAAAACCTCAGGAGAGTCTCTACTCTCTCACTCCTGAATGTAAACCCCAGGATTGTCTCTACTCTCTCACTCCTGTCTGTAAACCCCAGGGCTGTCTCTACTCTCTCACTCCTGACTGTAAACCCCAGGACTGTCTCTAATCTCTCACACCTGACTGTAAACCCCAGAAGTGTCTCTATTCTCTCACTCCTGACTGTAAAGTCCAGAGTGTCTCTACTCTCTCACTCCTGAGTCTATACCCCAGGACTGTCTCTACTCTCCTTCTCCTGACTGTAAACCCCAGGACTGTCTCTACTCTCTCACTCCTGACTGTAAACCCCAGGACTGTCTCTACACTCTCACTCCTGACTATAAACCCCAGGACTGGCTCTACTCTCTCAATCCTGTCTGTTAACCCCAGGACTGTCTCTACTCTCTCACTCCTGACTGTAAACCCCTGGACTGTCTCTACTCTCTCACTCCTGACTGTAAACCCCCGGAGTGTCTCTACTCTCTCACTCCTGACTGCAAACCACAGGAGTGTCTCTACTCTCTCACTACTGACTGTAAACCCAAGCACTGTCTCTACTCTCTCAGTCCTGACTGTAAACCCCAGGACTGTCTCTACTCTCTCACTCTGACTATAAACCCCAGGACTGTCTCTACACTCTCACTCCTGAGTGTATACCCCAGGACTGTCTCTACTCTCTCACTCCTGACTGTAAACCCCAGGACTGTCTCTACACTCTCACTCCTGACTATAAACCCCAGGACTGGCTCTACTCTCTCAATCCTGTCTGTTAACCCCAGGACTGTCTCTACTCTCTCACTCCTGACTGTAAACCCCTGGACTGTCTCTACTCTCTCACTCCTGACTGTAAACCCCAGGAGTGTCTCTACTCTCTCACTCCTGACTGCAAATCCCAGGAGTGTCTCTACTCTCTCACTACTGACTGTAAACCCAAGCACTGTCTCTACTCTCTCAGTCCTGACTGTAAACCCCAGGACTGTCTCTACTCTCTCACTCCTGACTATAAACCCCAGGACTGTCTCTACACTCTCACTCCTGACTGTAAACCCCAGGTAAGGTCTCTCCTCTCTCACTCCTGACTGTAAACCTCAGGACTGTCTCTACTCTCTCACTCCTGAGTGTAAACCCCAGGAGAGTCTATACTCTCTCACTCCTGACTGTAAACCCCAGGACTGTCTCTACTCTCTCACTCCTGACTGTAAACCCCAGGACTGTCTCTACTCTCTCACTCCAGACAGTAAACCCCAGGACTGTCTCTACTCTCTCACTCCTGTCTGTAAACCCCAGGAGTGTCTCTGCTCTCTCACTCCTGACTGTAAACCCCAGGACTGTCTCTACTCTCTCACTCCTGACTGTAAACCCCAGGAGTGTCTCTACTCTCTCTCTCCTGACTGTAAACCCCAGGACTGTCTCTCCTCTCCCACTCCTGTCTGTAAACCCCAGGAGTGTCTCCACACTCTCACTCCTGACTGTAAACCGCAGGACTGTCTCTACTCTCTCACTCCTGCCTGTTAACCCCAGGATTGTCTCTAATCTCTCACTCCTGTCTGTTAACCCCAGGACTGTCTCTACTCTCTCACTCCTGACTGTAAACCCCAGGAGTGTCTCTACTCTCTCACTCCTGACTGTAAACCCAAGCACTGACTCTACGCTCTCACTCCTGACTCTAAACCCCAGGAGTGTCTCTCCTCTCTCACTCCTGACTGTAAACCCCAGGACTGTCTCTACTCTCTCACTCCTGACTGTAAACACCAGGACTGTCTCTACTCTCTCACTCCTGACTGTAAACCGCAGGAGTGTCTCTCCTCTCCCACTCCTGACTGTAAAACCCAGGAGTTTCTATACACTCTCACTCCTGACTGTAAACCCCAGGACTGTCTCTACACTCTCACGCCTGACTGTAAACCCCAGGACTGTCTCTTCTCTCTCACTCCTGACTGTAAAACCTCAGGAGAGTCTCTACTCTCTCACTCCTGAATGTAAACCCCAGGATTGTCTCTACTCTCTCACTCCTGTCTGTAAACCCAGGGCTGTCTCTACTCTCTCACTCCTGACTGTAAACCCCAGGACTGTCTCTAATCTCTCACACCTGACTGTAAACCCCAGAAGTGTCTCTATTCTCTCACTCCTGACTGTAAAGTCCAGAGTGTCTCTACTCTCTCACTCCTGAGTCTATACCCCAGGACTGTCTCTACTCTCCTTCTCCTGACTGTAAACCCCAGGACTGTCTCTACTCTCTCACTCCTGACTGTAAACCCCAGGACTGTCTCTACACTCTCACTCCTGACTATAAACCCCAGGACTGGCTCTACTCTCTCAATCCTGTCTGTTAACCCCAGGACTGTCTCTACTCTCTCACTCCTGACTGTAAACCCCTGGACTGTCTCTACTCTCTCACTCCTGACTGTAAACCCCAGGAGTGTCTCTACTCTCTCACTCCTGACTGCAAACCACAGGAGTGTCTCTACTCTCTCACTACTGACTGTAAACCCAAGCACTGTCTCTACTCTCTCAGTCCTGACTGTAAACCCCAGGACTGTCTCTACTCTCTCACTCCTGACTATAAACCCCAGGACTGTCTCTACACTCTCACTCCTGACTGTAAACCCCAGGTAATGTCTCTCCTCTCTCACTCCTGACTGTAAACCTCAGGACTGTCTCTACTCTCTCACTCCTGAGTGTAAACCCCAGGAGAGTCTATACTCTCTCACTCCTGACTGTAAACCCCAGGACTGTCTCGACTCTCTTACTCCTGACTGTAAACCCCAGGACTGTCTCTACTCTCTCACTCCAGACAGTAAACCCCAGGACTGTCTCTACTCTCTCACTCCTGACTGTAAAACCTCAGGAGAGTCTCTACTCTCTCACTCCTGAATGTAAACCCCAGGATTGTCTCTACTCTCTCACTCCTGTCTGTAAACCCCAGGGCTGTCTCTACTCTCTCACTCCTGACTGTAAACCCCAGGACTGTCTCTAATCTCTCACACCTGACTGTAAACCCCAGAAGTGTCTCTATTCTCTCACTCCTGACTGTAAAGTCCAGAGTGTCTCTACTCTCTCACTCCTGAGTCTATACCCCAGGACTGTCTCTACTCTCCTTCTCCTGACTGTAAACCCCAGGACTGTCTCTACTCTCTCACTCCTGACTGTAAACCCCAGGACTGTCTCTACACTCTCACTCCTGACTATAAACCCCAGGACTGGCTCTACTCTCTCAATCCTGTCTGTTAACCCCAGGACTGTCTCTACTCTCTCACTCCTGACTGTAAACCCCTGGACTGTCTCTACTCTCTCACTCCTGACTGTAAACCCCCGGAGTGTCTCTACTCTCTCACTCCTGACTGCAAACCACAGGAGTGTCTCTACTCTCTCACTACTGACTGTAAACCCAAGCACTGTCTCTACTCTCTCAGTCCTGACTGTAAACCCCAGGACTGTCTCTACTCTCTCACTCCTGACTATAAACCCCAGGACTGTCTCTACACTCTCACTCCTGAGTGTATACCCCAGGACTGTCTCTACTCTCTCACTCCTGACTGTAAACCCCAGGACTGTCTCTACACTCTCACTCCTGACTATAAACCCCAGGACTGGCTCTACTCTCTCAATCCTGTCTGTTAACCCCAGGACTGTCTCTACTCTCTCACTCCTGACTGTAAACCCCTGGACTGTCTCTACTCTCTCACTCCTGACTGTAAACCCCAGGAGTGTCTCTACTCTCTCACTCCTGACTGCAAATCCCAGGAGTGTCTCTACTCTCTCACTACTGACTGTAAACCCAAGCACTGTCTCTACTCTCTCAGTCCTGACTGTAAACCCCAGGACTGTCTCTACTCTCTCACTCCTGACTATAAACCCCAGGACTGTCTCTACACTCTCACTCCTGACTGTAAACCCCAGGTAAGGTCTCTCCTCTCTCACTCCTGACTGTAAACCTCAGGACTGTCTCTACTCTCTCACTCCTGAGTGTAAACCCCAGGAGAGTCTATACTCTCTCACTCCTGACTGTAAACCCCAGGACTGTCTCTACTCTCTCACTCCTGACTGTAAACCCCAGGACTGTCTCTACTCTCTCACTCCAGACAGTAAACCCCAGGACTGTCTCTACTCTCTCACTCCTGTCTGTAAACCCCAGGAGTGTCTCTGCTCTCTCACTCCTGACTGTAAACCCCAGGACTGTCTCTACTCTCTCACTCCTGACTGTAAACCCCAGGAGTGTCTCTACTCTCTCTCTCCTGACTGTAAACCCCAGGACTGTCTCTCCTCTCCCACTCCTGTCTGTAAACCCCAGGAGTGTCTCCACACTCTCACTCCTGACTGTAAACCGCAGGACTGTCTCTACTCTCTCACTCCTGCCTGTTAACCCCAGGATTGTCTCTAATCTCTCACTCCTGTCTGTTAACCCCAGGACTGTCTCTACTCTCTCACTCCTGACTGTAAACCCCAGGAGTGTCTCTACTCTCTCACTCCTGACTGTAAACCCAAGCACTGACTCTACGCTCTCACTCCTGACTCTAAACCCCAGGAGTGTCTCTCCTCTCTCACTCCTGACTGTAAACCCCAGGACTGTCTCTACTCTCTCACTCCTGACTGTAAACACCAGGACTGTCTCTACTCTCTCACTCCTGACTGTAAACCGCAGGAGTGTCTCTCCTCTCCCACTCCTGACTGTAAAACCCAGGAGTTTCTATACACTCTCACTCCTGACTGTAAACCCCAGGACTGTCTCTACACTCTCACGCCTGACTGTAAACCCCAGGACTGTCTCTTCTCTCTCACTCCTGACTGTAAAACCTCAGGAGAGTCTCTACTCTCTCACTCCTGAATGTAAACCCCAGGATTGTCTCTACTCTCTCACTCCTGTCTGTAAACCCCAGGGCTGTCTCTACTCTCTCACTCCTGACTGTAAACCCCAGGACTGTCTCTAATCTCTCACACCTGACTGTAAACCCCAGAAGTGTCTCTATTCTCTCACTCCTGACTGTAAAGTCCAGAGTGTCTCTACTCTCTCACTCCTGAGTCTATACCCCAGGACTGTCTCTACTCTCCTTCTCCTGACTGTAAACCCCAGGACTGTCTCTACTCTCTCACTCCTGACTGTAAACCCCAGGACTGTCTCTACACTCTCACTCCTGACTATAAACCCCAGGACTGGCTCTACTCTCTCAATCCTGTCTGTTAACCCCAGGACTGTCTCTACTCTCTCACTCCTGACTGTAAACCCCTGGACTGTCTCTACTCTCTCACTCCTGACTGTAAACCCCAGGAGTGTCTCTACTCTCTCACTCCTGACTGCAAACCACAGGAGTGTCTCTACTCTCTCACTACTGACTGTAAACCCAAGCACTGTCTCTACTCTCTCAGTCCTGACTGTAAACCCCAGGACTGTCTCTACTCTCTCACTCCTGACTATAAACCCCAGGACTGTCTCTACACTCTCACTCCTGACTGTAAACCCCAGGTAATGTCTCTCCTCTCTCACTCCTGACTGTAAACCTCAGGACTGTCTCTACTCTCTCACTCCTGAGTGTAAACCCCAGGAGAGTCTATACTCTCTCACTCCTGACTGTAAACCCCAGGACTGTCTCGACTCTCTTACTCCTGACTGTAAACCCCAGGACTGTCTCTACTCTCTCACTCCAGACAGTAAACCCCAGGACTGTCTCTACTCTCTCACTCCTGTCTGTAAACCCTAGGAGTGTCTCTCCTCTCTCACTCCTGACTGTAAACCCCAGGACTGTCTCTCCTCTCCCACTCCTGTCTGTAAACCCCAGGAGTGTCTCCACACTCTCACTCCTGACTGTAAACCGCAGGACTGTCTCTACTCTCTCACTCCTGCCTGTTAACCCCAGGATTGTCTCTAATCTCTCACTCCTGTCTGTTAACCCCAGGACTGTCTCTACTCTCTCACTCCTGACTTTAAACTCCAGGAGTGTCTCTACTCTCTCAGTCCTGACTGTAATACCCAGAAGTGTCTCTACTCTCTCACTCCTGACTGTAAACTCCAGAGTGTCTCTACTCTCTCAGTCCTGACTGTAAACCCCAGGAGTGTCTCTACTCTCTCACTCCAGACTATAAACCCCAGTACTGTCTCTACTCTCTCACTCCTGACTGTAAACCCCAGGACTGTCTCTACTCTCTCACTCCTGACTGTAAAACCCAGGAGTGTCTCTACTCTCTCACTCCTGACTGTTAACCCCAGGAGTGTCTCTACTCTCTCACTCCTGACTGTAAACGCCAGGACTGTCTCTACACTCTCACTCCTGACTGTAAACCCCAGGATTGTCTCCACTCTCTCACTCCTGACTGTAAACCCCAGAACTGTCTCTACTCTCTCACTCCTGACTGTAAACCCCAGGACTGTCTCTACTCTCTCACTCCTGACTGTAAACCCCAGGAGTGTCTCTACTCTCTCACTCCTGACTGTAAACCGCAGGAGTGTCTCTCCTCTCTCACTCCTGACTGTAAACCGCAGGAGTGTCTCTCCTCTCTCACTCCTGACTGTAAAACCCAGGAGTGTCTCTACACTCTCACTCCTGACTGTAAACCCCAGGACTGTCTCTTCTCTCTCAATCCTGACTGTAAACTCCAGGACAATCTCTACACTCTCACGCCTGACTGTAAACCCCAGGAGTGTCTCTCCTCTCTCACTCCTGACTGTATACCCCAGGACTGTCTCTACTCTCTCACTCCTGACTGTAAAACCCAGGAGTGTCTCTACTCTCTCAATCCTGACTGTAAACCCCAGGACTGTCTCTACACTCTCACTCCGGACTGTAAACCCCAGGAGTGTCTCTACTCTCTCACTCCTGACTGTAAACACCAGGAGTGTCTCTATTCTCTCACTCCTGACTGTAAAACCCAGGAGTGTCTCTACTCTCTCAATCCAGACTGTAAACCCCAGGACTGGCTCTACTCTCTCACTCCAGACTGTAAACCCCAGGACTGTCTCTACTCTCTGACTCCTGACTGTAAACCCCAGGACTGTCTCTACTCTCCCACTCCTGACTGTGAACCCCAGGACTGTCTCTACTCTCTCACTCCTGTCTGTAAACCCCAGGAGTGTCTCTCCTCTCTCACTCCTGTCTGTAAACCCCAGGATTGTCTGTACTCTCTCACTCCTGACTGTAAACCCAAGCACTGTCTCTACTCTCTCACTCCTGACTGTAAACCCCAGGACTGTCTCTACTCTCTCGCTCCTGACTGTAAACCCCAGGAGTGTCTCTACTCTCTCACTCCTGACTGTAAACCCAAGCACTGACTCTACGCTCTCACTCCTGACTCTAAACCCCAGGAGTGACTCTCCTCTCTCACTCCTGACTGTAAACCCCAGGACTGTCTCTACTCTCTCACTCCTGACTGTAAACACCAGGACTGTCTCTACTCTCTCACTCCTGACTGTAAACCACAGGAGTGTCTCTCCTCTCCCACTCCTGACTGTAAAACCCAGGAGTTTCTATACACTCTCACTCCTGACTGTAATCCCCAGGACTGTCTCTACACTCTCACGCCTGACTGTAAACCCCAGGACTGTCTCTTCTCTCTCACTCCTGACTGTAAAACCTCAGGAGAGTCTCTACTCTCTCACTCCTGAATGTAAACCCCAGGAGTGTCTCCACTCTCTCACTCCTGACTGTAAACCCCAGGAGTGTCTCTACTCTCTCACTCCTGACCTTAAACCCCAGGACTGTCTCTACTCTCTCAGTCCTGACTGTCAAACCCAGCACTGTCTCTTCTCTCTCACTCCTGACTGTAAAAGCCAGGAGTGTCTCTGCTCTCTCACTCCTGAATGTTAACCCCAGGACTGTCTCTACTCTCTCACTCCTGACTGTAAACCCCAGGACTGTCTCTACACTCTCACTCCTGACTATAAACCCCAGGAGTGTCTCTACTCTCTCACTCCTGACTGTAAACCCCAGGAGTGTCTCTACTCTCTCACTCCTGACTGTAAACCCCAGGACTGTCTCTACTCTCTCAGTCCTGACTGTAAACCCCAGGACTGTCTCTACTCTCTCACTCCTGACTGTAAACACCAGGACTGTCTCTACAGTCTCACTCCTGACTGTCAACCCCAGGTAATGTCTCTCCTCTCTAACTCCTGACTGTAATCCTCAGGACTGTCTCTACTCTCTCACTCCTGAGTGTAAACCCCTGGAGAGTCTATACTCTCTCACTCCTGACTGTAAACCCCAGGAGTGTCTCTCCTCTCTCACTCCTGACTGTATACCCCAGGACTGTCTCTACTCTCTCACTCCTGACTGTAAAACCCAGGAGTGTCTCTACTCTCTCAATCCTGACTGTAAACCCCAGGACTGTCTCTACACTCTCACTCCGGACTGTAAACCCCAGGAGTGTCTCTACTCTCTCACTCCTGACTGTAAACCCCAGGAGTGTCTCTATTCTCTCACTCCTGACTGTAAAACCCAGGAGTGTCTCTACTCTCTCAATCCAGACTGTAAACCCCAGGACTGTCTCTACTCTCTCACTCCAGACTGTAAACCCCAGGACTGTCTCTACTCTCTGACTCCTGACTGTAAACCCCAGGACTGTCTCTACTCTCCCACTCATGACTGTGAACCCCAGGACTGTCTCTACTCTCTCACTCCTGTCTGTAAACCCCAGGAGTGTCTCTCCTCTCTCACTCCTGTCTGTAAACCCCAGGAGTGTCTGTACTCTCTCACTCCTGACTGTAAACCCAAGCACTGTCTCTACTCTCTCACTCCTGACTGTAAACCCCAGGACTGTCTCTACTCTCTCGCTCCTGACTGTAAACCCCAGGAGTGTCTCTACTCTCTCACTCCTGACTGTAAACCCAAGCACTGACTCTACGCTCTCACTCCTGACTCTAAACCCCAGGAGTGTCTCTCCTCTCTCACTCCTGACTGTAAACCCCAGGACTGTCTCTACTCTCTCACTCCTGACTGTAAACACCAGGACTGTCTCTACTCTCTCACTCCTGACTGTAAACCACAGGAGTGTCTCTCCTCTCCCACTCCTGACTGTAAAACCCAGGAGTTTCTATACACTCTCACTCCTGACTGTAAACCCCAGGACTGTCTCTACACTCTCACGCCTGACTGTAAACCCCAGGACTGTCTCTTCTCTCTCACTCCTGACTGTAAAACCTCAGGAGAGTCTCTACTCTCTCACTCCTGAATGTAAACCCCAGGAGTGTCTCCACTCTCTCACTCCTGACTGTAAACCCCAGGAGTGTCTCTGCTCTCTCACTCCTGACCTTAAACCCCAGGACTGTCTCTACTCTCTCAGTCCTGACTGTCAAACCCAGCACTGTCTCTTCTCTCTCACTCCTGACTGTAAAAGCCAGGAGTGTCTCTGCTCTCTCACTCCTGAATGTTAACCCCAGGAGTGTCTCTACTCTCTCACTCCTGACTGTAAACCCCAGGACTGTCTCTACACTCTCACTCCTGACTATAAACCCCAGGAGTGTCTCTACTCTCTCACTCCTGACTGTAAACCCCAGGAGTGTCTCTACTCTCTCACTCCTGACTGTAAACCCCAGGACTGTCTCTACTCTCTCAGTCCTGACTGTAAACCCCAGGACTGTCTCTACTCTCTCACTCCTGACTGTAAACACCAGGACTGTCTCTACAGTCTCACTCCTGACTGTCAACCCCAGGTAATGTCTCTCCTCTCTAACTCCTGACTGTAATCCTCAGGACTGTCTCTACTCTCTCACTCCTGAGTGTAAACCCCTGGAGAGTCTATACTCTCTCACTCCTGACTGTAAACCCCAGGACTGTCTCTACTCTCTCACTACTGACTGTAAACCCCAGGACTGTCTCTACTCTCTCACTCCAGACTGTAAACCCCAGGACTGACTCTACGCTCTCACTCCTGACTCTAAACCCCAGGAGTGTCTCTCCTCTCTCACTCCTGACTGTAAACCCCAGGACTGTCTCTACTCTCTCACTCCTGACTGTAAACACCAGGACTGTCTCTACTCTCTCACTCCTGACTGTAAACCGCAGGAGTGTCTCTCCTCTCCCACTCCTGACTGTAAAACCCAGGAGTTTCTATACACTCTCACTCCTGACTGTAAACCCCAGGACTGTCTCTACACTCTCACGCCTGACTGTAAACCCCAGGACTGTCTCTTCTCTCTCACTCCTGACTGTAAAACCTCAGGAGAGTCTCTACTCTCTCACTCCTGAATGTAAACCCCAGGATTGTCTCTACTCTCTCACTCCTGTCTGTAAACCCCAGGGCTGTCTCTACTCTCTCACTCCTGACTGTAAACCCCAGGACTGTCTCTACTCTCTCACACCTGACTGTAGACCCCAGAAGTGTCTCTATTCTCTCACTCCTGACTGTAAAGTCCAGAGTGTCTCTCTCTCTCACTCCTGAGTCTATACCCCAGGACTGTCTCTACTCTCCTTCTCCTGACTGTAAACCCCAGGACTGTCTCTACTCTCTCACTCCTGACTGTAAACCCCAGGACTGTCTCTACACTCTCACTCCTGACTATAAACCCCAGGACTGGCTCTACTCTCTCAATCCTGTCTGTTAACCCCAGGACTGTCTCTACTCTCTCACTCCTGACTGTAAACCCCTGGACTGTCTCTACTCTCTCACTCCTGACTGTAAACCCCAGGAGTGTCTCTACTCTCTCACTCCTGACTGCAAACCACAGGAGTGTCTCTACTCTCTCACTACTGACTGTAAACCCAAGCACTGTCTCTACTCTCTCAGTCCTGACTGTAAACCCCAGGACTGTCTCTACTCTCTCACTCCTGACTATAAACCCCAGGACTGTCTCTACACTCTCACTCCTGACTGTAAACCCCAGGTAATGTCTCTCCTCTCTCACTCCTGACTGTAAACCTCAGGACTGTCTCTACTCTCTCACTCCTGAGTGTAAACCCCAGGAGAGTCTATACTCTCTCACTCCTGACTGTAAACCCCAGGACTGTCTCGACTCTCTCACTCCTGACTGTAAACCCCAGGACTGTCTCTACTCTCTCACTCCAGACAGTAAACCCCAGGACTGTCTCTACTCTCTCACTCCTGTCTGTAAACCCTAGGAGTGTCTCTCCTCTCTCACTCCTGACTGTAAACCCCAGGACTGTCTCTCCTCTCCCACTCCTGTCTGTAAACCCCAGGAGTGTCTCCACACTCTCACTCCTGACTGTAAACCGCAGGACTGTCTCTACTCTCTCACTCCTGCCTGTTAACCCCAGGATTGTCTCTAATCTCTCACTCCTGTCTGTTAACCCCAGGACTGTCTCTACTCTCTCACTCCTGACTTTAAACTCCAGGAGTGTCTCTACTCTCTCAGTCCTGACTGTAATACCCAGAAGTGTCTCTACTCTCTCACTCCTGACTGTAAACTCCAGAGTGTCTCTACTCTCTCAGTCCTGACTGTAAACCCCAGGAGTGTCTCTACTCTCTCACTCCAGACTATAAACCCCAGTACTGTCTCTACACTCTCACTCCTGACTGTAAACCCCAGGACTGTCTCTACTCTCTCACTCCTGACTGTAAAACCCAGGAGTGTCTCTACTCTCTCACTCCTGACTGTTAACCCCAGGAGTGTCTCTACTCTCTCACTCCTGACTGTAAACGCCAGGACTGTCTCTACACTCTCACTCCTGACTGTAAACCCCAGGATTGTCTCCACTCTCTCACTCCTGACTGTAAACCCCAGAACTGTCCCTACTCTCTCACTCCTGACTGTAAACCCCAGGACTGTCTCTACTCTCTCACTCCTGACTGTAAACCCCAGGAGTGTCTCTACTCTCTCACTCCTGACTGTAAACCGCAGGAGTGTCTCTCCTCTCTCACTCCTGACTGTAAACCGCAGGAGTGTCTCTCCTCTCTCACTCCTGACTGTAAAACCCAGGAGTGTCTCTACACTCTCACTCCTGACTGTAAAACCCAGGACTGTCTCTTCTCTCTCAATCCTGACTGTAAACTCCAGGACAGTCTCTACACTCTCACGCCTGACTGTAAACCCCAGGAGTGTCTCTCCTCTCTCACTCCTGACTGTATACCCCAGGACTGTCTCTACTCTCTCACTCCTGACTGTAAAACCCAGGAGTGTCTCTACTCTCTCAATCCTGACTGTAAACCCCAGGACTGTCTCTACACTCTCACTCCGGACTGTAAACCCCAGGAGTGTCTCTACTCTCTCACTCCTGACTGTAAACCCCAGGAGTGTCTCTATTCTCTCACTCCTGACTGTAAAACCCAGGAGTGTCTCTACTCTCTCAATCCAGACTGTAAACCCCAGGACTGTCTCTACTCTCTCACTCCAGACTGTAAACCCCAGGACTGTCTCTACTCTCTGACTCCTGACTGTAAACCCCAGGACTGTCTCTACTCTCCCACTCCTGACTGTGAACCCCAGGACTGTCTCTACTCTCTCACTCCTGTCTGTAAACCCCAGGAGTGTCTCTCCTCTCTCACTCCTGTCTGTAAACCCCAGGAGTGTCTGTACTCTCTCACTCCTGACTGTAAACCCAAGCACTGTCTCTACTCTCTCACTCCTGACTGTAAACCCCAGGACTGTCTCTACTCTCTCGCTCCTGACTGTAAACCCCAGGAGTGTCTCTACTCTCTCACTCCTGACTGTAAACCCAAGCACTGACTCTACGCTCTCACTCCTGACTCTAAACCCCAGGAGTGTCTCTCCTCTCTCACTCCTGACTGTAAACCCCAGGACTGTCTCTACTCTCTCACTCCTGACTGTAAACACCAGGACTGTCTCTACTCTCTCACTCCTGACTGTAAACCACAGGAGTGTCTCTCCTCTCCCACTCCTGACTGTAAAACCCAGGAGTTTCTATACACTCTCACTCCTGACTGTAAACCCCAGGACTGTCTCTACACTCTCACGCCTGACTGTAAACCCCAGGACTGTCTCTTCTCTCTCACTCCTGACTGTAAAACCTCAGGAGAGTCTCTACTCTCTCACTCCTGAATGTAAACCCCAGGAGTGTCTCCACTCTCTCACTCCTGACTGTAAACCCCAGGAGTGTCTCTACTCTCTCACTCCTGACCTTAAACCCCAGGACTGTCTCTACTCTCTCAGTCCTGACTGTCAAACCCAGCACTGTCTCTTCTCTCTCACTCCTGACTGTAAAAGCCAGGAGTGTCTCTGCTCTCTCACTCCTGAATGTTAACCCCAGGAGTGTCTCTACTCTCTCACTCCTGACTGTAAACCCCAGGACTGTCTCTAAACTCTCACTCCTGACTATAAACCCCAGGAGTGTCTCTACTCTCTCACTCCTGACTGTAAACCCCAGGAGTGTCTCTACTCTCTCACTCCTGACTGTAAATCCCAGGACTGTCTCTACTCTCTCAGTCCTGACTGTAAACCCCAGGACTGTCTCTACTCTCTCACTCCTGACTGTAAACACCAGGACTGTCTCTACAGTCTCACTCCTGACTGTCAACCCCAGGTAATGTCTCTCCTCTCTAACTCCTGACAGTAATCCTCAGGACTGTCTCTACTCTCTCACTCCTGAGTGTAAACCCCTGGAGAGTCTATACTCTCTCACTCCTGACTGTAAACCCCAGGACTGTCTCTACTCTCTCACTACTGACTGTAAACCCCAGGACTGTCTCTACTCTCTCACTCCAGACTGTAAACCCCAGGACTGTCTCTACTCTCTCACTCCTGTCTGTAAACCCCAGGAGTGTCTCTCCTCTCTCACTCCTGACTGTAAACCCCAGGACTGTCTCTTCTCTCTCACTCCGGACTGTAAACCCCAGGAGTGTCTCTACTCTCTCACTCCTGACTGTAAACCCCAGGTGTGTCTCTATTCTCTCACTCCTGACTGTAAAACCCAGGAGTGTCTCTACTCTCTCAATCCAGACTGTAAACCCCAGGACTGTCTCTACTCTCTCACTCCAGACTGTAAGCCCCAGGACTGTCTCTACTCTCTGACTCCTGACTGTAAACCCCAGGACTGTCTCTACTCTCCCACTCCTGACTGTGAAACCCAGGACTGTCTCTACTCTCTCACTCCTGTCTGTAAACCCCAGGAGTGTCTCTCCTCTCTCACTCCTGACTGTAAACCCCAGGAGTGTCTCTACTCTCTCACTCCTGACTGTAAACCCAAGCACTGTCTCTACTCTCTCACTCCTGACTGTAAACCCCAGGACTGTCTCTACTCTCTCACTCCTGACTGTAAACCCCAGGAGTGTCTCTACTCTCTCACTCCTGACTGTAAACCCAAGCACTGACTCTACGCTCTCACTCCTGACTCTAAACCCCAGGAGTGTCTCTCCTCTCTCACTCCTGACTGTAAACCCCAGGACTGTCTCTACTCTCTCACTCCTGACTGTAAACCCCAGGACTGTCTCTACTCTCTCACTCCTGACTGTAAACCGCAGGAGTGTCTCTCCTCTCCCACTCCTGACTGTAAAACCCAGGAGTTTCTATACACTCTCACTCCTGACTGTAAACCCCAGGACTGTCTCTACACTCTCACGCCTGACTGTAAACCCCAGGACTGTCTCTTCTCTCTCACTCCTGACTGTAAAACCTCAGGAGAGTGTCTACTCTCTCACTCCTGAATGTAAACCCCAGGAGTGTCTCCACTCTCTCACTCCTGACTGTAAACCCCAGGAGTGTCTCTACTCTCTCACTCCTGACCATAAACCCCAGGACTGTCTCTACTCTCTCAGTCCTTACTGTCAAACCCAGTACTGTCTCTTCTCTCTCACTCCTTACTGTAAAAGCCAGGAGTGTCTCTGCTCTCTCACTCCTGAATGTTAACCCCAGGAGTGTCTCTACTCTCTCACTCCTGACTGTAAACCCCAGGACTGTCTCTACACTCTCACTCCTGACTATAAACCCCAGGAGTGTCTCTAATCTCTCACTCCTGACTGTAAACCCCAGGAGTGTCTCTACTCTCTCACTCCTGACTGTAAACCCCAGGACTGTCTCTACTCTCTCAGTCCTGACTGTAAACCCCAGGACTGTCTCTACTCTCTCACTCCTCACTGTAAACACCAGGACTGTCTCTACAGTCTCACTCCTGACTGTCAACCCCAGGTAATGTCTCTCCTCTCTAACTCCTGACTGTAAACCTCAGGACTGTCTCTACTCTCTCACTCCTGAGTGTAAACCCCTGGAGAGTCTATACTCTCTCACTCCTGACTGTAAACCCCAGGACTGTCTCTACTCTCTCACTACTGACTGTAAACCCCAGG
Source organism: Isurus oxyrinchus (assembly GCA_026770705.1). Classification (NCBI taxonomy): domain Eukaryota; kingdom Metazoa; phylum Chordata; class Chondrichthyes; order Lamniformes; family Lamnidae; genus Isurus; species Isurus oxyrinchus. Next base: position 258,436 of record JANJGN010000389.1, read on the forward strand.
ACTGTCTCTACTCTCTCACTCCAGACTGTAAACCCCAGGACTGTCTCTACTCTCTCACTCCTGTCTGTAAACCCCAGGAGTGTCTCTCCTCTCTCACTCCTGACTGTAAACCCCAGGACTGTCTCTTCTCTCTCACTCCTGACTGTAAACCCCTGGAGTTTTTCTACTCTCTCACTCCTGACTGTCAACCCCTGGAGTGTCTCTACTCTCGCACTCCTGACTGTAAACTCCAGGAGTGTCTCTACTCTCTCACTCCGGAATGTAAACCCCAGGAGTGTCTCTACTCTCTCACTCCTGACTGTAAAACCCAGGACTGTCTCTACTCTCTCACTCCTGACTGTAAACCCCAGGAGTGTCTCTACTCTCTCACTCCTGACTGTAAACCGCAGGAGTGTCTCTCCTCTCTCACTCCTGACTGTAAACCGCAGGAGTGTCTCTCCTCTCTCACTCCTGACTGTAAAACCCAGGAGTGTCTCTACACTCTCACTCCTGACTGTAAACCCCAGGACTGTCTCTTCTCTCTCAATCCTGACTGTAAACTCCAGGACAGTCTCTACACTCTCACGCCTGACTGTAAACCCCAGGAGTGTCTCTCCTCTCTCACTCCTACTGTATACCCCAGGACTGTCTCTACTCTCTCACTCCTGACTGTAAAACCCAGGAGTGTCTCTACTCTCTCAATCCTGACTGTAAACCCCAGGACTGTCTCTACACTCTCACTCCGGACTGTAAACCCCAGGAGTGTCTCTACTCTCTCACTCCTGACTGTAAACCCCAGGAGTGTCTCTATTCTCTCACTCCTGACTGTAAAACCCAGGAGTGTCTCTACTCTCTCAATCCAGACTGTAAACCCCAGGACTGTCTCTACTCTCTCACTCCAGACTGTAAACCCCAGGACTGTCTCTACTCTCTGACTCCTGACTGTAAACCCCAGGACTGTCTCTACTCTCCCACTCCTGACTGTGAACCCCAGGACTGTCTCTACTCTCTCACTCCTGTCTGTAAACCCCAGGAGTGTCTCTCCTCTCTCACTCCTGTCTGTAAACCCCAGGAGTGTCTGTACTCTCTCACTCCTGACTGTAAACCCAAGCACTGTCTCTACTCTCTCACTCCTGACTGTAAACCCCAGGACTGTCTCTACTCTCTCGCTCCTGACTGTAAACCCCAGGAGTGTCTCTACTCTCTCACTCCTGACTGTAAACCCAAGCACTGACTCTACGCTCTCACTCCTGACTCTAAACCCCAGGAGTGTCTCTCCTCTCTCACTCCTGACTGTAAACCCCAGGACTGTCTCTACTCTCTCACTCCTGACTGTAAACACCAGGACTATCTCTACTCTCTCACTCCTGACTGTAAACCACAGGAGTGTCTCTCCTCTCCCACTCCTGACTGTAAAACCCAGGAGTTTCTATACACTCTCACTCCTGACTGTAAACCCCAGGACTGTCTCTACACTCTCACGCCTGACTGTAAACCCCAGGACTGTCTCTTCTCTCTCACTCCTGACTGTAAAACCTCAGGAGAGTCTCTACTCTCTCACTCCTGAATGTAAACCCCAGGAGTGTCTCCACTCTCTCACTCCTGACTGTAAACCCCAGGAGTGTCTCTACTCTCTCACTCCTGACCTTAAACCCCAGGACTGTCTCTACTCTCTCAGTCCTGACTGTCAAACCCAGCACTGTCTCTTCTCTCTCACTCCTGACTGTAAAAGCCAGGAGTGTCTCTGCTCTCTCACTCCTGAATGTTTACCCCAGGAGTGTCTCTACTCTCTCACTCCTGACTGTAAACCCCAGGACTGTCTCTACACTCTCACTCCTGACTATAAACCCCAGGAGTGTCTCTACTCTCTCACTCCTGACTGTAAACCCCAGGAGTGTCTCTACTCTCTCACTCCTGACTGTAAACCCCAGGACTGTCTCTACTCTCTCAGTCCTGACTGTAAACCCCAGGACTGTCTCTACTCTCTCACTCCTGACTGTAAACACCAGGACTGTCTCTACAGTCTCACTCCTGACTGTCAACCCCAGGTAATGTCTCTCCTCTCTAACTCCTGACTGTAATCCTCAGGACTGTCTCTACTCTCTCACTCCTGAGTGTAAACCCCTGGAGAGTCTATACTCTCTCACTCCTGACTGTAAACCCCAGGACTGTCTCTACTCTCTCACTACTGACTGTAAACCCCAGGACTGTCTCTACTCTCTCACTCCAGACTGTAAACCCCAGGACTGTCTCTACTCTCTCACTCCTGTCTGTAAACCCCAGGAGTGTCTCTCCTCTCTCACTCCTGACTGTAAACCCCAGGACTGTCTCTTCTCTCTCACTCCGGACTGTAAACCCCAGGAGTGTCTCTACTCTCTCACTCCTGACTGTAAACCCCAGGTGTGTCTCTATTCTCTCACTCCTGACTGTAAAACCCAGGAGTGTCTCTACTCTCTCAATCCAGACTGTAAACCCCAGGACTGTCTCTACTCTCTCACTCCAGACTGTAAGCCCCAGGACTGTCTCTACTCTCTGACTCCTGACTGTAAACCCCAGGACTGTCTCTACTCTCCCACTCCTGACTGTGAAACCCAGGACTGTCTCTACTCTCTCACTCCTGTCTGTAAACCCCAGGAGTGTCTCTCCTCTCTCACTCCTGACTGTAAACCCCAGGAGTGTCTCTACTCTCTCACTCCTGACTGTAAACCCAAGCACTGTCTCTACTCTCTCACTCCTGACTGTAAACCCCAGGACTGTCTCTACTCTCTCACTCCTGACTGTAAACCCCAGGAGTGTCTCTACTCTCTCACTCCTGACTGTAAACCCAAGCACTGACTCTACGCTCTCACTCCTGACTCTAAACCCCAGGAGTGTCTCTCCTCTCTCACTCCTGACTGTAAACCCCAGGACTGTCTCTCCTCTCTCACTCCTGACTGTAAACCGCAGGAGTGTCTCTCCTCTCTCACTCCTGACTGTAAAACCCAGGAGTGTCTCTACACTCTCACTCCTGACTGTAAACCCCAGGACTGTCTCTTCTCTCTCAATCCTGACTGTAAACTCCAGGACAGTCTCTACACTCTCACGCCTGACTGTAAACCCCAGGAGTGTCTCTCCTCTCTCACTCCTGACTGTATACCCCAGGACTGTCTCTACTCTCTCACTCCTGACTGTAAACTCCAGGACAGTCTCTACACTCTCACGCCTGACTGTAAACCCCAGGACTGTCTCTTCTCTCTCACTCCTGACTGTAAAACCTCAGGAGAGTGTCTACTCTCTCACTCCTGAATGTAAACCCCAGGAGTGTCTCCACTCTCTCACTCCTGACTGTAAACCCCAGGAGTGTCTCTACTCTCTCACTCCTGACCATAAACCCCAGGACTGTCTCTACTCTCTCAGTCCTTACTGTCAAACCCAGTACTGTCTCTTCTCTCTCACTCCTGACTGTAAAAGCCAGGAGTGTCTCTGCTCTCTCACTCCTGAATGTTAACCCCAGGAGTGTCTCTACTCTCTCACTCCTGACTGTAAACCCCAGGACTGTCTCTAAACTCTCACTCCTGACTATAAACCCCAGGAGTGTCTCTAATCTCTCACTCCTGACTGTAAACCCCAGGAGTGTCTCTACTCTCTCACTCCTGACTGTAAACCCCAGGACTGTCTCTACTCTCTCAGTCCTGACTGTAAACCCCAGGACTGTCTCTACTCTCTCACTCCTCACTGTAAACACCAGGACTGTCTCTACAGTCTCACTCCTGACTGTCAACCCCAGGTAATGTCTCTCCTCTCTAACTCCTGACTGTAAACCTCAGGACTGTCTCTACTCTCTCACTCCTGAGTGTAAACCCCTGGAGAGTCTATACTCTCTCACTCCTGACTGTAAACCCCAGGACTGTCTCTACTCTCTCACTACTGACTGTAAACCCCAGGACTGTCTCTACTCTCTCACTCCAGACTGTAAACCCCAGGACTGTCTCTACTCTCTCACTCCTGTCTGTAAACCCCAGGAGTGTCTCTCCTCTCTCACTCCTGACTGTAAACCCCAGGACTGTCTCTTCTCTCTCACTCCTGACTGTAAACCCCTGGAGTTTTTCTACTCTCTCACTCCTGACTGTCAACCCCTGGAGTGTCTCTACTCTCGCACTCCTGACTGTAAACTCCAGGAGTGTCTCTACTCTCTCACTCCGGACTGTAAACCCCAGGAGTGTCTCTACTCTCTCACTCCTGACTGTAAAACCCAGGACTGTCTCTACTCTCTCACACCGGACTGTAAACCCCAGGAGAGTCTCTACTCTCTCACTCCTGACTGTAAACCCCAGGAGTGACTCTACTCTCTCACTCCTGACTGTAAACCGCAGGAGTGTCTCTCCTCTCCCACTCCTGACTGTAAAACCCAGGAGTGTCTCTACACTCTCACTCCTGACAGCAAAACCCCAGGACTGTCTCTTCTCTCTCACTCCTGACTGTAAACCCCAGGACTGTCTCTACACTCTCACGCCTGACTGTAAACCCCAGGACTGACTCTTCTCCCTCACTCCTGACTGTAAAACCTCAGGAGTGTCTCTACTCTCTCACTCCTGACTGTAAACCCCAGAAGTGTCTCTACTCTCTCACTCCTGACTGTAAACCCCAGGACTGTCTCTACTCTCTCACTCCTGACTGTAAACCCCAGGACTGTCTTTCCTCTCCCACTCCGAACTGTAAAACTCAGGAGTGTCTCTGCACTCTCACTCCTGACTGTAAACCCCAGAACTGTCTCTACTCTCTCACTCCTGACTGTAAACCCCAGGACTCTCTCTACTCTCTCACTCCTGTCTGTAAACCCCAGGACTGTCTCTAGTCTCCCACTCCTGACTGTAAACCCCAGAAGTGTCTCTATTCTCTCACTCCTGACTGTAAACTCCAGAGTGTCTCTACTCTCTCACCCCTGAGTGAAAACCCCAGGACTGTCTCTACTATCTCACTCCAGACTGTAAACCCCAGGACTGTCTCTACTCTCTCACTCCTGTCTGTTAACCCCAGGAGTGTCTCTCCTCTCTCACTCCTGACTGTAAACCCCAGGACTGTCTCTTCTCTCTCACTCCTGACTGTAAACCCCAGGAGTGTCTCTACTCTCTCACTCCTGACTGTAAACCCCTGGAGAGTCTCTACTCTCTCACTGCTTCCTGTAAATGCCAGGAGTGTCTCTACTCTCTCACTCCTGACTGTAAACCCCAGGAGTGTCTCTACTCTCTCACTCCTGACTGTAAACCCCAGGACTGTCTCTACTCTCTCACTCCTGACTGTAAACCCCAGGAGTTTCTCTACTCTCTCACTCCTGAGTGTAAAACCCAGGAGTGTCTCTACTCTCTCTCTCCTGACTGTAAACCCCAGGAGTGTCTCTACTCTCTCACTCCTGACTGTAAACCCCAGGAGTGTCTCTACTCTCTCACTCCTGACTGAAAACCCCAGGACTGTCTCTCTTCTCCCACTCCTGTCTGTAAACCCCAGGAGTGTCTCCGCACTCTCACTCCTGACTGTAAACCACAGGACTGTCTCTACTTTTTCACTCCTGTCTGTTAACCCCATGATTGTCTCTAATCTCTCACTCCTGACTGTAAAACCCCAGGACTGTCTCTACTCTCTCACTCCTGACTGTAAACCCCAGGACTGTCTCTACTCTCTCACTCCTGACTGTAAACCCGAGGAGTGTCTCTAGTCTCTCACTCCTGACTGTAAACCCCAGGACTGTCTCTAATCTCTCACTCCTGACTGTAATCCCCAGGAGTGTCTGTACTCTCTCACTCCTGACTGTAAACCCCATGAGTGTCTCTCCTCTCTCACTCCTGACTGTAAACCCCAGGACTGTCTCATCTCTCTCACTCCTGACTGTAAACCCCAGGACTGTCTCTACTCTCTCACTCCTGACTGTAATCCCCAGGAGTGTCTGTACTCTCTCACTCCTGAATGTAAACCCCTGGAGTGTGTCTCCTCTCTCACTCCTGACTGTAAACCCCAGGACTGTCTCTTCTCTCTCACTCCTGACTGTAAACCCCAGGTGTTTTTAAACTCTCTCACTCCTGACTGTAAACCCTTGAAGTGTCTCTACTCTCTCACTCCTGACTGTAAACTCCAGGAGTGTCTCTACTCTCTCACTCCTGACTGTAAACGCCAGGAGTGTCTCTACTCTCTCACTCCTGACTGTAAACCCCAGGACTGTCTCTACTCTCTCACTCCGGACTGTAAAACCCAGGAGTGTCTCTACTCTCTTACTCCTGACTGTAAACCGCGGGAGTGTCTCTCCTCTCCCACTCCTGACTGTAAAACCCAGGAGTTGCTCTACACTCTCACTCCTGACTGCAAACCCCAGGACTGTCTCTTCTCTCTCACTCCTGTCTGTAAACCCCAGGACTGTCTCTACACTCTCACGCCTGACTGTAAACCCCAGGACTGTCTCTTCTCTCTCACTGCTGACTGTAAAACCTCATTAGTGTCTCTACTCTCTCACTCCTGACTGTAAACCCCAGGAGTGTCTCTACTATCTCACTCCTGACTGTAAACCACAGGAGTGTCTCTACTCTCCCACTCCTGATTGTAAAACCCAGGAGGGTCTCTACACTCTCACTCCTGACTGTAAACCCCAGGACTGACTCTTCTCTCTCACTCCTGACTGTAAACCCCAGGACTGTCTCTACACTCTCACTCCAGACTGTAGACCCCAGGACTGTCTCTACTCTCTCACTCCTGACTGTAAACCCCAGGAGTGTCTCTCCTCTCTCACTCCTGACTGTAAATCCCAGGACTGTCTCTTCTCTCTCACTCCTGACTGTAAACCCCAGGTTTGTCTCTACTCTCTCACTCCTGACTATAAACCCCAGGACTGTCTCAACTCTCTCACTCCTGACTGTAAACCCCAGGACTGTCTCTAATCTCTCACTCCTGACTGTAAAAACCAGGAGTGTCTCTACTCTCTCACTCCTGACTGTTAACCCCAGGAGTGTATCTACTCTCTCACCCCTGACTGTAAACCCCAGGATTGTCTCTACACTCTCACTCCTGACTGTAAACTCCAGGACTGTCTCTACTCTCTCACTCCTGACTGTAAACCCCAGGACTGTCTCTACTCTCTCACTCCTGACTGTAAACCCCAGGACTGTCTCTACTCTCTCACTCCTGACTGTAAACCCCAGGAGTGTCTCTACTCTCTCATTCCTGACTGTAAACCCCAGGAGTGTCTCGACTCTCTCACTCCTGACTGTAAACCCCAGGACTGTCTCTACTCACTCCGTCCTGACTGTAAACCCCAGGAGTGCCTCTACTCTCTCACTCCTGACTGTAAACCCCAGGACTGTCCCTACTCTCTCACTCCTGACTGTAAACCCCAGGAGTGTCTCTACTCTCTCACTCCTGACTGTAAACCCCAGGACTGTCTCTACTCTCTCACTCCTGACTGCAATCCCCAGGAGTGTCTGTACTCTCTCACTCCTGAATGTAAACCCCTGGAGTGTCTCTCCTCTCTCACTCCTGACTGTAAACCCCAGGACTGTCTCTTCTCTCTCACTCCTGACTGTAAACCCCAGGTGTTTTTCAACTCTCTCACTCCTGACTGTTAACCCCTGGAGTGTCTCTACTCTCTCACTCCTGACTGTAAACTCCAGGAGTGTCTCTACTCTCTCACTCCTGACTGTAAACGCCAGGAGTGTCTCTACTCTCTCACTCCGGACTGTAAACCCCAGGACTGTCTCTACTCTCTCACTCCTGACTGTAAACCCCAGGAGTGTCTCTACTCTCTCACTCCTGACTGTAAACCGCAGGAGTGTCTCTCCTCTCCCACTCCTGACTGTAAAACCCAGGAGTTGCTCTACACTCTCACTCCTGACTGCAAACCCCAGGACTGTCTCTTCTCTCTCACTCCTGACTGTAAACCCCAGGACTGTCTCTACACTCTCACGCCTGTCTGTAAACCCCAGGACTGTCTCTTCTCTCTCACTGCTGACTGTAAAACCTCATTAGTGTCTCTACTCTCTCACTCCTGTCTGTAAACCCCAGGAGTGTCTCTACTCTCTCACTCCTGACTGTAAACCCCAGGAGTGTCTCTACTCTCCCACTCCTGACTGTAAAACCCAGGAGTGTCTCTACACTCTCACTCCTGACTATAAACCCCAGGACTGACTCTACTCTCTCACTCCTGACTGTAAACCCCAGGACTGTCCCTACACTCTCACTCCAGACTGTAGACCCCAGGACTGTCTCTACTCTCTCACTCCTGACTGTAAACCCCAGGAGTCTCTGTCCTCTCTCACTCCTGACTGTAAACCCCAGGACTGTCTCTTCTCTCTCACTCCTGACTGTAAACCCCAGGTTTGTCTCTACTCTCTCACTCCTGACTATAAACCCCAGGACTGTCTCTAATCTCTCACTCCTGACTGTAAAAACCAGGAGTGTCTCTACTCTCTCACTCCTGACTGTTAACCCCAGGAGTGTCTCTACTCTCTCACCCCTGACTGTAAACCCCAGGATTGTCTCTACACTCTCACTCCTGACTGTAAACTCCAGGACTTTCTCTACTCTCTCACTCCTGACTGTAAACCCCAGGACTGTCTCTACTCTCTCACTCCTGACTGTAAACCCCAGGACTGTCTCTACTCTCTCACTCCTGACTGTAAACCCCAGGTCTGTCTCTTCTCTCTCACTCCTGACTGTAAACCCCAGGAGTGTCTCTACTCTCTCACTCCTGAATGTAAACCCCAGGAGTGTCTCTACTCTCTCACTGCTTCCTGTAAACCCCAGGAGTGTCTCTACTCTCTCACTCCTGAGTGAAACCCCAGAAGTGTCTCTACTCTCTCACTCCTGACTGTAAACCCCAGGACTGTCTCTACTCTCTCACTCCTGACTGTAAACCCCAGGAGTGTATCTACTCTCTCACTCCTGAGTGTAAACCCCAGGAGTGTCTCTACTCTCTCACTCCTGACTGTAAACCCCTGGAGTGTCTCTACTCTCTCACTGCTTCCTGTAAACCCCAGGAGTGTCTCTACTCTCTCACTCCTGACTGTAAACCCCAGGAGTGTCTCTACTCTCTCACTCCTGACTGTAAACCCCAGGACTGTCTCTTCTCTCTCACTCCTGACTGTAAACCCCAGGTGTTTTTCAACTCTCTCACTCCTGACTGTTAACCCCTGGAGTGTCTCTACTCTCTCACTCCTGACTGTAAACTCCAGGAGTGTCTCTACTCTCTCACTCCTGACTGTAAACGCCAGGAGTGTCTCTACTCTCTCACTCCGGACTGTAAACCCCAGGACTGTCTCTACTCTCTCACTCCTGACTGTAAACCCCAGGAGTGTCTCTACTCTCTCACTCCTGACTGTAAACCGCAGGAGTGTCTCTCCTCTCCCACTCCTGACTGTAAAACCCAGGAGTTGCTCTACACTCTCACTCCTGACTGCAAACCCCAGGACTGTCTCTTCTCTCTCACTCCTGACTGTAAACCCCAGGACTGTCTCTACACTCTCACGCCTGTCTGTAAACCCCAGGACTGTCTCTTCTCTCTCACTGCTGACTGTAAAACCTCATTAGTGTCTCTACTCTCTCACTCCTGTCTGTAAACCCCAGGAGTGTCTCTACTCTCTCACTCCTGACTGTAAACCCCAGGAGTGTCTCTACTCTCCCACTCCTGACTGTAAAACCCAGGAGTGTCTCTACACTCTCACTCCTGACTATAAACCCCAGGACTGACTCTACTCTCTCACTCCTGACTGTAAACCCCAGGACTGTCCCTACACTCTCACTCCAGACTGTAGACCCCAGGACTGTCTCTACTCTCTCACTCCTGACTGTAAACCCCAGGAGTCTCTGTCCTCTCTCACTCCTGACTGTAAACCCCAGGACTGTCTCTTCTCTCTCACTCCTGACTGTAAACCCCAGGTTTGTCTCTACTCTCTCACTCCTGACTATAAACCCCAGGACTGTCTCTAATCTCTCACTCCTGACTGTAAAAACCAGGAGTGTCTCTACTCTCTCACTCCTGACTGTTAACCCCAGGAGTGTCTCTACTCTCTCACCCCTGACTGTAAACCCCAGGATTGTCTCTACACTCTCACTCCTGACTGTAAACTCCAGGACTTTCTCTACTCTCTCACTCCTGACTGTAAACCCCAGGACTGTCTCTACTCTCTCACTCCTGACTGTAAACCCCAGGACTGTCTCTACTCTCTCACTCCTGACTGTAAACCCCAGGTCTGTCTCTTCTCTCTCACTCCTGACTGTAAACCCCAGGAGTGTCTCTACTCTCTCACTCCTGAATGTAAACCCCAGGAGTGTCTCTACTCTCTCACTGCTTCCTGTAAACCCCAGGAGTGTCTCTACTCTCTCACTCCTGAGTGAAACCCCAGAAGTGTCTCTACTCTCTCACTCCTGACTGTAAACCCCAGGACTGTCTCTACTCTCTCACTCCTGACTGTAAACCCCAGGAGTGTATCTACTCTCTCACTCCTGAGTGTAAACCCCAGGAGTGTCTCTACTCTCTCACTCCTGACTGTAAACCCCTGGAGTGTCTCTACTCTCTCACTGCTTCCTGTAAACCCCAGGAGTGTCTCTACTCTCTCACTCCTGACTGTAAACCCCAGGAGTGTCTCTACTCTCTCACTCCTGACTGTAAACGCCAGGAGTGTCTCTACTCTCTCACTCCTGACTGTAAACCCCAGAAGTGTCTCTACTCTCTCACTCCTGACTGTAATCCCCAGGAGTGTCTGTACTCTCTCACTCCTGAATGTAAACCCCTGGAGTGTGTCTCCTCTCTCACTCCTGACTGTAAACCCCAGGACTGTCTCTTCTCTCTCACTCCTGACTGTAAACCCCAGGTGTTTTTAAACTCTCTCACTCCTGACTGTAAACCCTTGAAGTGTCTCTACTCTCTCACTCCTGACTGTAAACTCCAGGAGTGTCTCTACTCTCTCACTCCTGACTGTAAACGCCAGGAGTGTCTCTACTCTCTCACTCCTGACTGTAAACCCCAGGACTGTCTCTACTCTCTCACTCCGGACTGTAAAACCCAGGAGTGTCTCTACTCTCTTACTCCTGACTGTAAACCGCGGGAGTGTCTCTCCTCTCCCACTCCTGACTGTAAAACCCAGGAGTTGCTCTACACTCTCACTCCTGACTGCAAACCCCAGGACTGTCTCTTCTCTCTCACTCCTGTCTGTAAACCCCAGGACTGTCTCTACACTCTCACGCCTGACTGTAAACCCCAGGACTGTCTCTTCTCTCTCACTGCTGACTGTAAAACCTCATTAGTGTCTCTACTCTCTCACTCCTGACTGTAAACCCCAGGAGTGTCTCTACTATCTCACTCCTGACTGTAAACCACAGGAGTGTCTCTACTCTCCCACTCCTGATTGTAAAACCCAGGAGGGTCTCTACACTCTCACTCCTGACTGTAAACCCCAGGACTGACTCTTCTCTCTCACTCCTGACTGTAAACCCCAGGACTGTCTCTACACTCTCACTCCAGACTGTAGACCCCAGGACTGTCTCTACTCTCTCACTCCTGACTGTAAACCCCAGGAGTGTCTCTCCTCTCTCACTCCTGACTGTAAATCCCAGGACTGTCTCTTCTCTCTCACTCCTGACTGTAAACCCCAGGTTTGTCTCTACTCTCTCACTCCTGACTATAAACCCCAGGACTGTCTCAACTCTCTCACTCCTGACTGTAAACCCCAGGACTGTCTCTAATCTCTCACTCCTGACTGTAAAAACCAGGAGTGTCTCTACTCTCTCACTCCTGACTGTTAACCCCAGGAGTGTATCTACTCTCTCACCCCTGACTGTAAACCCCAGGATTGTCTCTACACTCTCACTCCTGACTGTAAACTCCAGGACTGTCTCTACTCTCTCACTCCTGACTGTAAACCCCAGGACTGTCTCTACTCTCTCACTCCTGACTGTAAACCCCAGGACTGTCTCTACTCTCTCACTCCTGACTGTAAACCCCAGGAGTGTCTCTACTCTCTCATTCCTGACTGTAAACCCCAGGAGTGTCTCGACTCTCTCACTCCTGACTGTAAACCCCAGGACTGTCTCTACTCACTCCGTCCTGACTGTAAACCCCAGGAGTGCCTCTACTCTCTCACTCCTGACTGTAAACCCCAGGACTGTCCCTACTCTCTCACTCCTGACTGTAAACCCCAGGAGTGTCTCTACTCTCTCACTCCTGACTGTAAACCCCAGGACTGTCTCTACTCTCTCACTCCTGACTGCAATCCCCAGGAGTGTCTGTACTCTCTCACTCCTGAATGTAAACCCCTGGAGTGTCTCTCCTCTCTCACTCCTGACTGTAAACCCCAGGACTGTCTCTTCTCTCTCACTCCTGACTGTAAACCCCAGGTGTTTTTCAACTCTCTCACTCCTGACTGTTAACCCCTGGAGTGTCTCTACTCTCTCACTCCTGACTGTAAACTCCAGGAGTGTCTCTACTCTCTCACTCCTGACTGTAAACGCCAGGAGTGTCTCTACTCTCTCACTCCGGACTGTAAACCCCAGGACTGTCTCTACTCTCTCACTCCTGACTGTAAACCCCAGGAGTGTCTCTACTCTCTCACTCCTGACTGTAAACCGCAGGAGTGTCTCTCCTCTCCCACTCCTGACTGTAAAACCCAGGAGTTGCTCTACACTCTCACTCCTGACTGCAAACCCCAGGACTGTCTCTTCTCTCTCACTCCTGACTGTAAACCCCAGGACTGTCTCTACACTCTCACGCCTGTCTGTAAACCCCAGGACTGTCTCTTCTCTCTCACTGCTGACTGTAAAACCTCATTAGTGTCTCTACTCTCTCACTCCTGTCTGTAAACCCCAGGAGTGTCTCTACTCTCTCACTCCTGACTGTAAACCCCAGGAGTGTCTCTACTCTCCCACTCCTGACTGTAAAACCCAGGAGTGTCTCTACACTCTCACTCCTGACTATAAACCCCAGGACTGACTCTACTCTCTCACTCCTGACTGTAAACCCCAGGACTGTCCCTACACTCTCACTCCAGACTGTAGACCCCAGGACTGTCTCTACTCTCTCACTCCTGACTGTAAACCCCAGGAGTCTCTGTCCTCTCTCACTCCTGACTGTAAACCCCAGGACTGTCTCTTCTCTCTCACTCCTGACTGTAAACCCCAGGTTTGTCTCTACTCTCTCACTCCTGACTATAAACCCCAGGACTGTCTCTAATCTCTCACTCCTGACTGTAAAAACCAGGAGTGTCTCTACTCTCTCACTCCTGACTGTTAACCCCAGGAGTGTCTCTACTCTCTCACCCCTGACTGTAAACCCCAGGATTGTCTCTACACTCTCACTCCTGACTGTAAACTCCAGGACTTTCTCTACTCTCTCACTCCTGACTGTAAACCCCAGGACTGTCTCTACTCTCTCACTCCTGACTGTAAACCCCAGGACTGTCTCTACTCTCTCACTCCTGACTGTAAACCCCAGGTCTGTCTCCACTCTCTCACTCCTGAATGTAAACCCCAGGAGTGTCTCTACTCTCTCACTGCTTCCTGTAAACCCCAGGAGTGTCTCTACTCTCTCACTCCTGAGTGAAACCCCAGAAGTGTCTCTACTCTCTCACTCCTGACTGTAAACCCCAGGACTGTCTCTACTCTCTCACTCCTGACTGTAAACCCCAGGAGTGTATCTACTCTCTCACTCCTGAGTGTAAACCCCAGGAGTGTCTCTACTCTCTCACTCCTGACTGTAAACCCCTGGAGTGTCTCTACTCTCTCACTGCTTCCTGTAAACCCCAGGAGTGTCTCTACTCTCTCACTCCTGACTGTAAACCCCAGGAGTGTCTCTACTCTCTCACTCCTGACTGTAAACGCCAGGAGTGTCTCTACTCTCTCACTCCTGACTGTAAACCCCAGAAGTGTCTCTACTCTCTCACTCCTGACTGTAAACCCCAGGACTGTCTCTTCTCTCTCACTCCTGACTGTAAACCAAAGGAGTTATTCAACTCTCTCACTCCTGACTGTAAACGCCTGGAGTGTCTCTACTCTCTCACCCCTGACTGCAAACTCCAGGAGTGTCTCTACTCTCTCACTCCTGACTGTAAACGCCAGGAGTGTCTCTACTCTCTCACTCCTGACTGTAAACCACAGGACTGTCTCTACTCTCTCACTCCGGACTGTAAATTTCAGGACTGTCTCTACTCTCTCACTCCTGACTGTAAACGCCAGGAGTGTCTCTACTCTCTCACTCCTGACTGTAAACCGCAGGAGTGTCTCTCCTCTCCCACACCTGACTGTAAAACCCAGGAGTTGCTCTACACTCTCACTCCTGACTGCAAACCCCAGGACTGTCTCTTCTCTCTCACTCCTGACTGTAAACCCCAGGACTGTCTCTACACTCTCACGCCTGACTGTAAACCCAAGGACTGTCTCTTCTCTCTCACTCCTGACTGTAAAACCTCAGGAGTGTCTCTACTCTCTCACTCCTGACTGTAAACCCCAGGACTGTCTCTCCTCTCCCACTCCTGACTGTAAAACCCAGGAGTGTCTCTACACTCTCACTCCTGACTGTAAACCCCAGGACTGACTCTACTCTCGCACTTCTGACTGTAAACCCCAGGACTGTCTCTACTCTCTCACTCCGGACTGTAAACCCAAGGACTGTCTCTACTCTCTCACTCCTGACTGTAAACCCCAGGAGTGTCTCTACTCTCTCACTCCTGACTGTAAAGCGCAGGAGTGTCTCTCCTCTCTCACTCCTGACTGTAAAACCCAGGAGTTTCTCTACACTCTCACTCCTGACTGCAAACCCCAGGACTGTCTCTTCTCTCTCACTCCTGACTGTAAACCCCAGGACTGTCTCTACACTCTCATGCCTGACTGTAAACCCCAGGACTGTCTCTTCTCTCTCACTCCTGACTGTAAAACCTCAGGAGTGTCTCTACTCTCTCACTCCTGACTGTAAACCCCAGGAGTGTCTCTACTCTCTCACTCCTGACTGTAAACCCCAGGACTGTCTCTCCTCTCCCACTCCTGACGGTAAAACCCAGGAGAGTCTCTACACTCTCACTCCTGACTGTAAACCCCAGGACTGTCTCTCCTCTCTCACTCCTGACTGTAAACCCCAGGACTGTCTCTTCTCTCTCACTCCTGACTGTAAACCCCAGGAGAGTCTCTACTCTCTCACTCCTGACTGTAAACCCCAGGAGTGTCTCTACTCTCTCACTCCTGACTGTAAACCCCAGGACTTTCTCTACTCTCTCACTCCTGAATGTAAACCCCTGGAGTGTCTCTACTCTCTCACTGCTTCCTGTAAACCCCAGGAGTGTCTCTACTCTCTCACTCCTGACTGTAAACCCCAGAAGTGTCTCTACTATCTCACTCCTGACTGTAAATCCCAGGAGTGTCTCTACTCTCTCACTCCTGACTGTAAACCTCAGGACTGTCTCTACTCTCTCACTCCGGACTGTAAACCCCAGGAGTGTCTCTACTCTCTCACTCCTGAGAGTAAACCCCAGGAGTGTCTCTAATCTCTCACTCCTGACTGTAAACCCCAGGAGTGTCTCTACTCTCTCACTCCTGACTGTAAACCCCAGGAGTGTCTCTACTCTCTCTCTCCTGACTGTAAACCCCAGGACTGTCTCTCCTCTCCCACTCCTGTCTGTAAATCCCAGGAGCGTATCTACTCTCTCAGTCCTGACTGTAAACCCCAGAAGTGTCTCTACTCTCTCACTCCTGACTGTAAACCCCAGGACTGTCTCTACAATCTCACGCCTGACTGTAAACCCCAGGACTGTCTCTTCTCTCTCACTCCTGACTGTAAAACCCCAGGAGGGTCTCTACTCTCTCACTCCTGACTGTAAACCCCAGGAGTGTCTCTACTCTCTCACTCCTGACTGTAAACCCCAGGACTGTCTCTACTCTCTCACTCCTGACTGTAAACCCCAGGAGTGTCTCTACTCTCTCACTCCTGACTGTAAACCCCTGGACTGTCTCTACTCTCTCACTCCTGACTGTAATCCCCAGGAGTGTCTGTACTCTCTCACTCCTGAATGTAAACCCCTGGAGTGTGTCTCCTCTCTCACTCCTGACTGTAAACCCCAGGACTGTCTCTTCTCTCTCACTCCTGACTGTAAACCCCAGGTGTTTTTCAACTCTCTCACTCCTGACTGTAAACCCTTGAAGTGTCTCTACTCTCTCACTCCTGACTGTAAACGCCAGGAGTGTCTCTACTCTCTCACTCCTGACTGTAAACCCCAGGACTGTCTCTACTCTCTCACTCCGGACTGT
This sequence comes from Isurus oxyrinchus, assembly GCA_026770705.1. NCBI lineage: Eukaryota > Metazoa > Chordata > Chondrichthyes > Lamniformes > Lamnidae > Isurus > Isurus oxyrinchus. The sequence continues at coordinate 274,660 of JANJGN010000389.1, forward strand.
AAACCCCAGGACTGTCTCTACTCTCTCACTCCTGACTGTAAACCCCAGGAGTGTCTCTACTCTCTTACTCCTGACTGTAAACCGCGGGAGTGTCTCTCCTCTCCCACTCCTGACTGTAAAACCCAGGAGTTGCTCTACACTCTCACTCCTGACTGCAAACCCCAGGACTGTCTCTTCTCTCTCACTCCTGACTGTAAACCCCAGGACTGTCTCTACACTCTCACGCCTGACTGTAAACCCCAGGACTGTCTCTTCTCTCTCACTGCTGACTGTAAAACCTCATTAGTGTCTCTACTCTCTCACTCCTGACTGTAAACCCCAGGAGTGTCTCTACTCTCCCACTCCTGACTGTAAAACCCAGGAGGGTCTCTACACTCTCACTCCTGACTGTAAACCCCAGGACTGACTCTACTCTCTCACTCCTGACTGTAAACCCCAGGACTGTCTCTACACTCTCACTCCAGACTGTAGACCCCAGGACTGTCTCTACTCTCTCACTCCTGACTGTAAACCCCAGGAGTGTCTCTCCTCTCTCACTCCTGACTGTAAATCCCAGGACTGTCTCTTCTCTCTCACTCCTGACTGTAAACCCCAGGTTTGTCTCTACTCTCTCACTCCTGACTATAAACCCCAGGACTGTCTCTACTCTCTCACTCCTGACTGTAAACCCCAGGACTGTCTCTAATCTCTCACTCCTGACTGTAAAAACCAGGAGTGTCTCTACTCTCTCACTCCTGACTGTTAACCCCAGGAGTGTATCTACTCTCTCACCCCTGACTGTAAACCCCAGGATTGTCTCTACACTCTCACTCCTGACTGTAAACTCCAGGACTGTCTCTACTCTCTCACTCCTGACTGTAAACCCCAGGACTGTCTCTACTCTCTCACTCCTGACTGTAAACCCCAGGACTGTCTCTACTCTCTCACTCCTGACTGTAAACCCCAGGAGTGTCTCTTCTCTCTCATTCCTGACTGTAAACCCCAGGAGTGTCTCGACTCTCTCACTCCTGACTGTAAACCCCAGAACTGTCTCTACTCACTCCGTCCTGACTGTAAACCCCAGGAGTGCCTCTACTCTCTCACTCCTGACTGTAAACCCCAGGACTGTCCCTACTCTCTCACTCCTGACTGTAAACCCCAGGAGTGTCTCTACTCTCTCACTCCTGACTGTAAACCCCAGGACTGTGTCTACTCTCTCACTCCTGACTGCAATCCCCAGGAGTGTCTGTACTCTCTCACTCCTGAATGTAAACCCCTGGAGTGTCTCTCCTCTCTCACTCCTGACTGTAAACCCCAGGACTGTCTCTTCTCTCTCACTCCTGACTGTAAACCCCAGGTGTTTTTCAACTCTCTCACTCCTGACTGTAAACCGCTGGAGTGTCTCTACTCTCTCACTCCTGACTGTAAACTCCAGGAGTGTCTCTACTCTCTCACTCCTGACTGTAAACGCCAGGAGTGTCTCTACTCTCTCACTCCTGACTGTAAACCCCAGGACTGTCTCTACACTCTCACTCCGGACTGTAAACCCCAGGACTGTCTCTACTCTCTCACTCCTGACTGTAAACCCCAGGAGTGTCTCTACTCTCTCACTCCTGACTGTAAACCGCAGGAGTGTCTCTCCTCTCCCACTCCTGACTGTAAAACCCAGGAGTTGCTCTACACTCTCACTCCTGACTGCAAACCCCAGGACTGTCTCTTCTCTCTCACTCCTGACTGTAAACCCCAGGACTGTCTCTACACTCTCACGCCTGTCTGTAAACCCCAGGACTGTCTCTTCTCTCCCACTGCTGACTGTAAAACCTCATTAGTGTCTCTACTGTCCCACTCCTGACTGTAAAACCCAGGAGTGTCTCTACACTCTCACTCCTGACTGTAAACCCCAGGACTGACTCTACTCTCTCACTCCTGACTGTAAACCCCAGGACTGTCTCTACACTCTCACTCCAGACTGTAGACCCCAGGACTGTCTCTACTCTCTCACTCCTGACTGTAAACCCCAGGAGTCTCTCTCCTCTCTCACTCCTGACTGTAAACCCCAGGACTGTCACTTCTCTCTCACTCCTGACTGTAAACCCCAGGTTTGTCTCTACTCTCTCACTCCTGACTATAAACCCCAGGACTGTCTCTAATCTCTCACTCCTGACTGTAAAAACCAGGAGTGTCTCTACTCTCTCACTCCTGACTGTTAACCCCAGGAGTGTCTCTACTCTCTCACCCCTGACTGTAAACCCCAGGATTGTCTCTACACTCTCACTCCTGACTGTAAACTCCAGGACTGTCTCTACTCTCTCACTCCTGACTGTAAACCCCAGGACTGTCTCTACTCTCTCACTCCTGACTGTGAACCCCAGGACTGTCTCTACTCTCTCACTCCTGACTGTAAACCTCAGGAGTGTCTCTACTCTCTCATTCCTGACTGTAAACCCCAGGAGTTTCTCGACTCTCTCACTCCTGACTGTAAACACCAGGACTGTCTCTACTCTCTCCGTCCTGACTGTAAACCCCAGGAGTGCCTCTACTCTCTCACTCCTGACTGTAAACCTCAGGACTGTCCCTACTCTCTCACTCCTGACCGTAAACCCCAGGAGTGTCTCTCCTCTCTCACTCCTGAATGTAAACCCCAGGACTGTCTCTACTCTCTCACTCCTGACTGTAAACTCCAGGACTGTCTCTACTCTCTCACTCCTGACTGTAAACCCCAGGACTGTCTCTCCTCTCTCACTCCTGTCTGTAAACCCCAGGACTGTCTCATCTCTCTCACTCCTGACTGTAAACCCCTGGAGTTTTTCTACTCTCTCACTCCTGACTGTAAACCCCAGGAGTGTCTCGACTCTCTCACTCCTGACTGTAAACCCAAGCACTCTCTCAACTCTCTCACTCCTGACTGTAAACCCCAGGACTGTCCCTACTCTCTCACTCCTGACTGTAAACCCCAGCACTGTTTCTACTCTCTCCGTCCTGACTGTAAACCCCAGGAGTGCCTCTACTCTCTCCCTCCTGACTGTAAACCCAGGACTGTCTCTACACTCTCACTCCAGACTGTAGACCCCAGGACTGTCTCTACTCTCTCACTCCTGACTGTAAACCCCAGGAGTCTCTCTCCTCTCTCACTCCTGACTGTAAACCCCAGGACTGTCTCTTCTCTCTCACTCCTGACTGTAAACCCCAGGTTTGTCTCTACTCTCTCACTCCTGACTATAAACCCCAGGACTGTCTCTAATCTCTCACTCCTGACTGTAAAAACCAGGAGTGTCTCATCTCTCTCACTCTTGACTGTAAACCCCTGGAGTTTTTCTACTCTCTCACTCCTGACTGTAAACCCCAGGACTGTCCCTACTCTCTCACTCCTGACTGTAAACCCCAGGACTGTCTCTACTCTCTCCGTCCTGACTGTAAACCCCAGGAGTGCCTCTACTATCTCCCTCCTGACTGTAAACCCAAGCACTGTCTCTACTCTCTCACTCCTGACTCTAAACCCCAGGAGTGTCTCTCCTCTCTCACTCCTGACTGTAAACACCAGGACTGTCTCTACTCTTTCACTCCTGACTGTAAACCCCAGGAGTGTCTCTGCTCTCTGACTCCTGACTGTAAACCCCAGGACGGTCTCTACTCTCTCACTCCTGAGTGTAAACCCCAGGAGAGTCTCTACCCTCACTCCTGACTGTAAAACCCAGGACTGTCTCTCCTCTCTCACTCCTGACTGTAAACCCCAGGACTGTCTCTACTCTCTCACTCCTGACAGTAAACCCCAGGACTGTCTCTCCTCTCTCACTCCTGACTGTAAACCCCAGGACTGTCTCTTCTCTCTCAGTCCTGACTGTAAACACCAGGAGTTTTTCAACTCTCTCACTCCTGACTGTAAACCCCTGGAGTGTCTCTACTCTCTCACCCCTGACTGTAAACTCCAGGAGTGTCTCTACTCTCTCACTCCTGACTGTAAACCACAGGAGTGTCTCTACTCTCTCACTCCTGACTGTAAACCCCAGGACTGTCTCTACTCTCTCACTCCGCACTGTAAACCCCAGGACTGTCTCTACTCTCTCACTCCTGACTGTAAACCCCAGGAGTGTCTCTACTCTCTCACTCCTGACTGTAAACCGCAGGAGTGTGTCTCCTCACCCACTCCTGACTGTAAAACCCAGGAGTTTCTCTACACTCTCACTCCTGACTGCAAACCCCAGGACTGTCTTTTCTCTCTCACTCCTGACTGTAAACCCCAGGAATGTCTCTACACTCTCACGCCTGACTGTAAACCCCAGGACTGTCTCTTCTCTCTCACTCCTGACTGTAAAACCCCAGGAGGGTCTCTACTCTCTCACTCCTGACTGTAAACCCCAGGAGTGTCTCTACTCTCTCACTCTTGACTGTAAACCCCAGGAGTGTCTCTACTCTCTCACTCCTGACTGTAAACCCCAGGACTGTCTCTACTCTCTCACTCCTGACTGTAATCCCCAGGAGTGTCTGTACTCTCTCACTCCTGAATGTAAACCCCTGGAGTGTCTCTACTCTCTCACTCCTGACTGTAAACCCCAGGACTGTCTCTTCTCTCTCACTCCTGACTGTAAACCCCAGGTGTTTTTCAACTCTCTCACTCCTGACTGTAAACCCCTGGAGTGTCTCTACTCTCTCACTCCTGACTGTAAACCCCAGGAGTTTTTCAACTCTCTCACTCCTGACTGTAAACCCCTGGAGTGTCTCTACTCTCTCACCCCTGACTGTAAACCACAGGAGTGTCTCTACTCTCTCACACCTGACTGTAAACCCCAGGACTGTCTCTACTCTCTCACTCCGCACTGTAAACCCCAGGACAGTCTCTACTCTCTCACTCCTGACTGTAAACCCCAGGACTGTCTCTACTCTCTCACTCCTGACTGTAATCCCCAGGAGTGTCTGTACTCTCTCACTCCTGACAGTAAACCCCAGGAGTGTCTCTCCTCTCTCACTCCTGACTGTAAACCCCAGGACTGTCTCTTCTGTCTCACTCCTGACTGTAAACCCCTGGAGTTTTTCAACTCTCTCACTCCTGACTGTAAACCCCTGGAGTGTCTCTACTCTCTCACTCCTGTCTGTAAACTCCAGGATTGTGTCTACTCTGTCACTCCTGACTGTAAACGCCAGGAGTGTTTCTACTCTCTCACTCCTGACTGTAAACCCCAGGACTGTCTCTACTCTCTCACTCCGGACTGTAAACCCCAGGACTCTCTCTACTCTCTCACTCCTGACAGTAAACCCCCGGAGTGTCTCTACTCTCTCACTCCTGACTGTAAACCGCAGGAGTGTCTCTCCTCTCCCAATCCTGACTGTAAAACCCAGGAGTTGCTCTACACTCTCACTCCTGACTGCAAAACCCCAGGACTGTCTCTTCTCTCTCACTCCTGACTGTAAACCCCAGGACTGTCTCTACACATTCACGCCTGACTGTAAACCCCAGGACAGTCTCTTCTCTCTCACTCCTGACTGTATACCCCAGGAGTGTCTCTACTCTCTCACTCCTGACTGTAAACCCCAGGAGTGTCTCTACTCTCCCACTCCTGACTGTAAAACCCAGGAGTGTCTCTACACTCTCACTCCTGACTGTAAACCACAGGACTGACTCTACTCTCTCACTCCTGACTGTAAACCCCAGGACTGTCTCTACACTCTCATTCCAGACTGTAGACCCCAGGACTGTCTCTACTCTCTCACTCCTGACTGTAAACCCCAGGAGTGTCTCTCCTCCCTCACTCCTGACTGTAAATCCCAGGACTGTCTCTTCTCTCTCACTCCTGACTGTAAACCCCAGGAGTGTCTCTACTCTCTCACTCCAGTGTGCAAACTCCAGGACAGTCTCTACTCTCTCACTCCTGACTGTAAACCCCAGGTTTGTCTCTACTCTCTCACTCCTGACTATAAACCCCAGGACTGTCTCTAATCTCTCACTCCTGACTGTAAAAACCAGGAGTGTCTCTACTCTCTCACTCCTGACTGTTAACCCCAGAAGTGTCTCTACTCTCTCTCCCCTGACTGTAAACCCCAGGATTGTCTCTACACTCTCACTCCTGACTGTAAACTCAAGGACTGTCTCTACTCTCTCACTCCTGACTTTAAACCCCAGGACTTTCTTTACTCTCTCACTCCTGACTGTAAACCCCAGGACTGTCTCTACTCTCTCACTCCTGAGTGTAAACCCCAGGAGTGTCTCTACTCTCTCATTCCTGACTGTAAACCCCAGGAGTGTCTCGACTCTCTCACTCCTGACTGTAAACCCCAGGACTGTCTCTACTCTCTCCGTCCTGACTGTAAACCCCAGGAGTGCCTCTACTCTCTCACTCCTGACTGTAAACCCCAGGACTGTCCCTACTCTCTCACTCCTGACTGTAAACCCCAGGAGTGTCTCTCCTCTCTCACTCCTGAATGTAAACCCCAGGACTGTCTCTACTCTCTCACTAATGACTGTAAACCCCTGGACTGTCTCTCCTCTCTCACTCCTGACTGTAAACCCCAGGACAGTCTCTACTCTCTCACTCCTGACTGTAATCCCCAGGAGTCTCTGTACTCTCTCACTCCTGACTGTAAACCCCAGGAGTGTCTCTCTTCTCTCACTCCTGACTGTAAACCCCAGGACTGTCTCTTCTCTCTCACTCCTGATTGTAAACCCCAGGAGTTTTTCAACTCTCTCACTCCTGACTGTAAACCCCTGGAGTGTCTCTACTCTCTCACCCCTGACTGTAAACTCCAGGACAGTCTCTACTCTCTCACTCCTGACTGTAAACCCCAGGAGTGTCTCTACTCTCTCACTACTGACTGTAAACCCCAGGACTGTCTCTACTCTCTCACTCCGCACTGTAAACCCCAGGACTGTCTCTACTCTCTCACTCCTGACTGTAAACCCCAGGAGTGTCTCTACTCTCTCACTCCTGACAGTAAAACGCAGGAGTGTCTCTCCTCTCCCACTCCTTACTGTAATGCCCAGGAGTTTCTCTACACTCTCACTCCTGACTGCAAACCCCAGGACTGTCTCTTCTCTATCACTCCTGACTGTAAACCCCAGGACTATCTCTACACTCTCACGCCTGACTGTAAACCCCAGGACTGTCTCTACTCTCTCACTCCTGTCTGTAAACCCCAGGAGCGTCTCTACTCTCTCACTCCTGACTGTAAACCCCAGGAGTGTCTCTACTCTCTCACTCCTGACTGTAAACGCCAGGACTGTCTCTCCTCTCCCACTCCTGACTGTAAAACCCAGGAGTGTGTCTACTCTCTCACTCCTGACTGTAAAACCCAGGAGTGTCTCTACTCTCTCACTCCTGACTGTAAACCCCAGGACTGTCTCTACTCTCCCACTCCTGTCTGTAAACCCCATGAGTGTCTCTAGTCTCTCACTCCTGACTGTAAACCCCAGAAGTGTTCTACTCTCTCACTCCTGACTGTAAACTCCAGAGTGTCTCTACACTCTCACTCCTTTGTGTAAACTGCAGGACTGTCTCTACTCTCTCACTCCAGACTGTAAACCCCAGGACTGTCTCTACTCTCTCACTCCTGACTGTTAACCCCAGGACTGTCTCTACTCTCTCACTCCTGACTGTAAACCCCAGGAGTGTCTCTACTCTCACACTCCTGACTGTAAACCCCAGGAGTGTCTCTACGCTCTCACTCCTGACTGTAAACCCCAGGACTGTCTCTACTCTCTCAATCCTGTCTGTTAACCCCAGGACTGTCTCTACTCTCTCACTCCAGACAGTAAATCCCTGGACTGTCTCTACTCTCTCACTCCTGACTGTAAACCCCAGGAGTGTCTCTACTCTCTCACTCCTGACTGTGAACCCCAGGAGTGTCTCTACTCTCTCACTCCTGACTGTAAACCCAAGCACTGTCTCTACTCTCTCTCTCCTGACTGTAAACCCCAGGACTGTCTCTAATCTCTCACTCCTGACTGTAAACCTCAAGACTGTCTCTACACTCTCACTCCTGACTGTAAACCCCAGTTAATGTCTCTCCTCTCTAACTCCTGACTGTAAACCTCAGGAGTGTCTCTACTCTCTCACTCCTGACTGTAAACCCCAGGACTGTCTCTACTCTCTCACTCCTGACTGTAAACCCCAGGACTGTCTCTACTCTCTCACTCCAGACTGTAAACCCCAGGACTGTCTCTACTCTCTCACTCCTGTCTGTAAACCCCAGGAATGTCTCTCCTCTCTCACTCCTGACTGTAAACCCAAGGAGTGTCTCTACTCTCTCACTCCTGACTGTAAACCCCAGGAGTGTCTCTCCTTTCTCACTCCTGACTGTAAACCCCAGGACTGTCTCTACTCTCTCACTCCTGACTGTAAACCGCAGGACTGTCTCTACTCTCTCACTCCTGACTGTAAACCCCAGGAATGTCTCTACTCTCTCACTCCTGACTGTAAACCCCAGGAGTGTCTCTACGCTCTCACTCCTGACTGTAAACCCCAGGAGTGTCTCTCCTCTCTCACTCCTGACTGTAAACCCCAGGACTGTCTCTTCTCTCTCACTCCTGACTGTAAAACCCAGGAGTGTCTCTTCTCTCTCACTCCTGACTGTAAACCCCAGGACTGTCTCTACTCTCTCACTCCTGACTATAAACCCCAGGAGTGTCTCTACTCTCTCACTCCTGAATGTAAACCCCAGGAGTGTCTCTACTCTCTCACTCCTCACTGTAAACCCCAGGAGTGTCTCAACTCTCTCTCTCCTGACTGTAAACCCCAGGAGTGTCTCCACACTCTCACTCCCGACTGTAAACCCCAGGACTGTCTCTACTCTCTCACTCCTGCCTGTTAACCGTAGGACTGTCTCTAATCTCTCACTCCTGTCTGTAAACCCCAGGAGTGTCTCTACTCTCTCACTCCTGACTGTAAACCCCAGGAGTGCCTCTACTCTCTCACTCCTGACTGTATACCCCAGACGTGTCTCTACTCTCTCTCTCCTGACTGTAAACTCCAGAGTGTCTCTACTCTCTCACTCCTGACTGTAAACCCCAGGAGGGTCTCTACTCTCTCACTCCAGACTATAAACCCCAGGACTGTCTCTACTCTCTCACTACTGACTGTAAACCCCAGGACTGTCTCTACTCTCTCACTCCTAACTGTAAAACCCAGGAGTGTCTCTACTCTCTCACTCCTGACTGTTAACCCCAGGAGTGTCTCTACTCTCTCAATCCTGACTGTAAACCCCAGGACTGTCTCTACACTCTCACTCCTGACTGTAAACCCCAGGATTGTCTCTACACTCTCACTCCTGACTGTAAACCCCAGGACTCTCTCTACTGTCTCACTCCTGACTGTAAACCCCAGGAGTTTTTCAACTCTCTCACTCCTGACTGTAAACCCCAGGAGTGTCTCTCCTCTCTCACTCCTGACTGTAATCCGCAGGATTGTCTCTCCTCTCTCTCTCCTGACTGTAAAACCCAGGAGTGTCTCTGCACTCTCACTCCTGACTGTAAACCCCGGGACTGTCACTTCTATCTCACTCCTGACTGTAAACTCCAGGACTGTCTCTACACTCTCACGCCTGACTGTAAACCCCAGGAGTGTCTCTCTTCTCTCACTACTGACTGTAAACCCCAGGACTGTCTCTACACTCTCACTCCTGACTGTAAAACCCCAGGACTGTCTCTACTCTCTCACTCCTGACTGTAAACCCCAGGACCGTCTCTACACTCTCACTCCTGACTGTAAACCCCAGGAGTGTCTCTACTCTCTCACTCCTGACTGTAAACCCGAGGAGTGTCTCTAGTCTCTCACTCCTGACTGTAAACCCCAGGACTGTGTCTACTCTCTCAGCACTGACTGTAAACCCCAGGACTGTCTCTACTCTCTCACTCCTGACTGTAAAACCCAGGAGTGTCTCTACTCTCTCACTCCTGACTGTTAACCCCAGGAGTGTCTCTACTCTGTCACTCCTGACTGTAAACCCCAGGACTGTCCCTACTCTCTCACTCCTGACTGTAAATCCCAGGAGTGTCTCTCCTCTCTCACTCCTGACTGTAAACCCCAGGACTGTCTCTACACTCTCACTCCTGACTGTAAACCCCAGGTAATGTCTCTCCTCCCTAACTCCTGACTGTAAACCTCAGGACTGTCTCTACTCTCTCACTCCTGAGTGTAAACCCCAGCAGAGTCTATACTCTCTTACTCCTGACTGTAAACCCCAGGACTGTCTCTACTCTCTCACTCCTGACTGTAAACCCCAGGACTGTCTCTACTCTCTCACTCCAGACTGTAAACCCCAGCACTGTCTCTACTCTCTCACTCCTGTCTGTAAACCCCAGGAGTGTCTCTCCTCTCTCACTCCTGACTGTAAACCCCAGGAGTGTATCTACTCTCTCACTCCTGACTGTAAACCCCAGGAGTGTCTCTCCTCTCTCACTCCTGACTGTAAACCCCAGGACTGTCTCTTCTCTCTCACGCCTGACTGCAAACCCCAGGAGTGTCTCTACACTCTCACTCCTGAATGTAAACCCCTGGAGTGTCTCTACTCTCTCACTGCTTCCTGTAAACCCCAAGAGTGTCTCTACTCACTTACTCCTGACTGTAAACCCCAGGAGTGTCTCTACGCTCTCACTCCTGACTGTAAACCCCAGGACTGTCTCTACTCTCTCACTCCTGACTGTAAACCCCAGGACTGTCTCTACTCTCTCACTCCTGACTGTAAACCCCAGGAGTGTCTCTACTCTCTCACTCCTGACGGTAAACCCCAGGACTGTCTCTACTCTCTCACTCCTGACAGTAAACCCCAGGAGTGTCTCTAATCTCTCACTCCTGAGTGTAAACCCCAGGAGTGTCTCTACTCTCTGACTCCTGACTGTAAACCCCAGGAGTGTCTCTACTCTCTCACTCCTGACTGTAAACCCCAGGACTGTCTCTACTCTCTCACTCCTGACTGTAAACCCCAGGACTGTCTCTACTCTCTCACTCCAGACTGTAAACCCCAGGACTGTCTCTACTCTCTCACTCCTGTCTGTAAACCCCAGGAATGTCTCTCCTCTCTCACTCCTGACTGTAAACCCAAGGAGTGTCTCTACTCTCTCACTCCTGACTGTAAACCCCAGGAGTGTCTCTCCTCTCTCACTCCTGACTGTAAACCCCAGGACTGTCTCTTCTCTCTCACTCCTGACTGTATACCCCAGGAGTGTCTCTACTCTCTCACTCCTGACTGTAAACCCCAGGAGTGTCTCTACTCTCCCACTCCTGACTGTAAAACCCAGGAGTGTCTCTACACTCTCACTCCTGACTGTAAACCACAGGACTGACTCTACTCTCTCACTCCTGACTGTAAACCCCAGGACTGTCTCTACACTCTCATTCCAGACTGTAGACCCCAGGACTGTCTCTACTCTCTCACTCCTGACTGTAAACCCCAGGAGTGTCTCTCCTCCCTCACTCCTGACTGTAAATCCCAGGACTGTCTCTTCTCTCTCACTCCTGACTGTAAACCCCAGGAGTGTCTCTACTCTCTCACTCCAGTGTGCAAACTCCAGGACAGTCTCTACTCTCTCACTCCTGACTGTAAACCCCAGGTTTGTCTCTACTCTCTCACTCCTGACTATAAACCCCAGGACTGTCTCTAATCTCTCACTCCTGACTGTAAAAACCAGGAGTGTCTCTACTCTCTCACTCCTGACTGTTAACCCCAGAAGTGTCTCTACTCTCTCTCCCCTGACTGTAAACCCCAGGATTGTCTCTACACTCTCACTCCTGACTGTAAACTCAAGGACTGTCTCTACTCTCTCACTCCTGACTTTAAACCCCAGGACTTTCTTTACTCTCTCACTCCTGACTGTAAACCCCAGGACTGTCTCTACTCTCTCACTCCTGAGTGTAAACCCCAGGAGTGTCTCTACTCTCTCATTCCTGACTGTAAACCCCAGGAGTGTCTCGACTCTCTCACTCCTGACTGTAAACCCCAGGACTGTCTCTACTCTCTCCGTCCTGACTGTAAACCCCAGGAGTGCCTCTACTCTCTCACTCCTGACTGTAAACCCCAGGACTGTCCCTACTCTCTCACTCCTGACTGTAAACCCCAGGAGTGTCTCTCCTCTCTCACTCCTGAATGTAAACCCCAGGACTGTCTCTACTCTCTCACTAATGACTGTAAACCCCTGGACTGTCTCTCCTCTCTCACTCCTGACTGTAAACCCCAGGACAGTCTCTACTCTCTCACTCCTGACTGTAATCCCCAGGAGTCTCTGTACTCTCTCACTCCTGACTGTAAACCCCAGGAGTGTCTCTCTTCTCTCACTCCTGACTGTAAACCCCAGGACTGTCTCTTCTCTCTCACTCCTGATTGTAAACCCCAGGAGTTTTTCAACTCTCTCACTCCTGACTGTAAACCCCTGGAGTGTCTCTACTCTCTCACCCCTGACTGTAAACTCCAGGACAGTCTCTACTCTCTCACTCCTGACTGTAAACCCCAGGAGTGTCTCTACTCTCTCACTACTGACTGTAAACCCCAGGACTGTCTCTACTCTCTCACTCCGCACTGTAAACCCCAGGACTGTCTCTACTCTCTCACTCCTGACTGTAAACCCCAGGAGTGTCTCTACTCTCTCACTCCTGACAGTAAAACGCAGGAGTGTCTCTCCTCTCCCACTCCTTACTGTAATGCCCAGGAGTTTCTCTACACTCTCACTCCTGACTGCAAACCCCAGGACTGTCTCTTCTCTATCACTCCTGACTGTAAACCCCAGGACTATCTCTACACTCTCACGCCTGACTGTAAACCCCAGGACTGTCTCTACTCTCTCACTCCTGTCTGTAAACCCCAGGAGCGTCTCTACTCTCTCACTCCTGACTGTAAACCCCAGGAGTGTCTCTACTCTCTCACTCCTGACTGTAAACGCCAGGACTGTCTCTCCTCTCCCACTCCTGACTGTAAAACCCAGGAGTGTGTCTACTCTCTCACTCCTGACTGTAAAACCCAGGAGTGTCTCTACTCTCTCACTCCTGACTGTAAACCCCAGGACTGTCTCTACTCTCCCACTCCTGTCTGTAAACCCCATGAGTGTCTCTAGTCTCTCACTCCTGACTGTAAACCCCAGAAGTGTTCTACTCTCTCACTCCTGACTGTAAACTCCAGAGTGTCTCTACACTCTCACTCCTTTGTGTAAACTGCAGGACTGTCTCTACTCTCTCACTCCAGACTGTAAACCCCAGGACTGTCTCTACTCTCTCACTCCTGACTGTTAACCCCAGGACTGTCTCTACTCTCTCACTCCTGACTGTAAACCCCAGGAGTGTCTCTACTCTCACACTCCTGACTGTAAACCCCAGGAGTGTCTCTACGCTCTCACTCCTGACTGTAAACCCCAGGACTGTCTCTACTCTCTCAATCCTGTCTGTTAACCCCAGGACTGTCTCTACTCTCTCACTCCAGACAGTAAATCCCTGGACTGTCTCTACTCTCTCACTCCTGACTGTAAACCCCAGGAGTGTCTCTACTCTCTCACTCCTGACTGTGAACCCCAGGAGTGTCTCTACTCTCTCACTCCTGACTGTAAACCCAAGCACTGTCTCTACTCTCTCTCTCCTGACTGTAAACCCCAGGACTGTCTCTAATCTCTCACTCCTGACTGTAAACCTCAAGACTGTCTCTACACTCTCACTCCTGACTGTAAACCCCAGTTAATGTCTCTCCTCTCTAACTCCTGACTGTAAACCTCAGGAGTGTCTCTACTCTCTCACTCCTGACTGTAAACCCCAGGACTGTCTCTACTCTCTCACTCCTGACTGTAAACCCCAGGACTGTCTCTACTCTCTCACTCCAGACTGTAAACCCCAGGACTGTCTCTACTCTCTCACTCCTGTCTGTAAACCCCAGGAATGTCTCTCCTCTCTCACTCCTGACTGTAAACCCAAGGAGTGTCTCTACTCTCTCACTCCTGACTGTAAACCCCAGGAGTGTCTCTCCTTTCTCACTCCTGACTGTAAACCCCAGGACTGTCTCTACTCTCTCACTCCTGACTGTAAACCGCAGGACTGTCTCTACTCTCTCACTCCTGACTGTAAACCCCAGGAATGTCTCTACTCTCTCACTCCTGACTGTAAACCCCAGGAGTGTCTCTACGCTCTCACTCCTGACTGTAAACCCCAGGAGTGTCTCTCCTCTCTCACTCCTGACTGTAAACCCCAGGACTGTCTCTTCTCTCTCACTCCTGACTGTAAAACCCAGGAGTGTCTCTTCTCTCTCACTCCTGACTGTAAACCCCAGGACTGTCTCTACTCTCTCACTCCTGACTATAAACCCCAGGATTGTCTCTACTCTCTCACTCCTGAATGTAAACCCCAGGAGTGTCTCTACTCTCTCACTCCTCACTGTAAACCCCAGGAGTGTCTCAACTCTCTCTCTCCTGACTGTAAACCCCAGGAGTGTCTCCACACTCTCACTCCCGACTGTAAACCCCAGGACTGTCTCTACTCTCTCACTCCTGCCTGTTAACCGTAGGACTGTCTCTAATCTCTCACTCCTGTCTGTAAACCCCAGGAGTGTCTCTACTCTCTCACTCCTGACTGTAAACCCCAGGAGTGCCTCTACTCTCTCACTCCTGACTGTATACCCCAGACGTGTCTCTACTCTCTCTCTCCTGACTGTAAACTCCAGAGTGTCTCTACTCTCTCACTCCTGACTGTAAACCCCAGGAGGGTCTCTACTCTCTCACTCCAGACTATAAACCCCAGGACTGTCTCTACTCTCTCACTACTGACTGTAAACCCCAGGACTGTCTCTACTCTCTCACTCCTAACTGTAAAACCCAGGAGTGTCTCTACTCTCTCACTCCTGACTGTTAACCCCAGGAGTGTCTCTACTCTCTCAATCCTGACTGTAAACCCCAGGACTGTCTCTACACTCTCACTCCTGACTGTAAACCCCAGGATTGTCTCTACACTCTCACTCCTGACTGTAAACCCCAGGACTCTCTCTACTGTCTCACTCCTGACTGTAAACCCCAGGAGTTTTTCAACTCTCTCACTCCTGACTGTAAACCCCAGGAGTGTCTCTCCTCTCTCACTCCTGACTGTAATCCGCAGGATTGTCTCTCCTCTCTCTCTCCTGACTGTAAAACCCAGGAGTGTCTCTGCACTCTCACTCCTGACTGTAAACCCCGGGACTGTCACTTCTATCTCACTCCTGACTGTAAACTCCAGGACTGTCTCTACACTCTCACGCCTGACTGTAAACCCCAGGAGTGTCTCTCTTCTCTCACTACTGACTGTAAACCCCAGGACTGTCTCTACACTCTCACTCCTGACTGTAAAACCCCAGGACTGTCTCTACTCTCTCACTCCTGACTGTAAACCCCAGGACCGTCTCTACACTCTCACTCCTGACTGTAAACCCCAGGAGTGTCTCTACTCTCTCACTCCTGACTGTAAACCCGAGGAGTGTCTCTAGTCTCTCACTCCTGACTGTAAACCCCAGGACTGTGTCTACTCTCTCAGCACTGACTGTAAACCCCAGGACTGTCTCTACTCTCTCACTCCTGACTGTAAAACCCAGGAGTGTCTCTACTCTCTCACTCCTGACTGTTAACCCCAGGAGTGTCTCTACTCTGTCACTCCTGACTGTAAACCCCAGGACTGTCCCTACTCTCTCACTCCTGACTGTAAATCCCAGGAGTGTCTCTCCTCTCTCACTCCTGACTGTAAACCCCAGGACTGTCTCTACACTCTCACTCCTGACTGTAAACCCCAGGTAATGTCTCTCCTCCCTAACTCCTGACTGTAAACCTCAGGACTGTCTCTACTCTCTCACTCCTGAGTGTAAACCCCAGCAGAGTCTATACTCTCTTACTCCTGACTGTAAACCCCAGGACTGTCTCTACTCTCTCACTCCTGACTGTAAACCCCAGGACTGTCTCTACTCTCTCACTCCAGACTGTAAACCCCAGCACTGTCTCTACTCTCTCACTCCTGTCTGTAAACCCCAGGAGTGTCTCTCCTCTCTCACTCCTGACTGTAAACCCCAGGAGTGTATCTACTCTCTCACTCCTGACTGTAAACCCCAGGAGTGTCTCTCCTCTCTCACTCCTGACTGTAAACCCCAGGACTGTCTCTTCTCTCTCACGCCTGACTGGAAACCCCAGGAGTGTCTCTACACTCTCACTCCTGAATGTAAACCCCTGGAGTGTCTCTACTCTCTCACTGCTTCCTGTAAACCCCAAGAGTGTCTCTACTCACTTACTCCTGACTGTAAACCCCAGGAGTGTCTCTACGCTCTCACTCCTGACTGTAAACCCCAGGACTGTCTCTACTCTCTCACTCCTGACTGTAAACCCCAGGACTGTCTCTACTCTCTCACTCCTGACTGTAAACCCCAGGAGTGTCTCTACTCTCTCACTCCTGACGGTAAACCCCAGGACTGTCTCTACTCTCTCACTCCTGACTGTAAACCCCAGGAGTGTCTCTAATCTCTCACTCCTGAGTGTAAACCCCAGGAGTGTCTCTACTCTCTGACTCCTGACTGTAAACCCCAGGAGTGTCTCTACTCTCTCACTCCTGACTGTAAACCCCAGGACTGTCTCTACTCTCTCACTCCTGACTGTAAACCCCAGGACTGTCTCTACTCTCTCACTCCAGACTGTAAACCCCAGGACTGTCTCTACTCTCTCACTCCTGTCTGTAAACCCCAGGAATGTCTCTCCTCTCTCACTCCTGACTGTAAACCCAAGGAGTGTCTCTACTCTCTCACTCCTGACTGTAAACCCCAGGAGTGTCTCTCCTCTCTCACTCCTGACTGTAAACCCCAGGACTGTCTCTTCTCTCTCACTCCTGACTTTAAACCCCAGGAGTGTCTCTTCTCTCTCACTCCTGACTGTAAACCCCAGGACTGTCTCTACTCTCTCACTCCTGACTGTAAACCGCTGGACTGTCTCTACTCTCTCACTCCTGACTGTAAACCCCAGGAATATCTCTACTCTCTCACTCCTGACTGTAAACCCCAGGAGTGTCTCTACGCTCTCACTCCTGACTGTAAACCCCAGGAGTGTCTCTCCTCTCTCACTCCTGACTGTAAACCCCAGGACTGTCTCTTCTCTCTCACTCCTGACTGTAAAACCCAGGAGTGTCTCTTCTCTCTCACTCCTGACTGTAAACCCCAGGACTGTCTCTACTCTCTCACTCCTGACTATAAACCCCAGGACTGTCTCTACTCTCTCACTCCTGACTGTAAACCCCAGGAGTGTCTCTACTCTCTCACTCCTGACTGTAAACCCCTGGACTGTCTCTACTCTCCCACTCCGAACTGTAAAACCCAGGAGTGTCTCTACACTCTCACTCCTGACTGTAAACCCCAGGACTGTCTCTACTCTCTCACTTCTGACTGAAAACCCCAGGACTGTCTCTACTCTCTCACTCCTGTCTGTAAACCCCAGGAGTGTCTCTACTCTCTCACTCCTGTCTGTAAACCCCAGGAGTGTCTCTACTCTCTCACTCCGGACTGTAAACCCCAGGACTGTCTCTACTCTCTCACTCCTGACTGTAAACCCCAGGACTGTCTCTACACTCTCACGCCTGACTGTAAACCCCAGGACTGTCTCTTCTCTCTCACTCCTGACTGTAAAACCTCAGGAGTGTCTCTACTCTCTCACACCTGACTGTAAACCCCAGGAGTGTCTCTACTCTCTCACTCCTGACTGTAAACCCCAGGACTGTCTCTCCTCTCCCACTCCTGACTGTAAAACCCAGGAGTGTCTCTACACTCTCACTCCTGACTGTAAACCCCAGGACTGACTCTACTCTCTCACTCCTGACTGTAAACCCCAGGACTGTCTCTACTCTCTCACTCCGGATGTAAACCCCAGGACTGTCTCTACTCTCTCACTCCTGACTGTAAACCCCAGGAGTGTCAAAACTCTCTCACTCCTGACTGTAAAGCGCAGGAGTGTCTCTCCTCTCCCACTCCTGCCTGTAAAACCCAGGAGTTTCTCTACACTCTCACTCCTGACTGCAAACCCCAGGACTGTCTCTTCTCTCTCACACCTGACTGCAAACCCCAGGACTGTCTCTACACTCTCATGCCTGACTGTAAACCCCAGGACTGTCTCTTCTCTCTCACTCCTGACTGTAAAACCTCAGGAGTGTCTCTACTCTCTCACTCCTGACTGTAAACCCCAGGAGTGTCTCTACTCTCTCACTCCTGACTGTAAACCCCAGGACTGTCTCTCCTCTCCCACTCCTGACGGTAAAACCCAGGAGTGTCTCTACACTCTCACTCCTGACTGTAAACCCCAGGATTGTCTCTACACTCTCACTCCTGACTGTAAAACCCAGGACTGTCTCTACTGTCTCACTCCTGACTGTAAAACCCAGGAGTTTTTCAACTCTCTCACTCCTGACTGTAAACCCCAGGAGTGTCTCTCCTCTCTCACTCCTGACTGTAAACCCCAGGACTGTCTCTACTCTCCCACTCCTGTCTGTAATCCCCATGAGTGTCTCTAGTCTCTCACTCCTGACTGTAAACCCCAGAAGTGTTCTACTCTCTCACTCCTGACTGTAAACTCCAGAGTGTCTCTACACTCTCACTCCTTTGTGTAAACTGCAGGACTGTCTCGACTCTCTCACTCCAGACTGTAAACCGCAGGACTGTCTCTACTCTCTCACTCCTGACTGTTAACCCCAGGACTGTCTCTACTCTCTCACTCCTGACTGTAAACCCCAGGAGTGTCTCTACTCTCACACTCTTGACTGTAAACCCCAGGAGTGTCTCTACGCTCTCACTCCTGACTGTAGACCCCAGGACTGTCTCTACTCTCTCAATCCTGTCTGTTAACCCCAGGACTGTCTCTACTCTCTCACTCCAGACAGTAAATCCCTGGACTGTCTCTACTCTCTCACTCCTGACTGTAAACCCCAGGAGTGTCTCTACTCTCTCACTCCTGACTGTGAACCCCAGGAGTGTCTCTACTCTCTCACTCCTGACTGTAAACCCAAGCACTGTCTCTACTCTCTCTCTCCTGACTGTAAACCCCAGGACTGTCTCTAATCTCTCACTCCTGACTGTAAACCTCAAGACTGTCTCTACACTCTCACTCCTGACTGAAAACCCCAGTTAATGTCTCTCCTCTCTAACTCCTGACTGTAAACCTCAGGAGTGTCTCTACTCTCTCACTCCTGACTGTAAACCCCAGGACTGTCTCTACTCTCTCACTCCTGACTGTAAACCCCAGGACTGTCTCTACTCTCTCACTCCAGACTGTAAACCCCAGGACTGTCTCTACTCTCTCACTCCTGTCTGTAAACCCCAGGAATGTCTCTCCTCTCTCACTCCTGACTGTAAACCCAAGGAGTGTCTCTACTCTCTCACTCCTGACTGTAAACCCCAGGAGTGTCTCTCCTCTCTCACTCCTGACTGTAAACCCCAGGACTGTCTCTACTCTCTCACTCCTGACTGTAAACCGCAGGACTGTCTCTACTCTCTCACTCCTGACTGTAAACCCCAGGAATGTCTCTACTCTCTCACTCCTGACTGTAAACCCCAGGAGTGTCTCTACGCTCTCACTCCTGACTGTAAACCCCAGGAGTGTCTCTCCTCTCTCACTCCTGACTGTAAACCCCAGGACTGTCTCTTCTCTCTCACTCCTGACTGTAAAACCCAGGAGTGTCTCTTCTCTCTCACTCCTGACTGTAAACCCCAGGACTGTCTCTACTCTCTCACTCCTGACTATAAACCCCAGGAGTGTCTCTACTCTCTCACTCCTGAATGTAAACCACAGGAGTGTCTCTACTCTCTCACTCCTCACTGTAAACCCCAGGAGTGTCTCAACTCTCTCTCTCCTGACTGTAAACCCCAGGAGTGTCTCCACACTCTCACTCCCGACTGTAAACCCCAGGACTGTCTCTACTCTCTCACTCCTGCCTGTTAACCGTAGGACTGTCTCTAATCTCTCACTCCTGTCTGTAAACCCCAGGAGTGTCTCTACTCTCTCACTCCTGACTGTAAACCCCAGGAGTGCCTCTACTCTCTCACTCCTGACTGTAAACCCCAGGATTGTCTCTACACTCTCACTCCTGACTGTAAAACCCAGGACTGTCTCTACTGTCTCACTCCTGACTGTAAAACCCAGGAGTTTTTCAACTCTCTCACTCCTGACTGTAAACCCCAGGAGTGTCTCTCCTCTCTCACTCCTGACTGTAAACCCCAGGACTGTCTCTACTCTCCCACTCCTGTCTGTAAACCCCATGAGTGTCTCTAGTCTCTCACTCCTGACTGTAAACCCCAGAAGTGTTCTACTCTCTCACTCCTGACTGTAAACTCCAGAGTGTCTCTACACTCTCACTCCTTTGTGTAAACTGCAGGACTGTCTCGACTCTCTCACTCCAGACTGTAAACCCCAGGACTGTCTCTACTCTCTCACTCCTGACTGTTAACCCCAGGACTGTCTCTACTCTCTCACTCCTGACTGTAAACCCCAGGAGTGTCTCTACTCTCACACTCTTGACTGTAAACCCCAGGAGTGTCTCTACGCTCTCACTCCTGACTGTAGACCCCAGGACTGTCTCTACTCTCTCAATCCTGTCTGTTAACCCCAGGACTGTCTCTACTCTCTCACTCCAGACAGTAAATCCCTGGACTGTCTCTACTCTCTCACTCCTGACTGTAAACCCCAGGAGTGTCTCTACTCTCTCACTCCTGACTGTGAACCCCAGGAGTGTCTCTACTCTCTCACTCCTGACTGTAAACCCAAGCACTGTCTCTACTCTCTCTCTCCTGACTGTAAACCCCAGGACTGTCTCTAATCTCTCACTCCTGACTGTAAACCTCAAGACTGTCTCTACACTCTCACTCCTGACTGTAAACCCCAGTTAATGTCTCTCCTCTCTAACTCCTGACTGTAAACCTCAGGAGTGTCTCTACTCTCTCACTCCTGACTGTAAACCCCAGGACTGTCTCTACTCTCTCACTCCTGACTGTAAACCCCAGGACTGTCTCTACTCTCTCACTCCAGACTGTAAACCCCAGGACTGTCTCTACTCTCTCACTCCTGTCTGTAAACCCCAGGAATGTCTCTCCTCTCTCACTCCTGACTGTAAACCCAAGGAGTGTCTCTACTCTCTCACTCCTGACTGTAAACCCCAGGAGTGTCTCTCCTCTCTCACTCCTGACTGTAAACCCCAGGACTGTCTCTACTCTCTCACTCCTGACTGTAAACCGCAGGACTGTCTCTACTCTCTCACTCCTGACTGTAAACCCCAGGAATGTCTCTACTCTCTCACTCCTGACTGTAAACCCCAGGAGTGTCTCTACGCTCTCACTCCTGACTGTAAACCCCAGGAGTGTCTCCCCTCTCTCACTCCTGACTGTAAACCCCAGGACTGTCTCTTCTCTCTCACTCCTGACTGTAAAACCCAGGAGTGTCTCTTCTCTCTCACTCCTGACTGTAAACCCCAGGACTGTCTCTACTCTCTCACTCCTGACTATAAACCCCAGGAGTGTCTCTACTCTCTCACTCCTGAATGTAAACCACAGGAGTGTCTCTACTCTCTCACTCCTCACTGTAAACCCCAGGAGTGTCTCAACTCTCTCTCTCCTGACTGTAAACCCCAGGAGTGTCTCCACACTCTCACTCCCGACTGTAAACCCCAGGACTGTCTCTACTCTCTCACTCCTGCCTGTTAACCGTAGGACTGTCTCTAATCTCTCACTCCTGTCTGTAAACCCCAGGAGTGTCTCTACTCTCACACTCTTGACTGTAAACCCCAGGAGTGTCTCTACGCTCTCACTCCTGACTGTAGACCCCAGGACTGTCTCTACTCTCTCAATCCTGTCTGTTAACCCCAGGACTGTCTCTACTCTCTCACTCCAGACAGTAAATCCCTGGACTGTCTCTACTCTCTCACTCCTGACTGTAAACCCCAGGAGTGTCTCTACTCTCTCACTCCTGACTGTGAACCCCAGGAGTGTCTCTACTCTCTCACTCCTGACTGTAAACCCAAGCACTGTCTCTACTCTCTCTCTCCTGACTGTAAACCCCAGGACTGTCTCTAATCTCTCACTCCTGACTGTAAACCTCAAGACTGTCTCTACACTCTCACTCCTGACTGAAAACCCCAGTTAATGTCTCTCCTCTCTAACTCCTGACTGTAAACCTCAGGAGTGTCTCTACTCTCTCACTCCTGACTGTAAACCCCAGGACTGTCTCTACTCTCTCACTCCTGACTGTAAACCCCAGGACTGTCTCTACTCTCTCACTCCAGACTGTAAACCCCAGGACTGTCTCTACTCTCTCACTCCTGTCTGTAAACCCCAGGAATGTCTCTCCTCTCTCACTCCTGACTGTAAACCCAAGGAGTGTCTCTACTCTCTCACTCCTGACTGTAAACCCCAGGAGTGTCTCTCCTCTCTCACTCCTGACTGTAAACCCCAGGACTGTCTCTACTCTCTCACTCCTGACTGTAAACCGCAGGACTGTCTCTACTCTCTCACTCCTGACTGTAAACCCCAGGAATGTCTCTACTCTCTCACTCCTGACTGTAAACCCCAGGAGTGTCTCTACGCTCTCACTCCTGACTGTAAACCCCAGGAGTGTCTCTCCTCTCTCACTCCTGACTGTAAACCCCAGGACTGTCTCTTCTCTCTCACTCCTGACTGTAAAACCCAGGAGTGTCTCTTCTCTCTCACTCCTGACTGTAAACCCCAGGACTGTCTCTACTCTCTCACTCCTGACTATAAACCCCAGGAGTGTCTCTACTCTCTCACTCCTGAATGTAAACCACAGGAGTGTCTCTACTCTCTCACTCCTCACTGTAAACCCCAGGAGTGTCTCAACTCTCTCTCTCCTGACTGTAAACCCCAGGAGTGTCTCCACACTCTCACTCCCGACTGTAAACCCCAGGACTGTCTCTACTCTCTCACTCCTGCCTGTTAACCGTAGGACTGTCTCTAATCTCTCACTCCTGTCTGTAAACCCCAGGAGTGTCTCTACTCTCTCACTCCTGACTGTAAACCCCAGGAGTGCCTCTACTCTCTCACTCCTGACTGTAAACCCCAGGATTGTCTCTACACTCTCACTCCTGACTGTAAAACCCAGGACTGTCTCTACTGTCTCACTCCTGACTGTAAAACCCAGGAGTTTTTCAACTCTCTCACTCCTGACTGTAAACCCCAGGAGTGTCTCTCCTCTCTCACTCCTGACTGTAAACCCCAGGACTGTCTCTACTCTCCCACTCCTGTCTGTAAACCCCATGAGTGTCTCTAGTCTCTCACTCCTGACTGTAAACCCCAGAAGTGTTCTACTCTCTCACTCCTGACTGTAAACTCCAGAGTGTCTCTACACTCTCACTCCTTTGTGTAAACTGCAGGACTGTCTCGACTCTCTCACTCCAGACTGTAAACCCCAGGACTGTCTCTACTCTCTCACTCCTGACTGTTAACCCCAGGACTGTCTCTACTCTCTCACTCCTGACTGTAAACCCCAGGAGTGTCTCTACTCTCACACTCTTGACTGTAAACCCCAGGAGTGTCTCTACGCTCTCACTCCTGACTGTAGACCCCAGGACTGTCTCTACTCTCTCAATCCTGTCTGTTAACCCCAGGACTGTCTCTACTCTCTCACTCCAGACAGTAAATCCCTGGACTGTCTCTACTCTCTCACTCCTGACTGTAAACCCCAGGAGTGTCTCTACTCTCTCACTCCTGACTGTGAACCCCAGGAGTGTCTCTACTCTCTCACTCCTGACTGTAAACCCAAGCACTGTCTCTACTCTCTCTCTCCTGACTGTAAACCCCAGGACTGTCTCTAATCTCTCACTCCTGACTGTAAACCTCAAGACTGTCTCTACACTCTCACTCCTGACTGTAAACCCCAGTTAATGTCTCTCCTCTCTAACTCCTGACTGTAAACCTCAGGAGTGTCTCTACTCTCTCACTCCTGACTGTAAACCCCAGGACTGTCTCTACTCTCTCACTCCTGACTGTAAACCCCAGGACTGTCTCTACTCTCTCACTCCAGACTGTAAACCCCAGGACTGTCTCTACTCTCTCACTCCTGTCTGTAAACCCCAGGAATGTCTCTCCTCTCTCACTCCTGACTGTAAACCCAAGGAGTGTCTCTACTCTCTCACTCCTGACTGTAAACCCCAGGAGTGTCTCTCCTCTCTCACTCCTGACTGTAAACCCCAGGACTGTCTCTACTCTCTCACTCCTGACTGTAAACCGCAGGACTGTCTCTACTCTCTCACTCCTGACTGTAAACCCCAGGAATGTCTCTACTCTCTCACTCCTGACTGTAAACCCCAGGAGTGTCTCTACGCTCTCACTCCTGACTGTAAACCCCAGGAGTGTCTCCCCTCTCTCACTCCTGACTGTAAACCCCAGGACTGTCTCTTCTCTCTCACTCCTGACTGTAAAACCCAGGAGTGTCTCTTCTCTCTCACTCCTGACTGTAAACCCCAGGACTGTCTCTACTCTCTCACTCCTGACTATAAACCCCAGGAGTGTCTCTACTCTCTCACTCCTGAATGTAAACCACAGGAGTGTCTCTACTCTCTCACTCCTCACTGTAAACCCCAGGAGTGTCTCAACTCTCTCTCTCCTGACTGTAAACCCCAGGAGTGTCTCCACACTCTCACTCCCGACTGTAAACCCCAGGACTGTCTCTACTCTCTCACTCCTGCCTGTTAACCGTAGGACTGTCTCTAATCTCTCACTCCTGTCTGTAAACCCCAGGAGTGTCTCTACTCTCTCACTCCTGACTGTAAACCCCAGGAGTGCCTCTACTCTCTCACTCCTGACTGTATACCCCAGACGTGTCTCTACTCTCTCTCTCCTGACTGTAAACTCCAGAGTGTCTCTACTCTCTCACTCCTGACTGTAAACCCCAGGAGGGTCTCTACTCTCTCACTCCAGACTATAAACCCCAGGACTGTCTCTACTCTCTCACTACTGACTGTAAACCCCAGGACTGTCTCTACTCTCTCACTCCTAACTGTAAAACCCAGGAGTGTCTCTACTCTCTCACTCCTGACTGTTAACCCCAGGAGTGTCTCTACTCTCTCAATCCTGACTGTAAACCCCAGGACTGTCTCTACACTCTCACTCCTGACTGTAAACCCCAGGATTGTCTCTACACTCTCACTCCTGACTGTAAACCCCAGGACTCTCTCTACTGTCTCACTCCTGACTGTAAACCCCAGGAGTTTTTCAACTCTCTCACTCCTGACTGTAAACCCCAGGAGTGTCTCTCCTCTCTCACTCCTGACTGTAATCCGCAGGATTGTCTCTCCTCTCTCACTCCTGACTGTAAAACCCAGGAGTGTCTCTGCACTCTCACTCCTGACTGTAAACCCCGGGACTGTCACTTCTATCTCACTCCTGACTGTAAACTCCAGGACTGTCTCTACACTCTCACGCCTGACTGTAAACCCCAGGAGTGTCTCTCTTCTCTCACTACTGACTGTAAACCCCAGGACTGTCTCTACACTCTCACTCCTGACTGTAAAACCCCAGGAGTGTCTCTACACTCTCACTCCTGACTGTAAACCCCAGGACTGTCTCTCCTCTCTCAATCCTGACTGTTAACCCCAGGACTGTCTCTACTCTCTCACTCCTGACTGTAAACCCGAGGAGTGTCTCTACTCTCTCACTCCTGACTCTGAACCCCAGGAGTGTCTCTACTCGCTCACTCCTGACTGTAAACCCAAGCACAGTCTCTACTCTGTCACTCCTGACTGTAAACCCCAGGACTGTCCCTACTCTCTCACTCCTGACTGTAAATCCCAGGAGTGTCTCTCCTCTCTCACTCCTGACTGTAAACCCCAGGACTGTCTCTACACTCTCACTCCTGACTGTAAACCCCAGGTAATGTCTCTCCTCCCTAACTCCTGACTGTAAACCTCAGGACTGTCTCTACTCTCTCACTCCTGAGTGTAAACCCCAGCAGAGTCTATACTCTCTTACTCCTGACTGTAAACCCCAGGACTGTCTCTACTCTCTCACTCCTGACTGTAAACCCCAGGACTGTCTCTACTCTCTCACTCCAGACTGTAAACCCCAGCACTGTCTCTACTCTCTCACTCCTGTCTGTAAACCCCAGGAGTGTCTCTCCTCTCTCACTCCTGACTGAAAACCCCAGGAGTGTATCTACTCTCTCACTCCTGACTGTAAACCCCAGGAGTGTCTCTCCTCTCTCACTCCTGACTGTAAACCCCAGGACTGTCTCTTCTCTCTCACGCCTGACTGGAAACCCCAGGAGTGTCTCTACACTCTCACTCCTGAATGTAAACCCCTGGAGTGTCTCTACTCTCTCACTGCTTCCTGTAAACCCCAAGAGTGTCTCTACTCACTTACTCCTGACTGTAAACCCCAGGAGTGTCTCTACGCTCTCACTCCTGACTGTAAACCCCAGGACTGTCTCTACTCTCTCACTCCTGACTGTAAACCCCAGGACTGTCTCTACTCTCTCACTCCTGACTGTAAACCCCAGGAGTGTCTCTACTCTCTCACTCCTGACTGTAAACCCCAGGACTGTCTCTACTCTCTCACTCCTGACTGTAAACCCCAGGAGTGTCTCTAATCTCTCACTCCTGAGTGTAAACCCCAGTAGTGTCTCTACTCTCTGACTCCTGACTGTAAACCCCAGGAGTGTCTCTACTCTCTCACTCCTGACTGTAAACCCCAGGACTGTCTCTACTCTCTCACTCCTGACTGTAAACCCCAGGACTGTCTCTACTCTCTCACTCCAGACTGTAAACCCCAGGACTGTCTCTACTCTCTCACTCCTGTCTGTAAACCCCAGGAATGTCTCTCCTCTCTCACTCCTGACTGTAAACCCAAGGAGTGTCTCTACTCTCTCACTCCTGACTGTAAACCCCAGGAGTGTCTCTCCTCTCTCACTCCTGACTGTAAACCCCAGGACTGTCTCTTCTCTCTCACTCCTGACTTTAAACCCCAGGAGTGTCTCTACTCTCTCACTCCTGACTGTAAACCGCAGGACTGTCTCTACTCTCTCACTCCTGACTGTAAACCCCAGGACTCTCTCTACTGTCTCACTCCTGACTGTAAACCCCAGGAGTTTTTCAACTCTCTCACTCCTGACTGTAAACCCCAGGAGTGTCTCTCCTCTCTCACTCCTGACTGTAATCCGCAGGATTGTCTCTCCTCTCTCACTCCTGACTGTAAAACCCAGGAGTGTCTCTGCACTCTCTCTCCTGACTGTAAACCCCGGGACTGTCACTTCTATCTCACTCCTGACTGTAAACTCCAGGACTGTCTCTACACTCTCACGCCTGACTGTAAACCCCAGGAGTGTCTCTCTTCTCTCACTACTGACTGTAAACCCCAGGACTGTCTCTACACTCTCACACCTGACTGTAAAACCCCAGGACTGTCTCTACTCTCTCACTCCTGACTGTAAACCCCAGGACCGTCTCTACACTCTCACTCCTGACTGTAAACCCCAGGAGTGTCTCTACTCTCTCACTCCTGACTGTAAACCCGAGGAGTGTCTCTAGTCTCTCACTCCTGACTGTAAACCCCAGGACTGTGTCTACTCTCTCAGCCCTGACTGTAAACCCCAGGACTGTCTCTACTCTCTCACTCCTGACTGTAAAACCCAGGAGTGTCTCTACTCTCTCACTCCTGACTGTTAACCCCAGGAGTGTCTCTACTCTCTCACACCTGACTGTAAACCCCAGGAGTGTCTCTACACTCTCACTCCTGACTGTAAACCCCAGGACTGTCTCTCCTCTCTCAATCCTGACTGTTAACCCCAGGACTGTCTCTACTCTCTCACTCCTGACTGTAAACCCGAGGAGTGTCTCTACTCTCTCACTCCTGACTCTGAACCCCAGGAGTGTCTGTACTCGCTCACTCCTGACTGTAAACCCAAGCACAGTCTCTACTCTGTCACTCCTGACTGTAAACCCCAGGACTGTCCCTACTCTCTCACTCCTGACTGTAAATCCCAGGAGTGTCTCTCCTCTCTCACTCCTGACTGTAAACCCCAGGACTGTCTCTACACTCTCACTCCTGACTGTAAACCCCAGGTAATGTCTCTCCTCCCTAACTCCTGACTGTAAACCTCAGGACTGTCTCTACTCTCTCACTCCTGAGTGTAAACCCCAGCAGAGTCTATACTCTCTTACTCCTGACTGTAAACCCCAGGACTGTCTCTACTCTCTCACTCCTGACTGTAAACCCCAGGACTGTCTCTACTCTCTCACTCCAGACTGTAAACCCCAGGACTGTCTCTACTCTCTCACTCCTGTCTGAAAACCCCAGGAGTGTCTCTCCTCTCTCACTCCTGACTGTAAACCCCAGGAGTGTATCTACTCTCTCACTCCTGACTGTAAACCCCAGGAGTGTCTCTCCTCTCTCACTCCTGACTGTAAACCCCAGGACTGTCTCTTCTCTCTCACGCCTGACTGGAAACCCCAGGAGTGTCTCTACACTCTCACTCCTGAATGTAAACCCCTGGAGTGTCTCTACTCTCTCACTGCTTCCTGTAAACCCCAAGAGTGTCTCTAATCACTTACTCCTGACTGTAAACCCCAGGAGTGTCTCTACGCTCTCACTCCTGACTGTAAACCCCAGGACTGTCTCTACTCTCTCACTCCTGACTGTAAACCCCAGGACTGTCTCTACTCTCTCACTCCTGACTGTAAACCCCAGGAGTGTCTCTACTCTCTCACTCCTGACTGTAAACCCCAGGACTGTCTCTACTCTCTCACTCCTGACTGTAAACCCCAGGAGTGTCTCTAATCTCTCACTCCTGAGTGTAAACCCCAGGAGTGTCTCTACTCTCTGACTCCTGACTGTAAACCCCAGGAGTGTCTCTACTCTCTCACTCCTGACTGTAAACCCCAGGACTGTCTCTACTCTCTCACTCCTGACTGTAAACCCCAGGACTGTCTCTACTCTCTCACTCCAGACTGTAAACCCCAGGACTGTCTCTACTCTCTCACTCCTGTCTGTAAACCCCTGGAATGTCTCTCCTCTCTCATTCCTGACCGTAAACCCAAGGAGTGTCTCTACTCTCTCACTCCTGACTGTAAACCCCAGGAGTGTCTCTCCTCTCTCACTCCTGACTGAAAACCCCAGGACTGTCTCTTCTCTCTCACTCCTGACTTTAAACCCCAGGAGTGTCTCTTCTCTCTCACTCCTGACTGTAAACCCCAGGACTGTCTCTACTCTCTCACTCCTGACTGTAAACCGCAGGACTGTCTCTACTCTCTCACTCCTGACTGTAAACCCCAGGAATGTCTCTACTCTCTCACTCCTGACTGTAAACCCCAGGAGTGTCTCTACGCTCTCACTCCTGACTGTAAACCCCAGGAGTGTCTCTCCTCTCTCACTCCTGACTGTAAACCCCAGGACTGTCTCTTCTCTCTCACTCCTGACTGTAAAACCCAGGAGTGTCTCTTCTCTCTCACTCCTGACTGTAAACCCCAGGACTGTCTCTACTCTCTCACTCCTGACTATAAACCCCAGGACTGTCTCTACTCTCTCACTCCTGACTGTAAACCCCAGGAGTGTCTCTACTCTCTCACTCCTGACTGTAAACCCCTGGACTGTCTCTACTCTCCCACTCCGAACTGTAAAACCCAGAGTGTCTCTACACTCTCACTCCTGACTGTAAACCCCAGGACTGTCTCTACTCTCTCACTTCTGACTGAAAACCCCAGGACTGTCTCTACTCTCTCACTCCTGTCTGTAAACCGCAGGAGTGTCTCTACTCTCTCACTCCTGTCTGTAAACCCCAGGAGTGTCTCTACTCTCTCACTCCGGACTGTAAACCCCAGGACTGTCTCTACTCTCTCACTCCTGACTGTAAACCCCAGGACTGTCTCTACACTCTCACGCCTGACTGTAAACCCCAGGACTGTCTCTTCTCTCTCACTCCTGACTGTAAAACCTCAGGAGTGTCTCTACTCTCTCACTCCTGACTGTAAACCCCAGGAGTGTCTCTACTCTCTCACTCCTGACTGTAAACCCCAGGACTGTCTCTCCTCTCCCACTCCTGACTGTAAAACCCAGGAGTGTCTCTACACTCTCACTCCTGACTGTAAACCCCAGGACTGACTCTACTCTCTCACTCCTGACTGTAAACCCCAGGACTGTCTCTACTCTCTCACTCCGGACTGTAAACCCCAGGACTGTCTCTACTCTCTCACTCCTGACTGTAAACCCCAGGAGTGTCTCTACTCTCTCACTCCTGACTGTAAAGCGCAGGAGTGTCTCTCCTCTCGCACTCCTGACTGTAAAACCCAGGAGTTTCTCTACACTCTCACTCCTGACTGCAAACCCCAGGACTGTCTCTTCTCTCTCACACCTGACTGCAAACCCCAGGACTGTCTCTACACTCTCATGCCTGACTGTAAACCCCAGGACTGTCTCTTCTCTCTCACTCCTGACTGTAAAACCTCAGGAGTGTCTCTACTCTCTCACTCCTGACTGTAAACCCCAGGAGTGTCTCTACTCTCTCACTCCTGACTGTAAACCCCAGGACTGTCTCTCCTCTCCCACTCCTGACGGTAAAACCCAGGAGTGTCTCTACACTCTCACTCCTGACTGTAAACCCCAGGACTGTCTCTACTCTCTCACTCCTGACTGTAAACCCCAGGACTGTCTCTACTCTCTCACTCCTGACTGTAAACCCCAGGACTGTCTCTACTCTCTCACTCCAGACTGTAAACCCCAGCACTGTCTCTACTCTCTCACTCCTGTCTGTAAACCCCAGGAGTGTCTCTCCTCTCTCACTCCTGACTGAAAACCCCAGGAGTGTATCTACTCTCTCACTCCTGACTGTAAACCCCAGGAGTGTCTCTCCTCTCTCACTCCTGACTGTAAACCCCAGGACTGTCTCTTCTCTCTCACGCCTGACTGGAAACCCCAGGAGTGTCTCTACAGTCTCACTCCTGAATGTAAACCCCTGGAGTGTCTCTACTCTCTCACTGCTTCCTGTAAACCCCAAGAGTGTCTCTACTCACTTACTCCTGACTGTAAACCCCAGGAGTGTCTCTACGCTCTCACTCCTGACTGTAAACCCCAGGACTGTCTCTACTCTCTCACTCCTGACTGTAAACCCCAGGACTGTCTCTACTCTCTCACTCCTGACTGTAAACCCCAGGAGTGTCTCTACTCTCTCACTCCTGACTGTAAACCCCAGGACTGTCTCTACTCTCTCACTCCTGACTGTAAACCCCAGGAGTGTCTCTAATCTCTCACTCCTGAGTGTAAACCCCAGTAGTGTCTCTACTCTCTGACTCCTGACTGTAAACCCCAGGAGTGTCTCTACTCTCTCACTCCTGACTGTAAACCCCAGGACTGTCTCTACTCTCTCACTCCTGACTGTAAACCCCAGGACTGTCTCTACTCTCTCACTCCAGACTGTAAACCCCAGGACTGTCTCTACTCTCTCACTCCTGTCTGTAAACCCCAGGAATGTCTCTCCTCTCTCACTCCTGACTGTAAACCCAAGGAGTGTCTCTACTCTCTCACTCCTGACTGTAAACCCCAGGAGTGTCTCTCCTCTCTCACTCCTGACTGTAAACCCCAGGACTGTCTCTTCTCTCTCACTCCTGACTTTAAACCCCAGGAGTGTCTCTACTCTCTCACTCCTGACTGTAAACCGCAGGACTGTCTCTACTCTCTCACTCCTGACTGTAAACCCCAGGACTCTCTCTACTGTCTCACTCCTGACTGTAAACCCCAGGAGTTTTTCAACTCTCTCACTCCTGACTGTAAACCCCAGGAGTGTCTCTCCTCTCTCACTCCTGACTGTAATCCGCAGGATTGTCTCTCCTCTCTCACTCCTGACTGTAAAACCCAGGAGTGTCTCTGCACTCTCTCTCCTGACTGTAAACCCCGGGACTGTCACTTCTATCTCACTCCTGACTGTAAACTCCAGGACTGTCTCTACACTCTCACGCCTGACTGTAAACCCCAGGAGTGTCTCTCTTCTCTCACTACTGACTGTAAACCCCAGGACTGTCTCTACACTCTCACACCTGACTGTAAAACCCCAGGACTGTCTCTACTCTCTCACTCCTGACTGTAAACCCCAGGACCGTCTCTACACTCTCACTCCTGACTGTAAACCCCAGGAGTGTCTCTACTCTCTCACTCCTGACTGTAAACCCGAGGAGTGTCTCTAGTCTCTCACTCCTGACTGTAAACCCCAGGACTGTGTCTACTCTCTCAGCCCTGACTGTAAACCCCAGGACTGTCTCTACTCTCTCACTCCTGACTGTAAAACCCAGGAGTGTCTCTACTCTCTCACTCCTGACTGTTAACCCCAGGAGTGTCTCTACTCTCTCACACCTGACTGTAAACCCCAGGAGTGTCTCTACACTCTCACTCCTGACTGTAAACCCCAGGACTGTCTCTCCTCTCTCAATCCTGACTGTTAACCCCAGGACTGTCTCTACTCTCTCACTCCTGACTGTAAACCCGAGGAGTGTCTCTACTCTCTCACTCCTGACTCTGAACCCCAGGAGTGTCTGTACTCGCTCACTCCTGACTGTAAACCCAAGCACAGTCTCTACTCTGTCACTCCTGACTGTAAACCCCAGGACTGTCCCTACTCTCTCACTCCTGACTGTAAATCCCAGGAGTGTCTCTCCTCTCTCACTCCTGACTGTAAACCCCAGGACTGTCTCTACACTCTCACTCCTGACTGTAAACCCCAGGTAATGTCTCTCCTCCCTAACTCCTGACTGTAAACCTCAGGACTGTCTCTACTCTCTCACTCCTGAGTGTAAACCCCAGCAGAGTCTATACTCTCTTACTCCTGACTGTAAACCCCAGGACTGTCTCTACTCTCTCACTCCTGACTGTAAACCCCAGGACTGTCTCTACTCTCTCACTCCTGACTGTAAACCCCAGGACTGTCTCTACTCTCTCACTCCTGACTGTAAACCCCAGGAGTGTCTCTACTCTCTCACTCCTGACTGTAAACCCCAGGACTGTCTCTACTCTCTCACTCCTGACTGTAAACCCCAGGAGTGTCTCTAATCTCTCACTCCTGAGTGTAAACCCCAGGAGGGTCTCTACTCTCTGACTCCTGACTGTAAACCCCAGGAGTGTCTCTACTCTCTCACTCCTGACTGTAAACCCCAGGACTGTCTCTACTCTCTCACTCCTGACTGTAAACCCCAGGACTGTCTCTACTCTCTCACTCCAGACTGTAAACCCCAGGACTGTCTCTACTCTCTCACTCCTGTCTGTAAACCCCTGGAATGTCTCTCCTCTCTCACTCCTGACCGTAAACCCAAGGAGTGTCTCTACTCTCTCACTCCTGACTGTAAACCCCAGGAGTGTCTCTCCTCTCTCACTCCTGACTGAAAACCCCAGGACTGTCTCTTCTCTCTCACTCCTGACTTTAAACCCCAGGAGTGTCTCTTCTCTCTCACTCCTGACTGTAAACCCCAGGACTGTCTCTACTCTCTCACTCCTGACTGTAAACCGCAGGACTGTCTCTACTCTCTCACTCCTGACTGTAAACCCCAGGAATGTCTCTACTCTCTCACTCCTGACTGTAAACCCCAGGAGTGTCTCTACGCTCTCACTCCTGACTGTAAACCCCAGGAGTGTCTCTCCTCTCTCACTCCTGACTGTAAACCCCAGGACTGTCTCTTCTCTCTCACTCCTGACTGTAAAACCCAGGAGTGTCTCTTCTCTCTCACTCCTGACTGTAAACCCCAGGACTGTCTCTACTCTCTCACTCCTGACTATAA
This sequence comes from Isurus oxyrinchus, assembly GCA_026770705.1. Lineage (NCBI taxonomy): Eukaryota > Metazoa > Chordata > Chondrichthyes > Lamniformes > Lamnidae > Isurus > Isurus oxyrinchus. The sequence goes on from JANJGN010000389.1 coordinate 308,325, forward strand.
ACCCCAGGACTGTCTCTACTCTCTCACTCCTGACTGTAAACCCCAGGAGTGTCTCTACTCTCTCACTCCTGACTGTAAACCCCTGGACTGTCTCTACTCTCCCACTCCGAACTGTAAAACCCAGAGTGTCTCTACACTCTCACTCCTGACTGTAAACCCCAGGACTGTCTCTACTCTCTCACTTCTGACTGAAAACCCCAGGACTGTCTCTACTCTCTCACTCCTGTCTGTAAACCGCAGGAGTGTCTCTACTCTCTCACTCCTGTCTGTAAACCCCAGGAGTGTCTCTACTCTCTCACTCCGGACTGTAAACCCCAGGACTGTCTCTACTCTCTCACTCCTGACTGTAAACCCCAGGACTGTCTCTACACTCTCACGCCTGACTGTAAACCCCAGGACTGTCTCTTCTCTCTCACTCCTGACTGTAAAACCTCAGGAGTGTCTCTACTCTCTCACTCCTGACTGTAAACCCCAGGAGTGTCTCTACTCTCTCACTCCTGACTGTAAACCCCAGGACTGTCTCTCCTCTCCCACTCCTGACTGTAAAACCCAGGAGTGTCTCTACACTCTCACTCCTGACTGTAAACCCCAGGACTGACTCTACTCTCTCACTCCTGACTGTAAACCCCAGGACTGTCTCTACTCTCTCACTCCGGACTGTAAACCCCAGGACTGTCTCTACTCTCTCACTCCTGACTGTAAACCCCAGGAGTGTCTCTACTCTCTCACTCCTGACTGTAAAGCGCAGGAGTGTCTCTCCTCTCCCACTCCTGACTGTAAAACCCAGGAGTTTCTCTACACTCTCACTCCTGACTGCAAACCCCAGGACTGTCTCTTCTCTCTCACACCTGACTGCAAACCCCAGGACTGTCTCTACACTCTCATGCCTGACTGTAAACCCCAGGACTGTCTCTTCTCTCTCACTCCTGACTGTAAAACCTCAGGAGTGTCTCTACTCTCTCACTCCTGACTGTAAACCCCAGGAGTGTCTCTACTCTCTCACTCCTGACTGTAAACCCCAGGACTGTCTCTCCTCTCCCACTCCTGACGGTAAAACCCAGGAGTGTCTCTACACTCTCACTCCTGACTGTAAACCCCAGGATTGTCTCTACACTCTCACTCCTGACTGTAAACCCCAGGACTGTCTCTACTGTCTCACTCCTGACTGTAAAACCCAGGAGTTTTTCAACTCTCTCACTCCTGACTGTAAACCCCAGGAGTGTCTCTCCTCTCTCACTCCTGACTGTAATCCGCAGGATTGTCTCTCCTCTCTCACTCCTGACTGTAAAACCCAGGAGTGTCTCTACACTCTCACTCCTGACTGTAAACCCCGGGACAGTCTCTTCTATCTCACTCCTGACTGTAAACTCCAGGACTGTCTCTACACTCTCACGCCTGACTGTAAACCCCAGGAGTGTCTCTACTCTCTCACTCCTGACTGTAAAACCCCAGGACTGTCTCTACACTCTCACTCCTGACTGTAAAACCCCAGGACTGTCTCTACACTCTCACTCCTGACTGTAAAACCCCAGGACTGTCTCTACTCTCTCACTCCTGACTGTAAACCCCAGGACTGTCTCTACACTCTCACTCCTGACTGTAAAACCCCAGGACTGTCTCTACTCTTTCACTCCTGACTGTAAACCCCAGGACTGTCTCTACACTCTCACTCCTGTCTGTAAACCCCAGGAGTGTCTCTACTCTCTCACTCCTGACTGTAAACCTGAGGAGTGTCTCTAGTCTCTCACTCCTGACTGTAAACCCCAGGACTGTCTCTAGTCTCTCACTCCTGACTGTAAACCCCAGGACTGTCTCTACTTTCTCAGCCCTGACTGTAAACCCCAGGAGTGTCTCTACTCTCTCACTCCTGACTGTAAACCCCAGGAGTGTCTCTACTCTCTCACTCCTGACTGTAAAACCCAGGAGTGTCTCTACTCTCTCATTCCTGACTGTAAAACCCAGGAGTGTCTCTACTCTCTCACTCCTGACTGTAAAACCCAGGAGTGTCTCTACTCTCTCACTCCTGACTGTTAAACCCAGGAGTGTCTCTACTCTCTCACACCTGACTGTAAACCCCAGGAGTGTCTCTACACTCTCACTCATGAGTGTAAACCCCAGGACTGTCTCTCCGCTCTCAATCCTGACTGTTAACCCCAGGACTGTCTCTACTCTCTCACTCCTGACTGTAAACCCCAGGAGTGTCTCTACTCTCTCACTCCTGACTGTAAACCCCAGGAGTGTCTCTACTCGCTCACTCCTGACTGTAAATCCAAGCACTGTCTCTACTCTCTCACTCCTGACTGTAAACCCCAGGACTGTCTCTACTCTCTCACTCCTGACTGTAAAGCCCAGGAGTGTCTCTCCTCTCTCACTCCTGACTGTAAACCCCAGGACTGTCTCTGCACTCTCACTCCTGACAGTACACCCCAGGTAATGTCTCTCCTCCCTAACTCCTGACTGTAAACCTCAGGACTGTCTCTACTCTCTCACTCCTGAGTGTAAACCCCAGCAGAGTCTACACTCTCTCACTCCTGACTGTAAACCCCAGGACTGTCTCTACTCTCTCACTCCTGACTGTAAACCCCAGGACTGTCTCTACTCTCTCACTCCAGACTGTAAACCCCAGCACTGTCTCTACTCTCTCACTCCTGTCTGTAAACCCCAGGAGAGTCTCTCCTCTCTCACTCCTGACTGTAAACCCCAGGAGTGTATCTACTCTCTCACTCCTGACTGTAAACCCCAGGAGTGTCTCACCTCTCTCACTCCTGACTGTAAACCCCAGGACTGTCTCTTCTCTCTCACGCCTGACTGGAAACCCCAGGAGTGTCTCTACTCTCTCACTCCTGAATGTAAACCCCTGGAGTGTCTCTACTCTCTCACTGCTTCCTGTAAACCCCAAGAGTGTCTCTACTCTCTCACTCCTGACTGTAAACCCCAGAAGTGTCTCTACTCTCTCACTCCTGACTGTAAACCCCAGGAGTGTCTCTACGCTCTCACTCCTGACTGTAAACCCCAGGACTGTCTCTACTCTCTCACTCCTGACTGTAAACCCCAGGACTGTCTCTACACTCTCACTCCTGACGGTAAACCCCAGGAGTGTCTCTACTCTCTCACTCCTGACTGTAAACCCCAGGACTGTCTCTACTCTCTCACTCCTGACTGTAAACCCCAGGAGTGTCTCAACTCTCTCACTCCTAAGTGTAAACTGCAGGAGTGTCTCTACCCTCTTACTCCTGACTGTAAACCCCAGGAGTGTCTCTACTCTCTCACTCCTGACTGTAAACCCCTCGAGTGTCTCTACTCCATCTCTCCTGACTGTAAACCCCTGGAGTGTCTCTACTCTCTCTCTCCTGACTGTAAACCCCAGGACTGTCTCTACACTCTCACGCCTGACTGTAAACCCCTGGACTGTCTCTTCTCTCTCACTCCTGACTGTAAAACCTCAGGAGTGTCTCTACTCTCTCACTCATGACTGTAAACCCCAGGAGTGTCTCTACTCTCTCACTCCTGACTGTAAACCCCAGGAGTGTCTCTACTCTCTCACTCCTGACTGTAAACCCCAGGACTGTCTCTACTCTCCCACTCCGAACTGTAAAACCCAGGAGTGTCTCTACACTCTCACTCCTGACTGTAAACCCCAGGACTGTCTCTACTCTCTCACTTCTAACTGCAAACCCCAGGACTGTATCTACTCTCTCACTCCTGTCTGTAAACCCCAGGAGTGTCTCTCCTCTCTCACTCCTGTCTGTAAACCCCAGGAGTGTCTCTAGTCTCCCACTCTTGACTGTAAACCCCAGAAGAGGCTCTATTCTCTCACTCCTGACTGTAAACTCCCGAGTGTCTCTACTCTCTCACTCCTGACTGTAAACCCCAGGAGTGTCTCTACTCTCTCACTCCTGACTGTAAACCCCACGACTGTCTCTACTCTCTCACTCCGGACTGTAAACCCCAGGACTGTCTCTACTCTCTCACTCCTGACTGTAAACCCCAGGAGTGTCTCTACTCTCTCACTCCTGACTGTAAAACCAAGTAGTATCTCTACTCTCTCACTCCTGACTGTTAACCCCAGGAGTGTCTCTACTCTCTCACTCCTGACTGTAAACCCCAGGAGTGTCTCTACACTCTCACTCCTGACTGTAAACCCCTGGACTGTCTCTCCTCTCTCACTCCTGACTGTTAACCCCAGGTCTGTCTCTACTCTCTCACTCCTGACTGTAAACGCCAGGAGTGTCTCTACTCTCTCACTCCTGACTGTAAACCCCAGGACTGTCTCTACTCTCTCACTCCTGATTGTAAACCCCAGGAGTGTCTCTACTCTCTCACTCCTGACTGTAAACCCCAGGAGTGTCTCTACTCTCTCAGTCCTGACTGTAAACCCCAGAAGTGTCTCTACTCTCTAACTCCTGACTGTAAACTCCAGAGTGTCTCAACTCTCTCACTCCTGAGTGTAAACCCCAGGACAGTCTCATCTCTCTCACTCCTGACTGTAAACCCCAGGACTGTCTCTTCTCTCTCACTCCTGACTGTAATCCCCAGGAGTGTCTGTACTCTCTCACTCCTGACTGTAAACCCCAGGAGTGTCTCTACTCTCTCACTCCTGACTGTAAAACCCAGGACTGTCTCTTCTCTCTCACTCCTGACTGTAAACCCCAGGAGTTTTTCAACTCTCTCACTCCTGACTGTAAACCCCTGGAGTGTCTCTACTCTCTCACTCCTGACTGTAAACTCCAGGAGTGTCTCTACTCTCTCACTCCTGACTGTAAACCCCAGGAGTGTCTCTACTCTCTCACTCCTGACTGTAAACCCCACGACTGTCTCTACTCTCTCACGCCTGACTGTAAACCCCAGGACTGTCTCTTCTCTCTCACTCCTGACTGTAAAACCTCAGGAGTGTCTCTACTCTCTCACCCCTGACTGTAAACCCCAGGACTGTCTCTACTCTCTCACTCCGGACTGTAAACCCCAGGACTGTCTCTACTCTCTCACTCCTGACTGTAAACCCCAGGAGTGTCTCTACTCTCTCACTCCTGACTGTAAAGCGCAGGAGTGTCTCTCCTCTCCCACTCCCGACTGTAAAACCCAGGAGTTTCTCTACACTCTCACTCCTGACTGCAAACCCCAGGACTGTCTCTTCTCTCTCACTCCTGACTGCAAACCCCAGGACTGTCTCTACACTCTCATGCCTGACTGTAAACCCCAGGACTGTGTCTTCTCTCTCACTCCTGACTGTAAAACCTCAGGAGTGTCTCTACTCTCTCACTCCTGACTGTAAACCCCAGGAGTGTCTCTACTCTCTCACTCCTGACTGTAAACCCCAGGACTGTCTCTCCTCTCCCACTCCTGACGGTAAAACCCAGGAGTGTCTCTACACTCTCACTCCTGACTGTAAACCCCAGGATTGTCTCTACACTCTCACTCCTGACTGTAAACCCTAGGACTGCCTCTACTGTCTCACTCCTGACTGTAAACCCCAGGAGTTTTTCAACTCTCTCACTCCTGACTGTAAACCCCAGGAGTGTCTCTCCTCTCTCACTCCTGACTGTAATCCGCAGGATTGTCTCTCCTCTCTCACTCCTGACTGTAAAACCCAGGAGTGTCTCTACACTCTCACTCCTGACTGTAAACCCCGGGACAGTCTCTTCTATCTCACTCCTGACTGTAAACTCCAGGACTGTCTCTACACTCTCACGCCTGACTGTAAACCCCAGGAGTGTCTCTCTTCTCTCACTCCTGACTGTAAACCCCAGGAGTGTCTCTACTCTCTCAGTCCTGACTGTAAACCCCAGAAGTGTCTCTGCTCTCTAACTCCTGACTGTAAACTCCAGAGTGTCTCTACTCTCTCACTCCTGAGTGTAAACCCCAGGACTGTCTCATCTCTCTCACTCCTGACTGTAAACCCCAGGACTGTCTCTACTCTCTCACTCCTGACTGTAAACCCCAGGAGTGTCTCTACTCTCTCACTCCTGACTGTAAACCCCAGGACTGTCTCTTCTCTCTCACTCCTGACTGTAATCCCCAGGAGTGTCTGTACTCTCTCACTCCTGACTGTAAACCCCAGGAGTGTCTCTACTCTCTCACTCCTGACTGTAAAACCCAGGACTGTCTCTTCTCTCTCACTCCTGACTGTAAACCCCAGGAGTTTTTCAACTCTCTCTCTCCTGACTGTAAACCACTGGAGTGTCTCTACTCTCTCACTCCTGACTGTAAACTCCAGGAGTGTCTCTACTCTCTCACTCCTGACTGTAAACCCCAGGAGTGTCTCTACTCTCTCACTCCTGACTGTAAACCCCACGACTGTCTCTACTCTCTCACGCCTGACTGTAAACCCCAGGACTGTCTCTTCTCTCTCACTCCTGACTGTAAAACCTCAGGAGTGTCTCTACTCTCTCACTCCTGACTGTAAACCCCAGGACTGTCTCTACTCTCTCACTCCGGACTGTAAACCCAAGGACTGTCTCTACTCTCTCACTCCTGACTGTAAACCCCAGGAGTGTCTCTACTCTCTCACTCCTGACTGTAAAGCGCAGGAGTGTCTCTCCTCTCCCACTCCCGACTGTAAAACCCAGGAGTTTCTCTACACTCTCACTCCTGATTGCAAACCCCAGGACTGTCTCTTCTCTCTCACTCCTGACTGCAAACCCCAGGACTGTCTCTACACTCTCATGCCTGACTGTAAACCCCAGGACTGTCTCTTCTCTCTCACTCCTGACTGTAAAACCTCAGGAGTGTCTCTACTCTCTCACTCCTGACTGTAAACCCCAGGAGTGTCTCTACTCTCTCACTCCTGACTGTAAACCCCAGGACTGTCTCTCCTCTCCCACTCCTGACGGTAAAACCCAGGAGTGTCTCTACACTCTCACTCCTGACTGTAAACCCCTGGAGTGTCTCTCCTCTCTCACTCCTGACTGTAATCCACAGGATTGTCTCTCCTCTCTCACTCCTGACTGTAAAACCCAGGAGTGTCTCTACACTCTCACTCCTGACTGTAAACCCCGGGACAGTCTCTTCTATCTCACTCCTGACTGTAAACTCCAGGACTGACTCTACACTCTCACGCCTGACTGTAAACCCCAGGAGTGTCTCTCTTCTCTCACTCCTGACTGTAAACCCCAGGACTGTCTCTACACTCTCACTCCTGACTGTAAAACCCCAGGACTGTCTCTACTCTCTCACTCCTGACTGTAAACCCCAGGACTGTCTCTACACTCTCACTCCTGTCTGTAAACCCCAGGAGTGTCTCTACTCTCTCACTCCTGACTGTAAACCTGAGGAGTGTCTCTAGTCTCTCACTCCTGACTGTAAAACCCAGGACTGTCTCTACTCTCTCAGCCCTGACTGTAAACCCCAGGACTGTCTCTACTCTCTCACTCCTGACTGTAAAACCCAGGAGTGTCTCTACTCTCTCACTCCTGACTGTTAACCCCAGGAGTGTCTCTACTCTCTCACACCTGACTGTAAACCCCAGGAGTGTCTCTACACTCTCACTCCTGACTGTAAACCCCAGGACTGTCTCTCCGCTCTCAATCCTGACTGTTTACCCCAGGACTGTCTCTACTCTCTCACTCCTGACTGTAAACCCCAGGAGTGTCTCTACTCTCTCACTCCTGACTGTAAACCCCAGGAGTGTCTCTACTCGCTCACTCCTGACTGTAAACCCAAGCACTGTCTCTACACTCTCACTCCTGACTGTAAACCCCAGGACTGTCTCTTCTCTCTCACTCCTGACTGTAAACCCCAGGAGTGTCTCTACTCTCTCACTCCTGACTGTAAACCCCAGGACTGTCTCTTCTCTCTCACTCCTGACTGTAATCCCCAGGAGTGTCTGTACTCTCTCACTCCTGACTGTAAACCCCAGGAGTGTCTCTACTCTCTCACTCCTGACTGTAAAACCCAGGACTGTCTCTTCTCTCTCACTCCTGACTGTAAACCCCAGGAGTTTTTCAACTCTCTCACTCCTGACTGTAAACCCCTGGAGTGTCTCTACTCTCTCACTCCTGACTGTAAACTCCAGGAGTGTCTCTACTCTCTCACTCCTGACTGTAAACCCCAGGAGTGTCTCTACTCTCTCACTCCTGACTGTAAACCCCACGACTGTCTCTACTCTCTCACGCCTGACTGTAAACCCCAGGACTGTCTCTTCTCTCTCACTCCTGACTGTAAAACCTCAGGAGTGTCTCTACTCTCTCACCCCTGACTGTAAACCCCAGGACTGTCTCTACTCTCTCACTCCGGACTGTAAACCCCAGGACTGTCTCTACTCTCTCACTCCTGACTGTAAACCCCAGGAGTGTCTCTACTCTCTCACTCCTGACTGTAAAGCGCAGGAGTGTCTCTCCTCTCCCACTCCCGACTGTAAAACCCAGGAGTTTCTCTACACTCTCACTCCTGACTGCAAACCCCAGGACTGTCTCTTCTCTCTCACTCCTGACTGCAAACCCCAGGACTGTCTCTACACTCTCATGCCTGACTGTAAACCCCAGGACTGTCTCTTCTCTCTCACTCCTGACTGTAAAACCTCAGGAGTGTCTCTACTCTCTCACTCCTGACTGTAAACCCCAGGAGTGTCTCTACTCTCTCACTCCTGACTGTAAACCCCAGGACTGTCTCTCCTCTCTCACTCCTGACTGTAAACCCCAGGACTGTCTCTACACTCTCACTCCTGACTGTAAAACCCCAGGACTGTCTCTACTCTCTCACTCCTGACTGTAAACCCCAGGACTGTCTCTACACTCTCACTCCTGTCTGTAAACCCCAGGAGTGTCTCTACTCTCTCACTCCTGACTGTAAACCTGAGGAGTGTCTCTAGTCTCTCACTCCTGACTGTAAAACCCAGGACTGTCTCTACTCTCTCAGCCCTGACTGTAAACCCCAGGACTGTCTCTACTCTCTCACTCCTGACTGTAAAACCCAGGAGTGTCTCTACTCTCTCACTCCTGACTGTTAACCCCAGGAGTGTCTCTACTCTCTCACACCTGACTGTAAACCCCAGGAGTGTCTCTACACTCTCACTCCTGACTGTAAACCCCAGGACTGTCTCTCCGCTCTCAATCCTGACTGTTTACCCCAGGACTGTCTCTACTCTCTCACTCCTGACTGTAAACCCCAGGAGTGTCTCAAATCTCTCACTCCTGACTGTAAACCCCAGGAGTGTCTCTACTCGCTCACTCCTGACTATAAACCCAAGCACTGTCTCTACACTCTCACTCCTGACTGTAAACCCCAGGACTGTCTCTTCTCTCTCACTCCTGACTGTAAACCCCAGGAGTGTCTCTACTCTCTCACTCCTGACTGTAAACCCCAGGACTGTCTCTTCTCTCTCACTCCTGACTGTAATCCCCAGGAGTGTCTGTACTCTCTCACTCCTGACTGTAAACCCCAGGAGTGTCTCTACTCTCTCACTCCTGACTGTAAAACCCAGGACTGTCTCTTCTCTCTCACTCCTGACTGTAAACCCCAGGAGTTTTTCAACTCTCTCACTCCTGACTGTAAACCCCTGGAGTGTCTCTACTCTCTCACTCCTGACTGTAAACTCCAGGAGTGTCTCTACTCTCTCACTCCTGACTGTAAACCCCAGGAGTGTCTCTACTCTCTCACTCCTGACTGTAAACCCCACGACTGTCTCTACTCTCTCACGCCTGACTGTAAACCCCAGGACTGTCTCTTCTCTCTCACTCCTGACTGTAAAACCTCAGGAGTGTCTCTACTCTCTCACCCCTGACTGTAAACCCCAGGACTGTCTCTACTCTCTCACTCCGGACTGTAAACCCCAGGACTGTCTCTACTCTCTCACTCCTGACTGTAAACCCCAGGAGTGTCTCTACTCTCTCACTCCTGACTGTAAAGCGCAGGAGTGTCTCTCCTCTCCCACTCCCGACTGTAAAACCCAGGAGTTTCTCTACACTCTCACTCCTGACTGCAAACCCCAGGACTGTCTCTTCTCTCTCACTCCTGACTGCAAACCCCAGGACTGTCTCTACACTCTCATGCCTGACTGTAAACCCCAGGACTGTCTCTTCTCTCTCACTCCTGACTGTAAAACCTCAGGAGTGTCTCTACTCTCTCACTCCTGACTGTAAACCCCAGGAGTGTCTCTACTCTCTCACTCCTGACTGTAAACCCCAGGACTGTCTCTCCTCTCCCACTCCTGACGGTAAAACCCAGGAGTGTCTCTACACTCTCACTCCTGACTGTAAACCCCAGGATTGTCTCTACACTCTCACTCCTGACTGTAAACCCTAGGACTGCCTCTACTGTCTCACTCCTGACTGTAAACCCCAGGAGTTTTTCAACTCTCTCACTCCTGACTGTAAACCCCAGGAGTGTCTCTCCTCTCTCACTCCTGACTGTAATCCGCAGGATTGTCTCTCCTCTCTCACTCCTGACTGTAAAACCCAGGAGTGTCTCTACACTCTCACTCCTGACTGTAAACCCCGGGACAGTCTCTTCTATCTCACTCCTGACTGTAAACTCCAGGACTGTCTCTACACTCTCACGCCTGACTGTAAACCCCAGGAGTGTCTCTCTTCTCTCACTCCTGACTGTAAACCCCAGGAGTGTCTCTACTCTCTCAGTCCTGACTGTAAACCCCAGAAGTGTCTCTGCTCTCTAACTCCTGACTGTAAACTCCAGAGTGTCTCTACTCTCTCACTCCTGAGTGTAAACCCCAGGACTGTCTCATCTCTCTCACTCCTGACTGTAAACCCCAGGACTGTCTCTACTCTCTCACTCCTGACTGTAAACCCCAGGAGTGTCTCTACTCTCTCACTCCTGACTGTAAACCCCAGGACTGTCTCTTCTCTCTCACTCCTGACTGTAATCCCCAGGAGTGTCTGTACTCTCTCACTCCTGACTGTAAACCCCAGGAGTGTCTCTACTCTCTCACTCCTGACTGTAAAACCCAGGACTGTCTCTTCTCTCTCACTCCTGACTGTAAACCCCAGGAGTTTTTCAACTCTCTCTCTCCTGACTGTAAACCACTGGAGTGTCTCTACTCTCTCACTCCTGACTGTAAACTCCAGGAGTGTCTCTACTCTCTCACTCCTGACTGTAAACCCCAGGAGTGTCTCTACTCTCTCACTCCTGACTGTAAACCCCACGACTGTCTCTACTCTCTCACGCCTGACTGTAAACCCCAGGACTGTCTCTTCTCTCTCACTCCTGACTGTAAAACCTCAGGAGTGTCTCTACTCTCTCACTCCTGACTGTAAACCCCAGGACTGTCTCTACTCTCTCACTCCGGACTGTAAACCCAAGGACTGTCTCTACTCTCTCACTCCTGACTGTAAACCCCAGGAGTGTCTCTACTCTCTCACTCCTGACTGTAAAGCGCAGGAGTGTCTCTCCTCTCCCACTCCCGACTGTAAAACCCAGGAGTTTCTCTACACTCTCACTCCTGACTGCAAACCCCAGGACTGTCTCTTCTCTCTCACTCCTGACTGCAAACCCCAGGACTGTCTCTACACTCTCATGCCTGACTGTAAACCCCAGGACTGTCTCTTCTCTCTCACTCCTGACTGTAAAACCTCAGGAGTGTCTCTACTCTCTCACTCCTGACTGTAAACCCCAGGAGTGTCTCTACTCTCTCACTCCTGACTGTAAACCCCAGGACTGTCTCTCCTCTCCCACTCCTGACGGTAAAACCCAGGAGTGTCTCTACACTCTCACTCCTGACTGTAAACCCCAGGATTGTCTCTACACTCTCACTCCTGACTGTAAACCCTAGGACTGTCTCTACTGTCTCACTCCTGACTGTAAACCCCAGGAGTTTTTCAACTCTCTCACTCCTGACTGTAAACCCCTGGAGTGTCTCTCCTCTCTCACTCCTGACTGTAATCCACAGGATTGTCTCTCCTCTCTCACTCCTGACTGTAAAACCCAGGAGTGTCTCTACACTCTCACTCCTGACTGTAAACCCCGGGACAGTCTCTTCTATCTCACTCCTGACTGTAAACTCCAGGACTGACTCTACACTCTCACGCCTGACTGTAAACCCCAGGAGTGTCTCTCTTCTCTCACTCCTGACTGTAAACCCCAGGACTGTCTCTAAACTCTCACTCCTGACTGTAAAACCCCAGGACTGTCTCTACTCTCTCACTCCTGACTGTAAACCCCAGGACTGTCTCTACACTCTCACTCCTGTCTGTAAACCCCAGGAGTGTCTCTACTCTCTCACTCCTGACTGTAAACCTGAGGAGTGTCTCTAGTCTCTCACTCCTGACTGTAAAACCCAGGACTGTCTCTACTCTCTCAGCCCTGACTGTAAACCCCAGGACTGTCTCTACTCTCTCACTCCTGACTGTAAAACCCAGGAGTGTCTCTACTCTCTCACTCCTGACTGTTAACCCCAGGAGTGTCTCTACTCTCTCACACCTGACTGTAAACCCCAGGAGTGTCTCTACACTCTCACTCCTGACTGTAAACCCCAGGACTGTCTCTCCGCTCTCAATCCTGACTGTTTACCCCAGGACTGTCTCTACTCTCTCACTCCTGACTGTAAACCCCAGGAGTGTCTCTACTCTCTCACTCCTGACTGTAAACCCCAGGAGTGTCTCTACTCGCTCACTCCTGACTGTAAACCCAAGCACTGTCTCTACACTCTCACTCCTGACTGTAAACCCCAGGACTGTCTCTTCTCTCTCACTCCTGACTGTAAACCCCAGGAGTGTCTCTACTCTCTCACTCCTGACTGTAAACCCCAGGACTGTCTCTTCTCTCTCACTCCTGACTGTAATCCCCAGGAGTGTCTGTACTCTCTCACTCCTGACTGTAAACCCCAGGAGTGTCTCTACTCTCTCACTCCTGACTGTAAAACCCAGGACTGTCTCTTCTCTCTCACTCCTGACTGTAAACCCCAGGAGTTTTTCAACTCTCTCACTCCTGACTGTAAACCCCTGGAGTGTCTCTACTCTCTCACTCCTGACTGTAAACTCCAGGAGTGTCTCTACTCTCTCACTCCTGACTGTAAACCCCAGGAGTGTCTCTACTCTCTCACTCCTGACTGTAAACCCCACGACTGTCTCTACTCTCTCACGCCTGACTGTAAACCCCAGGACTGTCTCTTCTCTCTCACTCCTGACTGTAAAACCTCAGGAGTGTCTCTACTCTCTCACCCCTGACTGTAAACCCCAGGACTGTCTCTACTCTCTCACTCCGGACTGTAAACCCCAGGACTGTCTCTACTCTCTCACTCCTGACTGTAAACCCCAGGAGTGTCTCTACTCTCTCACTCCTGACTGTAAAGCGCAGGAGTGTCTCTCCTCTCCCACTCCCGACTGTAAAACCCAGGAGTTTCTCTACACTCTCACTCCTGACTGCAAACCCCAGGACTGTCTCTTCTCTCTCACTCCTGACTGCAAACCCCAGGACTGTCTCTACACTCTCATGCCTGACTGTAAACCCCAGGACTGTCTCTTCTCTCTCACTCCTGACTGTAAAACCTCAGGAGTGTCTCTACTCTCTCACTCCTGACTGTTAACCCCAGGAGTGTCTCTACTCTCTCACTCCTGACTGTAAACCCCAGGACTGTCTCTCCTCTCCCACTCCTGACGGTAAAACCCAGGAGTGTCTCTACACTCTCACTCCTGACTGTAAACCCCAGGATTGTCTCTACACTCTCACTCCTGACTGTAAACCCTAGGACTGCCTCTACTGTCTCACTCCTGACTGTAAACCCCAGGAGTTTTTCAACTCTCTCACTCCTGACTGTAAACCCCAGGAGTGTCTCTCCTCTCTCACTCCTGACTGTAATCCGCAGGATTGTCTCTCCTCTCTCACTCCTGACTGTAAAACCCAGGAGTGTCTCTACACTCTCACTCCTGACTGTAAACCCCGGGACAGTCTCTTCTATCTCACTCCTGACTGTAAACTCCAGGACTGTCTCTACACTCTCACGCCTGACTGTAAACCCCAGGAATGTCTCTCTTCTCTCACTCCTGACTGTAAACCCCAGGAGTGTCTCTACTCTCTCAGTCCTGACTGTAAACCCCAGAAGTGTCTCTGCTCTCTAACTCCTGACTGTAAACTCCAGAGTGTCTCTACTCTCTCACTCCTGAGTGTAAACCCCAGGACTGTCTCATCTCTCTCACTCCTGACTGTAAACCCCAGGACTGTCTCTACTCTCTCACTCCTGACTGTAAACCCCAGGAGTGTCTCTACTCTCTCACTCCTGACTGTAAACCCCAGGACTGTCTCTTCTCTCTCACTCCTGACTGTAATCCCCAGGAGTGTCTGTACTCTCTCACTCCTGACTGTAAACCCCAGGAGTGTCTCTACTCTCTCACTCCTGACTGTAAAACCCAGGACTGTCTCTTCTCTCTCACTCCTGACTGTAAACCCCAGGAGTTTTTCAACTCTCTCTCTCCTGACTGTAAACCACTGGACTGTCTCTACTCTCTCACTCCTGACTGTAAACTCCAGGAGTGTCTCTACTCTCTCACTCCTGACTGTAAACCCCAGGAGTGTCTCTACTCTCTCACTCCTGACTGTAAACCCCACGACTGTCTCTACTCTCTCACGCCTGACTGTAAACCCCAGGACTGTCTCTTCTCTCTCACTCCTGACTGTAAAACCTCAGGAGTGTCTCTACTCTCTCACTCCTGACTGTAAACCCCAGGACTGTCTCTACTCTCTCACTCCGGACTGTAAACCCAAGGACTGTCTCTACTCTCTCACTCCTGACTGTAAACCCCAGGAGTGTCTCTACTCTCTAACTCCTGACTGTAAAGCGCAGGAGTGTCTCTCCTCTCCCACTCCCGACTGTAAAACCCAGGAGTTTCTCTACACTCTCACTCCTGACTGCAAACCCCAGGACTGTCTCTTCTCTCTCACTCCTGACTGCAAACCCCAGGACTGTCTCTACACTCTCATGCCTGACTGTAAACCCCAGGACTGTCTCTTCTCTCTCACTCCTGACTGTAAAACCTCAGGAGTGTCTCTACTCTCTCACTCCTGACTGTAAACCCCAGGAGTGTCTCTACTCTCTCACTCCTGACTGTAAACCCCAGGACTGTCTCTCCTCTCCCACTCCTGACGGTAAAACCCAGGAGTGTCTCTACACTCTCACTCCTGACTGTAAACCCCAGGATTGTCTCTACACTCTCACTCCTGACTGTAAACCCTAGGACTGTCTCTACTGTCTCACTCCTGACTGTAAACCCCAGGAGTTTTTCAACTCTCTCACTCCTGATTGTAAACCCCTGGAGTGTCTCTCCTCTCTCACTCCTGACTGTAATCCACAGGATTGTCTCTCCTCTCTCACTCCTGACTGTAAAACCCAGGAGTGTCTCTACACTCTCACTCCTGACTGTAAACCCCGGGACAGTCTCTTCTATCTCACTCCTGACTGTAAACTCCAGGACTGACTCTACACTCTCACGCCTGACTGTAAACCCCAGGAGTGTCTCTCTTCTCTCACTCCTGACTGTAAACCCCAGGACTGTCTCTACACTCTCACTCCTGACTGTAAAACCCCAGGACTGTCTCTACTCTCTCACTCCTGACTGTAAACCCCAGGACTGTCTCTACACTCTCACTCCTGTCTGTAAACCCCAGGAGTGTCTCTACTCTCTCACTCCTGACTGTAAACCTGAGGAGTGTCTCTAGTCTCTCACTCCAGACTGTAAAACCCAGGACTGTCTCTACTCTCTCAGCCCTGACTGTAAACCCCAGGACTGTCTCTACTCTCTCACTCCTGACTGTAAAACCCAGGAGTGTCTCTACTCTCTCAGTCCTGACTGTAAACCCCAGAAGTGTCTCTGCTCTCTAACTCCTGACTGTAAACTCCAGAGTGTCTCTACTCTCTCACTCCTGAGTGTAAACCCCAGGACTGTCTCATCTCTCTCACTCCTGACTGTAAACCCCAGGACTGTCTCTACTCTCTCACTCCTGACTGTAAACCCCAGGAGTGTCTCTACTCTCTCACTCCTGACTGTAAACCCCAGGACTGTCTCTTCTCTCTCACTCCTGACTGTAATCCCCAGGAGTGTCTGTACTCTCTCACTCCTGACTGTAAACCCCAGGAGTGTCTCTACTCTCTCACTCCTGACTGTAAAACCCAGGACTGTCTCTTCTCTCTCACTCCTGACTGTAAACCCCAGGAGTTTTTCAACTCTCTCTCTCCTGACTGTAAACCACTGGAGTGTCTCTACTCTCTCACTCCTGACTGTAAACTCCAGGAGTGTCTCTACTCTCTCACTCCTGACTGTAAACCCCAGGAGTGTCTCTACTCTCTAACTCCTGACTGTAAACCCCACGACTGTCTCTACTCTCTCACGCCTGACTGTAAACCCCAGGACTGTCTCTTCTCTCTCACTCCTGACTGTAAAACCTCAGGAGTGTCTCTACTCTCTCACTCCTGACTGTAAACCCCAGGACTGTCTCTACTCTCTCACTCCGGACTGTAAACCCAAGGACTGTCTCTACTCTCTCACTCCTGACTGTAAACCCCAGGAGTGTCTCTACTCTCTCACTCCTGACTGTAAAGCGCAGGAGTGTCTCTCCTCTCCCACTCCCGACTGTAAAACCCAGGAGTTTCTCTACACTCTCACTCCTGACTGCAAACCCCAGGACTGTCTCTTCTCTCGCACTCCTGACTGCAAACCCCAGGACTGTCTCTACACTCTCATGCCTGACTGTAAACCCCAGGACTGTGTCTTCTCTCTCACTCCTGACTGTAAAACCTCAGGAGTGTCTCTACTCTCTCACTCCTGACTGTAAACCCCAGGAGTGTCTCTACTCTCTCACTCCTGACTGTAAACCCCAGGACTGTCTCTCCTCTCCCACTCCTGACGGTAAAACCCAGGAGTGTCTCTACACTCTCACTCCTGACTGTAAACCCCAGGATTGTCTCTACACTCTCACTCCTGACTGTAAACCCTAGGACTGTCTCTACTGTCTCACTCCTGACTGTAAACCCCAGGAGTTTTTCAACTCTCTCACTCCTGACTGTAAACCCCTGGAGTGTCTCTCCTCTCTCACTCCTGACTGTAATCCACAGGATTGTCTCTCCTCTCTCACTCCTGACTGTAAAACCCAGGAGTGTCTCTACACTCTCACTCCTGACTGTAAACCCCGGGACAGTCTCTTCTATCTCACTCCTGACTGTAAACTCCAGGACTGACTCTACACTCTCACGCCTGACTGTAAACCCCAGGAGTGTCTCTCTTCTCTCACTCCTGACTGTAAACCCCAGGACTGTCTCTACACTCTCACTCCTGACTGTAAAACCCCAGGACTGTCTCTACTCTCTCACTCCTGACTGTAAACCCCAGGACTGTCTCTACACTCTCACTCCTGTCTGTAAACCCCAGGAGTGTCTCTACTCTCTCACTCCTGACTGTAAACCTGAGGAGTGTCTCTAGTCTCTCACTCCTGACTGTAAAACCCAGGACTGTCTCTACTCTCTCAGCCCTGACTGTAAACCCCAGGACTGTCTCTACTCTCTCACTCCTGACTGTAAAACCCAGGAGTGTCTCTACTCT
Source organism: Isurus oxyrinchus (assembly GCA_026770705.1). Classification (NCBI taxonomy): domain Eukaryota; kingdom Metazoa; phylum Chordata; class Chondrichthyes; order Lamniformes; family Lamnidae; genus Isurus; species Isurus oxyrinchus. Next base: position 325,802 of record JANJGN010000389.1, read on the forward strand.
CTCACTCCTGACTGGTAACCCCAGGAGTGTCTCTACTCTCTCACACCTGACTGTAAACCCCAGGAGTGTCTCTACACTCTCACTCCTGACTGTAAACCCCAGGACTGTCTCTCCGCTCTCAATCCTGACTGTTTACCCCAGGACTGTCTCTACTCTCTCACGCCTGACTGTAAACCCCAGGAGTGTCTCTACTCTCTCACTCCTGACTGTAAACCCCAGGAGTGTCTCTACTCGCTCACCCCTGACTGTAAACCCAAGCACTGTCTCTACACTCTCACTCCTGACTGTAAACCCCAGGACTGTCTCTACTCTCTCACTCCTGACTGTAAAGCCCAGGAGTGTCTCTCCTCTCTCACTCCTGACTGTAAACCCCAGGACTGTCTCCACACTCTCACTCCTGACTGTAAACCCCAGGTAATGTCTCTCCTCCCTAACTCCTGACTGTAAACCTCAGAACTGTCTCTACTCTCTCACTCCTGAGTGTAAACCCCAGCAGAGTCTATACTCTCTCACTCCTGACTGTAAACCCCAGGACTGTCTCTACTCTCTCACTCCTGACTGTAAACCCCAGGACTGTCTCTACTCTCTCACTCCAGACTGCAAACCCCAGGACTGTCTCTTCTCTCTCACTCCTGACTGTAAACCCCAGGACTGTCTCTACACTATCACGCCTGACTGTAAACCCCAGGACTGTCTCTTCTCTCTCACTCCTGACTGTAAAACCTCAGGAGTGTCTCTACTCTCTCACTCCTGACTGTAAACCCCAGGAGTGTCTCTACTCTCTCACTCCTGACTGTAAACCCCAGAAGTGTCTCTACTCTCTCACTCCTGACTGTAAACCCCAGGAGTGTCTCTACTCTCTCACTCCTGACTGTAAACCCCAGGACTGTCTCTACTCACTCACTACTGAATGTAAACCCCAGGAGTGTCTCCACTCTCTCACTCCTGACCATAAACCCCAGGACTGTCTCTACTCTCTCACTAGTGACTGTAAAACCAAGTAGTATCTCTACTCTCTCACTCCTGACTGTTAACCCCAGGAGTGTCTCTACTCTCTCACTCCTGACTGTAAACCCCAGGAGTGTCTCTACACTCTCACTCCTGACTGTAAACCCCTGGACTGTCTCTCCTCTCTCACTCCTGACTGTTAACCCCAGGTCTGTCTCTACTCTCTCACTCCTGACTGTAAACCCCAGGAGTGTCTCTACTCTCTCACTCCTGACTGTAAACCCCAGGACTGTCTCTACTCTCTCACTCCTGATTGTAAACCCCAGGAGTGTCTCTACTCTCTCACTCCTGACTGTAAACCCCAGGAGTGTCTCTACTCTCTCAGTCCTGACTGTAAACCCCAGAAGTGTCTCTACTATATCTAACTCCTGACTGTAAACTCCAGAGTGTCTCTACTCTCTCACTCCTGAGTGTAAACCCCAGGACTGTCTCATCTCTCTCACTCCTGACTGTAAACCCCAGGACTGTCTCTACTCTCTCACTCCTGACTGTAAACCCCAGGAGTGTCTCTACTCTCTCACTCCTGACTGTAAACCCCTGGAGTGTCTCTACTCCATCTCTCCTGACTGTAAACCCCTGGAGTGTCTCTACTCTCTCTCTCCTGACTGTAAACCCCAGGACTGTCTCTACAGTCTCACGCCTGACTGTAAACCCCTGGACTGTCTCTTCTCTCTCACTCCTGACTGTAAAACCTCAGGAGTGTCTCTACTCTCTCACTCATGACTGTAAACCCCAGGAGTGTCTCTACTCTCTCACTCCTGACTGTAAACCCCAGGAGTGTCTCTACTCTCTCACTCCTGACTGTAAACCCCAGGACTGTCTCTACACTCCCACTCCGAACTGTAAAACCCAGGAGTGTCTCTACACTCTCACTCCTGACTGTAAACCCCAGGACTGTCTCTACTCTCTCACTTCTGACTGAAAACCCCAGGACTGTCTCTACTCTCTCACTCCTGTCTGTAAACCCCAGGAGTGTCTCTACTCTCTCACTCCTGTCTGTAAACCCCAGGAGTGTCTCTAGTCTCCCACTCCTGACTGTAAACCCCAGAAGAGTCTCTATTCTCTCACTCCTGACTGTAAACTCCCGAGTGTCTCTACTCTCTCACTCCTGAGTGTAAACCCCAGGAGTGTCTCTACTCTCTCACTCCTGACTGTAAACCCCACGACTGTCTCTACTCTCTCACTCCGGACTGTAAACCCCAGGACTGTCTCTACTCTCTCACTCCTGACTGTAAACCCCAGGAGTGTCTCTACTCTCTCACTCCTGACTGTAAAGCGCAGGACTGTCTCTTCTCTCTCACTCCTGACTGTAAAACCTCAGGAGTGTCTCTACTCTCTCACTCCTGACTGTAATCCCCAGGACTGTCTCTACTCTCTCACTCCGGACTGTAAACCCAAGGACTGTCTCTACTCTCTCACTCCTGACTGTAAACCCCAGGAGTGTCTCTACTCTCTCACTCCTGACTGTAAAGCGCAGGAGTGTCTCTCCTCTCCCACTCCCGACTGTAAAACCCAGGAGTTTCTCTACACTCTCACTCCTGACTGCAAACCCCAGGACTGTCTCTTCTCTCTCACTCCTGACTGCAAACCCAGGACTGTCTCTACACTCTCATGCCTGACTGTAAACCCCAGGACTGTCTCTTCTCTCACACTCCTGGCTGTAAAACCTCAGGAGTGTCTCTACTCTCTCACTCCTGACTGTAAACCCCAGGAGTGTCTCTACTCTCTCACTCCTGACTGTAAACCCCAGGACTGTCTCTCCTCTCCCACTCCTGACGGTAAAACCCAGGAGTGTCTCTACACTCTCACTCCTGACTGTAAACCCCAGGATTGTCTCTACACTCTCACTCCTGACTGTAAACCCTAGGACTATCTCTACTGTCTCACTCCTGACTGTAAACCCCAGGAGTTTTTCAACTCTCTCACTCCTGACTGTAAACCCCTGGAGTGTCTCTCCTCTCTCACTCCTGACTGTAATCCACAGGATTGTCTCTCCTCTCTCACTCCTGACTGTAAAACCCAGGAGTGTCTCTACACTCTCACTCCTGACTGTAAACCCCGGGACAGTCTCTTCTATCTCACTCCTGACTGTAAACTCCAGGACTGACTCTACACTCTCACGCCTGACTGTAAACCCCAGGAGTGTCTCTCTTCTCTCACTCCTGACTGTAAACCCCAGGACTGTCTCTACACTCTCACTCCTGACTGTAAAACCCCAGGACTGTCTCTACTCTCTCACTCCTGACTGTAAACCCCAGGACTGTCTCTACACTCTCACTCCTGTCTGTAAACCCCAGGAGTGTCTCTACTCTCTCACTCCTGACTGTAAACCTGAGGAGTGTCTCTAGTCTCTCACTCCTGACTGTAAAACCCAGGACTGTCTCTACTCTCTCAGCCCTGACTGTAAACCCCAGGAGTGTCTCTACTCTCTCAAACCTGACTGTAAACCCCAGGAGTGTCTCTACACTCTCACTCCTGACTGTAAACCCCAGGACTGTCTCTCCGCTCTCAATCCTGACTGTTTACCCCAGGACTGTCTCTACTCTCTCACTCCTGACTGTAAACCCCAGGAGTGTCTCTACTCTCTCACTCCTGACTGTAAACCCCAGGAGTGTCTCTACTCGCTCACTCCTGACTGTAAACCCAAGCACTGTCTCTACACTCTCACTCCTGACTGTAAACCCCAGGACTGTCTCTACTCTCTCACTCCTGACTGTAAAGCCCAGGAGTGTCTCTCCTCTCTCACTCCTGACTGTAAACCCCAGGACTGTCTCTACACTCTCACTCCTGACTGTAAACCCCAGGTAATGTCTCTCCTCCCTAACTCCTGACTGTAAACCTCAGAACTGTCTCTACTCTCTCACTCCTGAGTGTAAACCCCAGCAGAGTCTATACTCTCTCACTCCTGACTGTAAACCCCAGGACTGTCTCTACTCTCTCACTCCAGACTGCAAACCCCAGGACTGTCTCTTCTCTCTCACTCCTGACTGTAAAACCTCAGGAGTGTCTCTACTCTCTCACTCCTGACTGTAAACCCCAGGAGTGTCTCTACTCTCTCACTCCTGACTGTAAACCCCAGGAGTGTCTCTACTCTCTCACTCCTGACTGTAAACCCCAGGAGTGTCTCTACTCTCTCACTCCTGACTGTAAACCCCAGGACTGTCTCTACTCACTCACTACTGAATGTAAACCCCAGGAGTGTCTCCACTTTCTCACTCCTGACCATAAACCCCAGGACTGTCTCTACTCTCTCACTCCTGACTGTAAAACCAAGTAGTATCTCTACTCTCTCACTCCTTACTGTTAACCCCAGGAGTGTCTCTACTCTCTCACTCCTGACTGTAAACCCCAGGAGTGTCTCTACACTCTCACTCCTGACTGTAAACCCCTGGACTGTCTCTCCTCTCTCACTCCTGACTGTTAACCCCAGGTCTGTCTCTACTCTCTCACTCCTGACTGTAAACCCCAGGAGTGTCTCTACTCTCTCACTCCTGACTGTAAACCCCAGGACTGTCTCTACTCTCTCACTCCTGATTGTAAACCCCAGGAGTGTCTCTACTCTCTCACTCCTGACTGTAAACCCCAGGAGTGTCTCTACTCTCTCAGTCCTGACTGTAAACCCCAGAAGTGTCTCTACTATATCTAACTCCTGACTGTAAACTCCAGAGTGTCTCTACTCTCTCACTCCTGAGTGTAAACCCCAGGACTGTCTCATCTCTCTCACTCCTGACTGTAAACCCCAGGACTGTCTCTACTCTCTCACTCCTGACTGTAAACCCCAGGAGTGTCTCTACTCTCTCACTCCTGACTGTAAACCCCTGGAGTGTCTCTACTCCATCTCTCCTGACTGTAAACCCCTGGAGTGTCTCTACTCTCTCTCTCCTGACTGTAAACCCCAGGACTGTCTCTACTCTCTCACTCCTGACTGTAAACCCCAGGAGTGTCTCTACTCTCTCACTCCTGACTGTAAACCCCAGGACTGTCTCTTCTCTCTCACTCCTGACTGTAATCCCCAGGAGTGTCTGTACTCTCTCACTCCAGACTGTAAACCCCAGGAGTGTCTCTACTCTCTCACTCCTGACTGTAAAACCCAGGACTGTCTCTTCTCTCTCACTCCTGACTGTAAACCCCAGGAGTTTTTCAACTCTCTCACTCCTGACTGTAAACCCCTGGAGTGTCTCTACTCTCTCACTCCTGACTGTAAACTCCAGGAGTGTCTCTACTCTCTCACTCCTGACTGTAAACCCCAGGAGTGTCTCTACTCTCTCACTCCTGACTGTAAACCCCACGACTGTCTCTACTCTCTCACGCCTGACTGTAAACCCCAGGACTGTCTCTTCTCTCTCACTCCTGACTGTAAAACCTCAGGAGTGTCTCTACTCTCTCACTCCTGACTGTAAACCCCAGGACTGTCTCTACTCTCTCACTCCGGACTGTAAACCCCAGGACTGTCTCTACTCTCTCACTCCTGACTGTAAACCCCAGGAGTGTCTCTACTCTCTCACTCCTGACTGTAAAGCGCAGGAGTGTCTCTCCTCTCCCACTCCCGACTGTAAAACCCAGGAGTTTCTCTACACTCTCACTCCTGACTGCAAACCCGAGGACTGTCTCTTCTCTCTCACTCCTGACTGCAAACCCCAGGACTGTCTCTACACTCTCATGCCTGACTGTAAACCCCAGGACTGTCTCTTCTCTCTCACTCCTGACTGTAAAACCTCAGGAGTGTCTCTACTCTCTCACTCCTGACTGTAAACCCCAGGAGTGTCTCTACTCTCTCACTCCTGACTGTAAACCCCAGGACTGTCTCTCCTCTCCCACTCCTGACGGTAAAACCCAGGAGTGTCTCTACACTCTCACTCCAGACTGTAAACCCCAGGATTGTCTCTACACTCTCACTCCTGACTGTAAACCCTAGGACTGTCTCTACTGTCTCACTCCTGACTGTAAACCCCAGGAGTTTTTCAACTCTCTCACTCCTGACTGTAAACCCCAGGAGTGTCTCTCCTCTCTCACTCCTGACTGTAATCCGCAGGATTGTCTCTCCTCTCTCACTCCTGACTGTAAAACCCAGGAGTGTCTCTACACTCTCACTCCTGATTGTAAACCCCGGGACAGTCTCTTCTATCTCACTCCTGACTGTAAACGCCAGGACTGTCTCTACACTCTCACGCCTGACTGTAAACCCCAGGAGTGTCTCTCTTCTCTCACTCCTGACTGTAAACCCCAGGACTGTCTCTACACTCTCACTCCTGACTGTAAAACCCCAGGACTGTCTCTACTCTCTCACTCCTGACTGTAAACCCCAGGACTGTCTCTACACTCTCACTCCTGTCTGTAAACCCCAGGAGTGTCACTACTCTCTCACTCCTGACTGTAAACCTGAGGAGTGTCTCTAGTCTCTCACTCCTGACTGTAAACCCCAGGACTGTCTCTACTCTCTCAGCTCTGACTGTAAACCCCAGGACTGTCTCAACTCTCTCACTCCTGACTGTAAAACCCAGGAGGGTCTCTACTCTCTCACTCCTGACTGTTAACCCCAGGAGTGTCTCTACTCTCTCACACCTGACTGTAAACCCCAGGAGTGTCTCTACACTCTCACTCCTGACTGTAAACCCCAGGACTGTCTCTCCGCTCTCAATCCTGACTGTTAACCCCAGGACTGTCTCTACTCTCTCACTCCTGACTGTAAACCCCAGGAGTGTCTCTACTCTCTCACTCCTGACTGTAAACCCCAGGAGTGTCTCTACTCGCTCACTCCTGACTTTAAACCCAAGCACTGTCTCTACACTCTCACTCCTGACTGTAAACCCCAGGACTGTCTCTACTCTCTCACTCCTGACTGTAAAGCCCAGGAGTGTCTCTCCTCTCTCACTCCTGACTGTAAACCCCAGGACTGTCTCTACACTCTCACTCCTGACTGTAAACCCCAGGTAATGTCTCTCCTCCCTAACTCCTGACTGTAAACCTCAGGACTGTCTCTACTCTCTCACTCCTGAGTGTAAACCCCAGCAGAGTCTATACTCTCTCACTCCTGACTGTAAACCCCAGGACTGTCTCTACTCTCTCACTCCTGACTGTAAACCCCAGGACTGTCTCTACTCTCTCACTCCAGACTGTAAACCCCAGCACTGTCACTACTCTCTCACTCCTGTCTGTAAACCCCAGGAGTGTCTCTCCTCTCTCACTCCTGACTGTAAACCCCAGGAGTGTATCTACTCTCTCACTCCTGACTGTAAACCCCAGGAGTGTCTCTCCTCTCTCACTCCTGACTGTAAACCCCAGGACTGTCTCTTCTCTCTCACGCCTGACTGGAAACCCCAGGAGTGTCTCTACTCTCTCACTCCTGAATGTAAACCCCTGGAGTGTCTCTACTCTCTCACTGCTTCCTGTAAACCCCAAGAGTGTCTCTACTCTCTCACTCCTGACTGTAAACCCCAGAAGTGTCTCTACTCTCTCACTCCTGACTGTAAACCCCAGGAGTGTCTCTACGCTCTCACTCCTGACTGTAAACCCCAGGACAGTCTCTACTCTCTCACTCTTGACTGTAAACCCCAGGACTGTCTCTACACTCTCACTCCTGACTGTAAACCCCAGGAGTGTCTCTACTCTCTCACTCCTGACTGTAAACCCCAGGACTGTCTCTACTCTCTCGCTCCTGACTGTAAACCCCAGGAGTGTCTCTACTCTCTCACTCCTGAGTGTAAACCCCAGGAGTGTCTCTACTCTCTCACTCCTGACTGTAAACCCCAGGACTGTCTCTACTCACTCACTACTGAATGTAAACCCCAGGAGTGTCTCTTCTCTCTCACTCCTGACCATAAACCCCAGGACTGTCTCTACTCTCTCACTCCTGACTGTAAAACCAAGTAGTATCTCTACTCTCTCACTCCTGACTGTTAACCCCAGGAGTGTCTCTACTCTCTCACTCCTGACTGTAAACCCCAGGAGTGTCTCTACACTCTCACTCCTGACTGTAAACCCCTGGACTGTCTCTCCTCTCTCACTCCTGACTGTTAACCCCAGGTCTGTCTCTACTCTCTCACTCCTGACTGTAAACCCCAGGAGTGTCTCTACTCTCTCACTCCTGACTGTAAACCCCAGGACAGTCTCTACTCTCTCACTCCTGATTGTAAACCCCATGAGTGTCTCTACTCTCTCACTCCTGACTGTAAACCCCAGGAGTGTCTCTACTCTCTCAGTCCTGACTGTAAACCCCAGAAGTGTCTCTACTCTCTAACTCCTGACTGTAAACTCCAGAGTGTCTCTACTCTCTCACTCCTGAGTGTAAACCCCAGGACTGTCTCATCTCTCTCACTCCTGACTGTAAACCCCAGGACTGTCTCTACTCTCTCACTCCTGACTGTAAACCCCAGGAGTGTCTCTACTCTCTCACTCCTGACTGTAAACCCCTGGAGTGTCTCTAGTCCATCTCTCCTGACTGTAAACCCCTGGAGTGTCTCTACTCTCTCTCTCCTGACTGTAAACCCCAGGACTGTCTCTACTCTCCCACTCCTGACTGTAAAACCCAGGAGTGTCTCTACACTCTCACTCCTGACTGTAAACCCCAGCACTGTCTCTACCCTCTCACTCCTGACTGTAAACCCCAGGACTGTCTCTACTCTCTCACTCCTGACTGTAAACCCGAGGACACTCTCTACTCTCTCACTCCTGTCTGTAAACCCCAGGACTGTCTCTACTCTCTCACTCCTGACTGTGAACCCCAGGACTGTCTCTACTCTCTCACTCCTGACTGTTAACCCCAGGACTGTATCTACTCTCTCACTCCTGTCTGTAAACACCAGGAGTGTCTCTACTCTCTCACTCCTGACTGTAAACCCCAGGAGTGTCTCTAGTCTCTCACTCCTGACTGTAAACCCCAGAAGTTTCTCTATTCCCTCACTCCTGACTGTAAACTCCAGAGTGTCTCTACTCTCTCACTCCTGAGTGTAAACCCCAGGAGTGTCTCTACTCTCTCACTCCTGACGATATTCCCCACGACTGTCTCTACTCTCTCAGGCCTGACTGTAAACCCCAGGAGTTTCTCTACTCTCTCAATCCTGATTGTAAAACCCAGGACTGTCCCGACTCTCTCACTCCTGACTGTAAACCCCAGACTGTCTCTACTCTCTCACTTCTGACTGTAAACCCCAGGAGTGTCTCTTCTCTCTCTCCCCTGACTGTAAACCCCAGGAGTGTCTCCACTCTCTCACTCCTGATAGTAAACCCAAGCACTGTCTCTTCTCTCTCACTCCTGACTGTAAACCCCAGGACTGTCTCTACTCTCTCACTCCTGACTGTAAACCCCAGGACTGTCTCTACTCTCTCACTCCTGTCTGTAAACCACAGGAGTGTCTCTACTCTCTCACTCCTGACTGTAAACCCCAGGAGTGTCTCTAGTCTCTCACTCCTGACTGTAAACCCCAGAAGTGTCTCTATTCCCTCACTCCTGACTGTAAACCCCATGATTGTCTCTACTCTCTCACTCCAGACGATATTCCCCAGGAGTGTCTCTACTCTCTCAGTCCTGACTGTAAACCCCAGGTAATGTCTCTCCTCTCTAACTCCTGACTGTAAACCTCAGGACTGTCTCTACTCTCTCACTCCTGAGTGTAAACCCCAGGAGAGTCTATACTCTCTCACTCCTGACCGTAAACCCCAGGACTGTCTGTACTCTCTCACTCCTGACTGTAAACCCCAGGAGTGTTTCTCCTCTCTCACCCCTGACTGTAAACCCCAGGAGTGTCTCTACTCTCTCACTCCTGACTGTAAACCCCAGGAGTGTCTCTACTCTCTCACTCCTGACTGTAAACCGCAGGAGTGTCTCTCCTTCCCACTCCTGACTGTAAAACCCAGGAGTGTCTCTACTCTCTCACTCCTGACTGTAAACCGCAGGAGTGTCTCTCCTCTCCCACTCCTGACTGTAAAATCCAGGAGTGTCTCTACACTCTCACTCCTGACTGTAAACCCCAGGACTGTCTCTTCTCTCTCACTCCTGACTGTAAATCCCAGGACTGTCTCGAAACTCTCACGACTGACTGTAAACCCCAAGAGTTTTTCTAATCTCTCACTCCTGACTGTAAACCCCTGGAGTGTCTCTACTCTCTCACTCCGGACTGTAAACTCCAGAGTGTCTCTACTCTCTTACTCCTGAGTGTAAACCCCAGGACTGTCTCTACTCTCTCACTCCTGACTGTAAACCCCAGGACTGTCTCTACTCTCTCACTCCAGACGATATTCCCCAGGACTGTCTCTAGTCTCCCACTCCTGACTGTAAAACCCAAGAGTGTCTCTACTCTCTCACTCCTGACTGTAAATCCCAGGACTGTCTCTACTCTCTCACTCCTGAATGTAAACCCCAGGACTGTCTGTACTATCTCACTCCTGAGTGTAAACCACAGGCGAGTCTCTACTCTCTCACTCCTGACTGTAAACCCCAGGACTGTCTCTACTCTCTCACTCCTGACTGTAAACCCCAGGACTGTCTCTACTCTCTCACTCCTGTCTGTAAACCCCAGGACTGTCTCTACTCTCTCACTCCTGACTGTAAACCCCAGGAGTGTCTCTACTCTCTCACTCCTGACTGTTAACCCCAGGACTGTATCTACTCTCTCACTCCTGTCTGTAAACCCCAGGAGTGTCTCTACTCTCTCACTCCTGACTGTAAACCCCAGGAGTGTCTCTAGTCTCTCACTCCTGACTGTAAACCCCAGAAGTGTCTCTATTCCCTCACTCCTGACTGTAAATTCCAGAGTGTCTCTACTCTCTCACTCCTGAGTGTAAACCCCAGGAGTTTCTCTACTCTCTCACTCCTGACGATATTCCCCACGACTGTCTCTACTCTCTCAGTCCTGACTGTAAACCCCAGGAGTTTCTCTACTCTCTCAATCCTGATTGTAAATCCCAGGACTGTCTCTACTCTCTCACTCCTGACTGTAAACCCCAGGACTGTCTGTACTCTCTCACTCCTGAGTGTAAACCCCAGGAGAGTCTCTACTCTCTCACTCCTGACTGTAAACCCCAGGACAGTCTCTACTCTCTCACTCCTGTCTGTAAACCCCAGGAGTGACTCTCCTCTCTCACTCCTGACAGTAAACCCCAGGAAGGTCTCTTCTCTCTCACTCCTGACTGTTAACCCCAGGAGTGTCTCTACTCTCTCACTCCTGACTGTAAACCCCAGGACTGTCTCTACTCTCTCACTCCTGACTGTAAACCCCTGGAGTGTCTCTACTCTCTCATTCCTGACTGTAAACCCCAGGAGTGTCTCTACTCTCTCACTCCTGACTTTAAACCCCAGGACTGTCTCTACTCTCTCACTCCTGACTGTTAACCCCAGGAGCGTCTCTACTCTCTCACTCCTGACTGTAAAACCCAGGAATGTCTCTACACTCTCACTCCTGACTGTAAACCCCAGGACTGTCTCTTCTCTCCCACTCCTGACTGTAAACCGCAGGACTGTCTCTACACTCTCACTCCTGACTGTAAACCCCAGGAGTTTTTCTACTCTCTCACTCCTTACTGTAAACGCCTGGAGTGTCTCTACTCTCTCACTCCTGACTGTAAACTCCAGGAGTGTCTCTACTCTCTCACTCCTGACTGTAAACCGCAGGAGTTTCTCTACTCTCTCACTCCTGACTGTAAACCCCAGGACTGTCTCTTCTCTCTCACTCCTGACTGTAAATCACAGGACGGTCTCTACACTATCACGCCTCACTGTTACCCCCAGGACTGTCTCTACTCTCTCACTCCTGACTGTAAACCCCAGGAGTGTCTCTACTCTCTCACTCCTGTCTGTAACCCCAGGAGTGTCTCAAACCTCTCACTCCTGACTGTAAACCCCAGGACTGTCTCTCCTCTCCCACTGCTGACTGCAACACCCAGGAGTGTCTCTACACTCTCACTCCTGACTGTAAACACCAGAAGTGTCTCTATTCCCTCACTCCTGACTGTAAACTCCAGAGTGTCTCTACTCTCTCACTCGTGATTGTTAACCCCAGGACTGTCTCTACAAACTCACTCCTGACAGTAATCCCCATGAGTGTCTCTACTCTCTCACTCCTGACGATATTCCCCAGCACTGTCTCTAATCTCTCAGTCCTGACTGTAAAACCCAGGACTGTCTCTACTCTCTCACTCCTGACTGTAAACCCCAGGACTGTCTGTACTCTCTCACTCCTGAGTGTAAACCCCAGGAGAGTCTCTACTCTCTCACTCCTGACTGTAAACCCCAGGACTGTCCCGACTCTCTCACTCCTGACTGTAAACCCCAGGACTGTCTCTACTCTCTCACTCCTGACTGTAAACCCCAGGAGTGTCTCCACTCTCTCACTCCTGTTGTAAACCCCAGGAGTGTCTCCACTCTCTCACTCCTGACTGTAAACCCCTGAAGTGTCTCTATTCCCTCACTCCTGACTGTAAACTCCAGAGTGTCTCTACTCTCTCACCCCTGACTGTAAACCCCAGGACTGTTTCTACAGTCTCACTCCTGACTGTAAACCCCAGGAGTGTCTCTACTCTCTCACTCCTGACTTTAAACCCCAGGACTGTCTCTACTCTCTCACTCCTGACTGTAAACCCCAGGAGCATCTCTACTCTCTCACTCCTGACTGTAAAACCCTGGAATGTCTCTACACTCTCACTCCTGACTGTAAACCCCAGGACTGTCTCTACTCTCTCACTCCTGACTGTAAACCCCAGGACTGTCTCTACCCTCTCACTCCTGACTGTAAACCCCAGGAGTGTCTCTACTCTCTCACTCCTGACTGTAAACCCCAGGACTTTCTCTCCTCTCTCAATCCTGACTGTTAACCCCAGGACTGTCTCTACTCTCTCACTCCTAACTGTAAACCCCTGGACTGTCTCTACTCTCTCACTCCTGACTGTAAACCCCAGGAGTGTCTCTACTCGCTCACTCCTGACTGTAAACCCAAGCACTGTCTCTACTCTCTCACTCCTGACTGTAAACCCCAGGACTGTCTCTACTCTCTCACTCCTGACTGTAAATCCCAGGACTGTCTCTACTCTCTCACTCCTGTCTGTAAACCCCAGGAGTGTTTCTCCTCTCTCACCCCTGACTGTAAACCCCAGGAGTGTCTCTACTCTCTCACTCCTGACTGAAAACCCCAGGAGTGTCTCTACTCTCTCACTCCTGACTGTAAACCGCAGGAGTGTCTCTTCTCTCCCCCTCCTGACTGTAAAACCCAGGAGTGTCTCTACTCTCTCACTCCTGACTGTAAACCCAAGCACTGTCTCTACACTCTCACTCCTGACTGTAAACCCCAGGACTGTCTCTTCTCTCTCACTCCTGACTGTAAACCCCAGGAGTGTCTCTACTCTCTCACTCCTGACTGTAAACCCCAGGACTGTCTCTTCTCTCTCACTCCTGACTGTAATCCCCAGGAGTGTCTGTACTCTCTCACTCCTGACTGTAAACCCCAGGAGTGTCTCTACTCTCTCACTCCTGACTGTAAAACCCAGGACTGTCTCTTCTCTCTCACTCCTGACTGTAAACCCCAGGAGTTTTTCAACTCTCTCACTCCTGACTGTAAACCCCTGGAGTGTCTCTACTCTCTCACTCCTGACTGTAAACTCCAGGAGTGTCTCTACTCTCTCACTCCTGACTGTAAACACCAGGAGTGTCTCTACTCTCTCACTCCTGACTGTAAACCCCACGACTGTCTCTACTCTCTCACGCCTGACTGTAAACCCCAGGACTGTCTCTTCTCTCTCACTCCTGACTGTAAAACCTCAGGAGTGTCTCTACTCTCTCACCCCTGACTGTAAACCCCAGGACTGTCTCTACTCTCTCACTCCGGACTGTAAACCCCAGGACCGTCTCTACTCTCTCACTCCTGACTGTAAACCCCAGGAGTGTCTCTACTCTCTCACTCCTGACTGTAAAGCGCAGGAGTGTCTCTCCTCTCCCACTCCCGACTGTAAAACCCAGGAGTTTCTCTACACTCTCACTCCTGACTGCAAACCCCAGGACTGTCTCTTCTCTCTCACTCCTGACTGCAAACCCCAGGACTGTCTCTACACTCTCATGCCTGACTGTAAACCCCAGGACTGTCTCTTCTCTCTCACTCCTGACTGTAAAACCTCAGGAGTGTCTCTACTCTCTCACTCCTGACTGTAAACCCCAGGAGTGTCTCTACTCTCTCACTCCTGACTGTAAACCCCAGGACTGTCTCTCCTCTCCCACTCCTGACGGTAAAACCCAGGAGTGTCTCTACACTCTCACTCCTGACTGTAAACCCCAGGATTGTCTCTACACTCTCACTCCTGACTGTAAACCCTAGGACTGCCTCTACTGTCTCACTCCTGACTGTAAACCCCAGGAGTTTTTCAACTCTCTCACTCCTGACTGTAAACCCCAGGAGTGTCTCTCCTCTCTCACTCCTGACTGTAATCCGCAGGATTGTCTCTCCTCTCTCACTCCTGACTGTAAAACCCAGGAGTGTCTCTACACTCTCACTCCTGACTGTAAACCCCGGGACAGTCTCTTCTATCTCACTCCTGACTGTAAACTCCAGGACTGTCTCTACACTCTCACGCCTGACTGTAAACCCCAGGAGTGTCTCTCTTCTCTCACTCCTGACTGTAAACCCCAGGAGTGTCTCTACTCTCTCAGTCCTGACTGTAAACCCCAGAAGTGTCTCTGCTCTCTAACTCCTGACTGTAAACTCCAGAGTGTCTCTACTCTCTCACTCCTGAGTGTAAACCCCAGGACTGTCTCATCTCTCTCACTCCTGACTGTAAACCCCAGGACTGTCTCTCCTCTCTCACCCCTGACTGTAAACCCCAGGAGTGTCTCTACTCTCTCACTCCTGACTGAAAACCCCAGGAGTGTCTCTACTCTCTCACTCCTGACTGTAAACCGCAGGAGTGTCTCTTCTCTCCCCCTCCTGACTGTAAAACCCAGGAGTGTCTCTACTCTCTCACTCCTGACTGTAAACCCAAGCACTGTCTCTACACTCTCACTCCTGACTGTAAACCCCAGGACTGTCTCTTCTCTCTCACTCCTGACTGTAAACCCCAGGAGTGTCTCTACTCTCTCACTCCTGACTGTAAACCCCAGGACTGTCTCTTCTCTCTCACTCCTGACTGTAATCCCCAGGAGTGTCTGTACTCTCTCACTCCTGACTGTAAACCCCAGGAGTGTCTCTACTCTCTCACTCCTGACTGTAAAACCCAGGACTGTCTCTTCTCTCTCACTCCTGACTGTAAACCCCAGGAGTTTTTCAACTCTCTCACTCCTGACTGTAAACCCCTGGAGTGTCTCTACTCTCTCACTCCTGACTGTAAACTCCAGGAGTGTCTCTACTCTCTCACTCCTGACTGTAAACCCCAGGAGTGTCTCTACTCTCTCACTCCTGACTGTAAACCCCACGACTGTCTCTACTCTCTCACGCCTGACTGTAAACCCCAGGACTGTCTCTTCTCTCTCACTCCTGACTGTAAAACCTCAGGAGTGTCTCTACTCTCTCACCCCTGACTGTAAACCCCAGGACTGTCTCTACTCTCTCACTCCGGACTGTAAACCCCAGGACCGTCTCTACTCTCTCACTCCTGACTGTAAACCCCAGGAGTGTCTCTACTCTCTCACTCCTGACTGTAAAGCGCAGGAGTGTCTCTCCTCTCCCACTCCCGACTGTAAAACCCAGGAGTTTCTCTACACTCTCACTCCTGACTGCAAACCCCAGGACTGTCTCTTCTCTCTCACTCCTGACTGCAAACCCCAGGACTGTCTCTACACTCTCATGCCTGACTGTAAACCCCAGGACTGTCTCTTCTCTCTCACTCCTGACTGTAAAACCTCAGGAGTGTCTCTACTCTCTCACTCCTGACTGTAAACCCCAGGAGTGTCTCTACTCTCTCACTCCTGACTGTAAACCCCAGGACTGTCTCTCCTCTCCCACTCCTGACGGTAAAACCCAGGAGTGTCTCTACACTCTCACTCCTGACTGTAAACCCCAGGATTGTCTCTACACTCTCACTCCTGACTGTAAACCCTAGGACTGCCTCTACTGTCTCACTCCTGACTGTAAACCCCAGGAGTTTTTCAACTCTCTCACTCCTGACTGTAAACCCCAGGAGTGTCTCTCCTCTCTCACTCCTGACTGTAATCCGCAGGATTGTCTCTCCTCTCTCACTCCTGACTGTAAAACCCAGGAGTGTCTCTACACTCTCACTCCTGACTGTAAACCCCGGGACAGTCTCTTCTATCTCACTCCTGACTGTAAACTCCAGGACTGTCTCTACACTCTCACGCCTGACTGTAAACCCCAGGAGTGTCTCTCTTCTCTCACTCCTGACTGTAAACCCCAGGAGTGTCTCTACTCTCTCAGTCCTGACTGTAAACCCCAGAAGTGTCTCTGCTCTCTAACTCCTGACTGTAAACTCCAGAGTGTCTCTACTCTCTCACTCCTGAGTGTAAACCCCAGGACTGTCTCATCTCTCTCACTCCTGACTGTAAACCCCAGGACTGTCTCTACTCTCTCACTCCTGACTGTAAACCCCAGGAGTGTCTCTACTCTCTCACTCCTGACTGTAAACCCCAGGACTGTCTCTTCTCTCTCACTCCTGACTGTAATCCCCAGGAGTGTCTGTACTCTCTCACTCCTGACTGTAAACCCCAGGAGTGTCTCTACTCTCTCACTCCTGACTGTAAAACCCAGGACTGTCTCTTCTCTCTCACTCCTGACTGTAAACCCCAGGAGTTTTTCAACTCTCTCTCTCCTGACTGTAAACCACTGGAGTGTCTCTACTCTCTCACTCCTGACTGTAAACTCCAGGAGTGTCTCTACTCTCTCACTCCTGACTGTAAACCCCAGGAGTGTCTCTACTCTCTCACTCCTGACTGTAAACCCCACGACTGTCTCTACTCTCTCACGCCTGACTGTAAACCCCAGGACTGTCTCTTCTCTCTCACTCCTGACTGTAAAACCTCAGGAGTGTCTCTACTCTCTCACTCCTGACTGTAAACCCCAGGACTGTCTCTACTCTCTCACTCCGGACTGTAAACCCAAGGACTGTCTCTACTCTCTCACTCCTGACTGTAAACCCCAGGAGTGTCTCTACTCTCTCACTCCTGACTGTAAAGCGCAGGAGTGTCTCTCCTCTCCCACTCCCGACTGTAAAACCCAGGAGTTTCTCTACACTCTCACTCCTGACTGCAAACCCCAGGACTGTCTCTTCTCTCTCACTCCTGACTGCAAACCCCAGGACTGTCTCTACACTCTCATGCCTGACTGTAAACCCCAGGACTGTCTCTTCTCTCTCACTCCTGACTGTAAAACCTCAGGAGTGTCTCTACTCTCTCACTCCTGACTGTAAACCCCAGGAGTGTCTCTACTCTCTCACTCCTGACTGTAAACCCCAGGACTGTCTCTCCTCTCCCACTCCTGACGGTAAAACCCAGGAGTGTCTCTACACTCTCACTCCTGACTGTAAACCCCAGGATTGTCTCTACACTCTCACTCCTGACTGTAAACCCTAGGACTGTCTCTACTGTCTCACTCCTGACTGTAAACCCCAGGAGTTTTTCAACTCTCTCACTCCTGACTGTAAACCCCTGGAGTGTCTCTCCTCTCTCACTCCTGACTGTAATCCACAGGATTGTCTCTCCTCTCTCACTCCTGACTGTAAAACCCAGGAGTGTCTCTACACTCTCACTCCTGACTGTAAACCCCGGGACAATCTCTTCTATCTCACTCCTGACTGTAAACTCCAGGACTGACTCTACACTCTCACGCCTGACTGTAAACCCCAGGAGTGTCTCTCTTCTCTCACTCCTGACTGTAAACCCCAGGACTGTCTCTACACTCTCACTCCTGACTGTAAAACCCCAGGACTGTCTCTACTCTCTCACTCCTGACTGTAAACCCCAGGACTGTCTCTACACTCTCACTCCTGTCTGTAAACCCCAGGAGTGTCTCTACTCTCTCACTCCTGACTGTAAACCTGAGGAGTGTCTCTAGTCTCTCACTCCTGACTGTAAAACCCAGGACTGTCTCTACTCTCTCAGCCCTGACTGTAAACCCCAGGACTGTCTCTACTCTCTCACTCCTGACTGTAAAACCCAGGAGTGTCTCTACTCTCTCACTCCTGACTGTTAACCCCAGGAGTGTCTCTACTCTCTCACACCTGACTGTAAACCCCAGGAGTGTCTCTACACTCTCACTCCTGACTGTAAACCCCAGGACTGTCTCTCCGCTCTCAATCCTGACTGTTTACCCCAGGACTGTCTCTACTCTCTCACTCCTGACTGTAAACCCCAGGAGTGTCTCTACTCTCTCACTCCTGACTGTAAACCCCAGGAGTGTCTCTACTCGCTCACCCCTGACTGTAAACCCAAGCACTGTCTCTACACTCTCACTCCTGACTGTAAACCCCAGGACTGTCTCTTCTCTCTCACTCCTGACTGTAATCCCCAGGAGTGTCTGTACTCTCTCACTCCTGACTGTAAACCCCAGGAGTGTCTCTACTCTCTCACTCCTGACTGTAAAACCCAGGACTGTCTCTTCTCTCTCACTCCTGACTGTAAACCCCAGGAGTTTTTCAACTCTCTCTCTCCTGACTGTAAACCACTGGAGTGTCTCTACTCTCTCACTCCTGACTGTAAACTCCAGGAGTGTCTCTACTCTCTCACTCCTGACTGTAAACCCCAGGAGTGTCTCTACTCTCTCACTCCTGACTGTAAACCCCACGACTGTCTCTACTCTCTCACGCCTGACTGTAAACCCCAGGACTGTCTCTTCTCTCTCACTCCTGACTGTAAAACCTCAGGAGTGTCTCTACTCTCTCACTCCTGACTGTAAACCCCAGGACTGTCTCTACTCTCTCACTCCGGACTGTAAACCCAAGGACTGTCTCTACTCTCTCACTCCTGACTGTAAACCCCAGGAGTGTCTCTACTCTCTCACTCCTGACTGTAAAGCGCAGGAGTGTCTCTCCTCTCCCACTCCCGACTGTAAAACCCAGGAGTTTCTCTACACTCTCACTCCTGACTGCAAACCCCAGGACTGTCTCTTCTCTCTCACTCCTGACTGCAAACCCCAGGACTGTCTCTACACTCTCATGCCTGACTGTAAACCCCAGGACTGTCTCTTCTCTCTCACTCCTGACTGTAAAACCTCAGGAGTGTCTCTACTCTCTCACTCCTGACTGTAAACCCCAGGAGTGTCTCTACTCTCTCACTCCTGACTGTAAACCCCAGGACTGTCTCTCCTCTCCCACTCCTGACGGTAAAACCCAGGAGTGTCTCTACACTCTCACTCCTGACTGTAAACCCCAGGATTGTCTCTACACTCTCACTCCTGACTGTAAACCCTAGGACTGTCTCTACTGTCTCACTCCTGACTGTAAACCCCAGGAGTTTTTCAACTCTCTCACTCCTGACTGTAAACCCCTGGAGTGTCTCTCCTCTCTCACTCCTGACTGTAATCCACAGGATTGTCTCTCCTCTCTCACTCCTGACTGTAAAACCCAGGAGTGTCTCTACACTCTCACTCCTGACTGTAAACCCCGGGACAATCTCTTCTATCTCACTCCTGACTGTAAACTCCAGGACTGACTCTACACTCTCACGCCTGACTGTAAACCCCAGGAGTGTCTCTCTTCTCTCACTCCTGACTGTAAACCCCAGGACTGTCTCTACACTCTCACTCCTGACTGTAAAACCCCAGGACTGTCTCTACTCTCTCACTCCTGACTGTAAACCCCAGGACTGTCTCTACACTCTCACTCCTGTCTGTAAACCCCAGGAGTGTCTCTACTCTCTCACTCCTGACTGTAAA
This sequence comes from Isurus oxyrinchus, assembly GCA_026770705.1. Classification (NCBI taxonomy): domain Eukaryota; kingdom Metazoa; phylum Chordata; class Chondrichthyes; order Lamniformes; family Lamnidae; genus Isurus; species Isurus oxyrinchus. The sequence goes on from JANJGN010000389.1 coordinate 345,604, forward strand.
CCTGAGGAGTGTCTCTAGTCTCTCACTCCTGACTGTAAAACCCAGGACTGTCTCTACTCTCTCAGCCCTGACTGTAAACCCCAGGACTGTCTCTACTCTCTCACTCCTGACTGTAAAACCCAGGAGTGTCTCTACTCTCTCACTCCTGACTGTTAACCCCAGGAGTGTCTCTACTCTCTCACACCTGACTGTAAACCCCAGGAGTGTCTCTACACTCTCACTCCTGACTGTAAACCCCAGGACTGTCTCTCCGCTCTCAATCCTGACTGTTTACCCCAGGACTGTCTCTACTCTCTCACTCCTGACTGTAAACCCCAGGAGTGTCTCTACTCTCTCACTCCTGACTGTAAACCCCAGGAGTGTCTCTACTCGCTCACCCCTGACTGTAAACCCAAGCACTGTCTCTACACTCTCACTCCTGACTGTAAACCCCAGGACTGTCTCTACTCTCTCACTCCTGACTGTAAAGCCCAGGAGTGTCTCTCCTCTCTCACTCCTGACTGTAAACCCCAGGACTGTCTCTACACTCTCACTCCTGACTGTAAACCCCAGGTAATGTCTCTCCTCCCTAACTCCTGACTGTAAACCTCAGAACTGTCTCTACTCTCTCACTCCTGAGTGTAAACCCCAGCAGAGTCTATACTCTCTCACTCCTGACTGTAAACCCCAGGACTGTCTCTACTCTCTCACTCCTGACTGTAAACCCCAGGACTGTCTCTACTCTCTCACTCCAGACTGCAAACCCCAGGACTGTCTCTTCTCTCTCACTCCTGACTGTAAACCCCAGGACTGTCTCTACACTATCACGCCTGACTGTAAACCCCAGGACTGTCTCTTCTCTCTCACTCCTGACTGTAAAACCTCAGGAGTGTCTCTACTCTCTCACTCCTGACTGTAAACCCCAGGAGTGTCTCTACTCTCTCACTCCTGACTGTAAACCCCAGGAGTGTCTCTACTCTCTCACTCCTGACTGTAAACCCCAGGAGTGTCTCTACTCTCTCACTCCTGACTGTAAACCCCAGGACTGTCTCTACTCACTCACTACTGAATGTAAACCCCAGGAGTGTCTCCACTCTCTCACTCCTGACCATAAACCCCAGGACTGTCTCTACTCTCTCACTAGTGACTGTAAAACCAATTAGTATCTCTACTCTCTCACTCCTGACTGTTAAACCCAGGAGTGTCTCTACTCTCTCACTCCTGACTGTAAACCCCAGGAGTGTCTCTACACTCTCACTCCTGACTGTAAACCCCTGGACTGTCTCTCCTCTCTCACTCCTGACTGTTAACCCCAGGTCTGTCTCTACTCTCTCACTCCTGACTGTAAACCCCAGGAGTGTCTCTACTCTCTCACTCCTGACTGTAAACCCCAGGACTGTCTCTACTCTCTCACTCCTGATTGTAAACCCCAGGAGTGTCTCTACTCTCTCACTCCTGACTGTAAACCCCAGGAGTGTCTCTACTCTCTCAGTCCTGACTGTAAACCCCAGAAGTGTCTCTACTATATCTAACTCCTGACTGTAAACTCCAGAGTGTCTCTACTCTCTCACTCCTGAGTGTAAACCCCAGGACTGTCTCATCTCTCTCACTCCTGACTGTAAACCCCAGGACTGTCTCTACTCTCTCACTCCTGACTGTAAACCCCAGGAGTGTCTCTACTCTCTCACTCCTGACTGTAAACCCCTGGAGTGTCTCTACTCCATCTCTCCTGACTGTAAACCCCTGGAGTGTCTGTACTCTCTCTCTCCTGACTGTAAACCCCAGGACTGTCTCTACACTCTCACGCCTGACTGTAAACCCCTGGACTGTCTCTTCTCTCTCACTCCTGACTGTAAAACCTCAGGAGTGTCTCTACTCTCTCACTCATGACTGTAAACCCCAGGAGTGTCTCTACTCTCTCACTCCTGACTGTAAACCCCAGGAGTGTCTCTACTCTCTCACTCCTGACTGTAAACCCCAGGACTGTCTCTACACTCCCACTCCGAACTGTAAAACCCAGGAGTGTCTCTACACTCTCACTCCTGACTGTAAACCCCAGGACTGTCTCTACTCTCTCACTTCTGACTGAAAACCCCAGGACTGTCTCTACTCTCTCACTCCTGTCTGTAAACCCCAGGAGTGTCTCTACTCTCTCACTCCTGTCTGTAAACCCCAGGAGTGTCTCTAGTCTCCCACTCCTGACTGTAAACCCCAGAAGAGTCTCTATTCTCTCACTCCTGACTGTAAACTCCCGAGTGTCTCTACTCTCTCACTCCTGAGTGTAAACCCCAGGAGTGTCTCTACTCTCTCACTCCTGACTGTAAACCCCACGACTGTCTCTACTCTCTCACTCCGGACTGTAAACCCCAGGACTGTCTCTACTCTCTCACTCCTGACTGTAAACCCCAGGAGTGTCTCTACTCTCTCACTCCTGACTGTAAAGCGCAGGACTGTCTCTTCTCTCTCACTCCTGACTGTAAAACCTCAGGAGTGTCTCTACTCTCTCACTCCTGACTGTAAACCCCAGGACTGTCTCGACTCTCTCACTCCGGACTGTAAACCCAAGGACTGTCTCTACTCTCTCACTCCTGACTGTAAACCCCAGGAGTGTCTCTACTCTCTCACTCCTGACTGTAAAGCGCAGGAGTGTCTCTCCTCTCCCACTCCCGACTGTAAAACCCAGGAGTTTCTCTACACTCTCACTCCTGACTGCAAACCCCAGGACTGTCTCTTCTCTCTCACTCCTGACTGCAAACCCCAGGACTGTCTCTACACTCTCATGCCTGACTGTAAACCCCAGGACTGTCTCTTCTCTCTCACTCCTGACTGTAAAACCTCAGGAGTGTCTCTACTCTCTCACTCCTGACTGTAAACCCCAGGAGTGTCTCTACTCTCTCACTCCTGACTGTAAACCCCAGGACTGTCTCTCCTCTCCCACTCCTGACGGTAAAACCCAGGAGTGTCTCTACACTCTCACTCCTGAGTGTAAACCCCAGGATTGTCTCTACACTCTCACTCCTGACTGTAAACCCTAGGACTGTCTCTACTGTCTCACTCCTGACTGTAAACCCCAGGAGTTTTTCAACTCTCTCACTCCTGACTGTAAACCCCTGGAGTGTCTCTCCTCTCTCACTCCTGACTGTAATCCACAGGATTGTCTCTCCTCTCTCACTCCTGACTGTAAAACCCAGGAGTGTCTCTACACTCTCACTCCTGACTGTAAACCCCGGGACAGTCTCTTCTATCTCACTCCTGACTGTAAACTCCAGGACTGACTCTACACTCTCACGCCTGACTGTAAACCCCAGGAGTGTCTCTCTTCTCTCACTCCTGACTGTAAACCCCAGGACTGTCTCTACACTCTCACTCCTGACTGTAAAACCCCAGGACTGACTCTACTCTCTCACTCCTGACTGTAAACCCCAGGACTGTCTCTACACTCTCACTCCTGTCTGTAAACCCCAGGAGTGTCTCTACTCTCTCACTCCTGACTGTAAACCTGAGGAGTGTCTCTAGTCTCTCACTCCTGACTGTAAAACCCAGGACTGTCTCTACTCTCTCAGCCCTGACTGTAAACCCCAGGACTGTCTCTACTCTCTCACTCCTGACTGTAAAACCCAGGAGTGTCTCTACTCTCTCACTCCTGACTGTTAACCCCAGGAGTGTCTCTACTCTCTCACACCTGACTGTAAACCCCAGGAGTGTCTCTACACTCTCACTCCTGACTGTAAACCCCAGGACTGTCTCTCCGCTCTCAATCCTGACTGTTTACCCCAGGACTGTCTCTACTCTCTCACTCCTGACTGTAAACCCCAGGAGTGTCTCTACTCTCTCACTCCTGACTGTAAACCCCAGGAGTGTCTCTACTCGCTCACTCCTGACTGTAAACCCAAGCACTGTCTCTACACTCTCACTCCTGACTGTAAACCCCAGGACTGTCTCTACTCTCTCACTCCTGACTGTAAACCCCAGGAGTGTCTCTACTCTCTCACTCCTGACTGTAAAGCGCAGGAGTGTCTCTCCTCTCCCACTCCCGACTGTAAAACCCAGGAGTTTCTCTACACTCTCACTCCTGACTGCAAACCCCAGGACTGTCTCTTCTCTCTCACTCCTGACTGCAAACCCCAGGACTGTCTCTACACTCTCATGCCTGACTGTAAACCCCAGGACTGTCTCTTCTCTCTCACTCCTGACTGTAAAACCTCAGGAGTGTCTCTACTCTCTCACTCCTGACTGTAAACCCCAGGAGTGTCTCTACTCTCTCACTCCTGACTGTAAACCCCAGGACTGTCTCTCCTCTCCCACTCCTGACGGTAAAACCCAGGAGTGTCTCTACACTCTCACTCCTGACTGTAAACCCCAGGATTGTCTCTACACTCTCACTCCTGACTGTAAACCCTAGGACTGTCTCTACTGTCTCACTCCTGACTGTAAACCCCAGGAGTTTTTCAACTCTCTCACTCCTGACTGTAAACCCCTGGAGTGTCTCTCCTCTCTCACTCCTGACTGTAATCCACAGGATTGTCTCTCCTCTCTCACTCCTGACTGTAAAACCCAGGAGTGTCTCTACACTCTCACTCCTGACTGTAAACCCCGGGACAGTCTCTTCTATCTCACTCCTGACTGTAAACTCCAGGACTGACTCTACACTCTCACGCCTGACTGTAAACCCCAGGAGTGTCTCTCTTCTCTCACTCCTGACTGTAAACCCCAGGACTGTCTCTACACTCTCACTCCTGACTGTAAAACCCCAGGACTGTCTCTACTCTCTCACTCCTGACTGTAAACCCCAGGACTGTCTCTACACTCTCACTCCTGTCTGTAAACCCCAGGAGTGTCTCTACTCTCTCACTCCTGACTGTAAACCTGAGGAGTGTCTCTAGTCTCTCACTCCTGACTGTAAAACCCAGGACTGTCTCTACTCTCTCAGCCCTGACTGTAAACCCCAGGACTGTCTCTACTCTCTCACTCCTGACTGTAAAACCCAGGAGTGTCTCTACTCTCTCACTCCTGACTGTTAACCCCAGGAGTGTCTCTACTCTCTCACACCTGACTGTAAACCCCAGGAGTGTCTCTACACTCTCACTCCTGACTGTAAACCCCAGGACTGTCTCTCCGCTCTCAATCCTGACTGTTTACCCCAGGACTGTCTCTACTCTCTCACTCCTGACTGTAAACCCCAGGAGTGTCTCTACTCTCTCACTCCTGACTGTAAACCCCAGGAGTGTCTCTACTCGCTCACCCCTGACGGTAAACCCAAGCACTGTCTCTACACTCTCACTCCTGACTGTAAACCCCAGGACTGTCTCTACTCTCTCACTCCTGACTGTAAAGCCCAGGAGTGTCTCTCCTCTCTCACTCCTGACTGTAAACCCCAGGACTGTCTCTACACTCTCACTCCTGACTGTAAACCCCAGGTAATGTCTCTCCTCCCTAACTCCTGACTGTAAACCTCAGAACTGTCTCTACTCTCTCACTCCTGAGTGTAAACCCCAGCAGAGTCTATACTCTCTCACTCCTGACTGTAAACCCCAGGACTGTCTCTACTCTCTCACTCCTGACTGTAAACCCCAGGACTGTCTCTACTCTCTCACTCCAGACTGCAAACCCCAGGACTGTCTCTTCTCTCTCACTCCTGACTGTAAACCCCAGGACTGTCTCTACACTATCACGCCTGACTGTAAACCCCAGGACTGTCTCTTCTCTCTCACTCCTGACTGTAAAACCTCAGGAGTGTCTCTACTCTCTCACTCCTGACTGTAAACCCCAGGAGTGTCTCTACTCTCTCACTCCTGACTGTAAACCCCAGGAGTGTCTCTACTCTCTCACTCCTGACTGTAAACCCCAGGAGTGTCTCTACTCTCTCACTCCTGACTGTAAACCCCAGGACTGTCTCTACTCACTCACTACTGAATGTAAACCCCAGGAGTGTCTCCACTCTCTCACTCCTGACCATAAACCCCAGGACTGTCTCTACTCTCTCACTAGTGACTGTAAAACCAATTAGTATCTCTACTCTCTCACTCCTGACTGTTAAACCCAGGAGTGTCTCTACTCTCTCACTCCTGACTGTAAACCCCAGGAGTGTCTCTACACTCTCACTCCTGACTGTAAACCCCTGGACTGTCTCTCCTCTCTCACTCCTGACTGTTAACCCCAGGTCTGTCTCTACTCTCTCACTCCTGACTGTAAACCCCAGGAGTGTCTCTACTCTCTCACTCCTGACTGTAAACCCCAGGACTGTCTCTACTCTCTCACTCCTGATTGTAAACCCCAGGAGTGTCTCTACTCTCTCACTCCTGACTGTAAACCCCAGGAGTGTCTCTACTCTCTCAGTCCTGACTGTAAACCCCAGAAGTGTCTCTACTATATCTAACTCCTGACTGTAAACTCCAGAGTGTCTCTACTCTCTCACTCCTGAGTGTAAACCCCAGGACTGTCTCATCTCTCTCACTCCTGACTGTAAACCCCAGGACTGTCTCTACTCTCTCACTCCTGACTGTAAACCCCAGGAGTGTCTCTACTCTCTCACTCCTGACTGTAAACCCCTGGAGTGTCTCTACTCCATCTCTCCTGACTGTAAACCCCTGGAGTGTCTGTACTCTCTCTCTCCTGACTGTAAACCCCAGGACTGTCTCTACACTCTCACGCCTGACTGTAAACCCCTGGACTGTCTCTTCTCTCTCACTCCTGACTGTAAAACCTCAGGAGTGTCTCTACTCTCTCACTCATGACTGTAAACCCCAGGAGTGTCTCTACTCTCTCACTCCTGACTGTAAACCCCTGGAGTGTCTCTCCTCTCTCACTCCTGACTGTAATCCACAGGATTGTCTCTCCTCTCTCACTCCTGACTGTAAAACCCAGGAGTGTCTCTACACTCTCACTCCTGACTGTAAACCCCGGGACAGTCTCTTCTATCTCACTCCTGACTGTAAACTCCAGGACTGACTCTACACTCTCACGCCTGACTGTAAACCCCAGGAGTGTCTCTCTTCTCTCACTCCTGACTGTAAACCCCAGGACTGTCTCTACACTCTCACTCCTGACTGTAAAACCCCAGGACTGTCTCTACTCTCTCACTCCTGACTGTAAACCCCAGGACTGTCTCTACACTCTCACTCCTGTCTGTAAACCCCAGGAGTGTCTCTACTCTCTCACTCCTGACTGTAAACCTGAGGAGTGTCTCTAGTCTCTCACTCCTGACTGTAAAACCCAGGACTGTCTCTACTCTCTCAGCCCTGACTGTAAACCCCAGGACTGTCTCTACTCTCTCACTCCTGACTGTAAAACCCAGGAGTGTCTCTACTCTCTCACTCCTGACTGTTAACCCCAGGAGTGTCTCTACTCTCTCACACCTGACTGTAAACCCCAGGAGTGTCTCTACACTCTCACTCCTGACTGTAAACCCCAGGACTGTCTCTCCGCTCTCAATCCTGACTGTTTACCCCAGGACTGTCTCTACTCTCTCACTCCTGACTGTAAACCCCAGGAGTGTCTCTACTCTCTCACTCCTGACTGTAAACCCCAGGAGTGTCTCTACTCGCTCACCCCTGACGGTAAACCCAAGCACTGTCTCTACACTCTCACTCCTGACTGTAAACCCCAGGACTGTCTCTACTCTCTCACTCCTGACTGTAAAGCCCAGGAGTGTCTCTCCTCTCTCACTCCTGACTGTAAACCCCAGGACTGTCTCTACACTCTCACTCCTGACTGTAAACCCCAGGTAATGTCTCTCCTCCCTAACTCCTGACTGTAAACCTCAGAACTGTCTCTACTCTCTCACTCCTGAGTGTAAACCCCAGCAGAGTCTATACTCTCTCACTCCTGACTGTAAACCCCAGGACTGTCTCTACTCTCTCACTCCTGACTGTAAACCCCAGGACTGTCTCTACTCTCTCACTCCAGACTGCAAACCCCAGGACTGTCTCTTCTCTCTCACTCCTGACTGTAAACCCCAGGACTGTCTCTACACTATCACGCCTGACTGTAAACCCCAGGACTGTCTCTTCTCTCTCACTCCTGACTGTAAAACCTCAGGAGTGTCTCTACTCTCTCACTCCTGACTGTAAACCCCAGGAGTGTCTCTACTCTCTCACTCCTGACTGTAAACCCCAGGAGTGTCTCTACTCTCTCACTCCTGACTGTAAACCCCAGGAGTGTCTCTACTCTCTCACTCCTGACTGTAAACCCCAGGACTGTCTCTACTCACTCACTACTGAATGTAAACCCCAGGAGTGTCTCCACTCTCTCACTCCTGACCATAAACCCCAGGACTGTCTCTACTCTCTCACTAGTGACTGTAAAACCAATTAGTATCTCTACTCTCTCACTCCTGACTGTTAAACCCAGGAGTGTCTCTACTCTCTCACTCCTGACTGTAAACCCCAGGAGTGTCTCTACACTCTCACTCCTGACTGTAAACCCCTGGACTGTCTCTCCTCTCTCACTCCTGACTGTTAACCCCAGGTCTGTCTCTACTCTCTCACTCCTGACTGTAAACCCCAGGAGTGTCTCTACTCTCTCACTCCTGACTGTAAACCCCAGGACTGTCTCTACTCTCTCACTCCTGATTGTAAACCCCAGGAGTGTCTCTACTCTCTCACTCCTGACTGTAAACCCCAGGAGTGTCTCTACTCTCTCAGTCCTGACTGTAAACCCCAGAAGTGTCTCTACTATATCTAACTCCTGACTGTAAACTCCAGAGTGTCTCTACTCTCTCACTCCTGAGTGTAAACCCCAGGACTGTCTCATCTCTCTCACTCCTGACTGTAAACCCCAGGACTGTCTCTACTCTCTCACTCCTGACTGTAAACCCCAGGAGTGTCTCTACTCTCTCACTCCTGACTGTAAACCCCTGGAGTGTCTCTACTCCATCTCTCCTGACTGTAAACCCCTGGAGTGTCTGTACTCTCTCTCTCCTGACTGTAAACCCCAGGACTGTCTCTACACTCTCACGCCTGACTGTAAACCCCTGGACTGTCTCTTCTCTCTCACTCCTGACTGTAAAACCTCAGGAGTGTCTCTACTCTCTCACTCATGACTGTAAACCCCAGGAGTGTCTCTACTCTCTCACTCCTGACTGTAAACCCCAGGAGTGTCTCTACTCTCTCACTCCTGACTGTAAACCCCAGGACTGTCTCTACACTCCCACTCCGAACTGTAAAACCCAGGAGTGTCTCTACACTCTCACTCCTGACTGTAAACCCCAGGACTGTCTCTACTCTCTCACTTCTGACTGAAAACCCCAGGACTGTCTCTACTCTCTCACTCCTGTCTGTAAACCCCAGGAGTGTCTCTACTCTCTCACTCCTGTCTGTAAACCCCAGGAGTGTCTCTAGTCTCCCACTCCTGACTGTAAACCCCAGAAGAGTCTCTATTCTCTCACTCCTGACTGTAAACTCCCGAGTGTCTCTACTCTCTCACTCCTGAGTGTAAACCCCAGGAGTGTCTCTACTCTCTCACTCCTGACTGTAAACCCCACGACTGTCTCTACTCTCTCACTCCGGACTGTAAACCCCAGGACTGTCTCTACTCTCTCACTCCTGACTGTAAACCCCAGGAGTGTCTCTACTCTCTCACTCCTGACTGTAAAGCGCAGGACTGTCTCTTCTCTCTCACTCCTGACTGTAAAACCTCAGGAGTGTCTCTACTCTCTCACTCCTGACTGTAAACCCCAGGACTGTCTCTACTCTCTCACTCCGGACTGTAAACCCAAGGACTGTCTCTACTCTCTCACTCCTGACTGTAAACCCCAGGAGTGTCTCTACTCTCTCACTCCTGACTGTAAAGCGCAGGAGTGTCTCTCCTCTCCCACTCCCGACTGTAAAACCCAGGAGTTTCTCTACACTCTCACTCCTGACTGCAAACCCCAGGACTGTCTCTTCTCTCTCACTCCTGACTGCAAACCCCAGGACTGTCTCTACACTCTCATGCCTGACTGTAAACCCCAGGACTGTCTCTTCTCTCTCACTCCTGACTGTAAAACCTCAGGAGTGTCTCTACTCTCTCACTCCTGACTGTAAACCCCAGGAGTGTCTCTACTCTCTCACTCCTGACTGTAAACCCCAGGACTGTCTCTCCTCTCCCACTCCTGACGGTAAAACCCAGGAGTGTCTCTACTCTCTCACTCCTGACTGTAAACCCCAGGATTGTCTCTACACTCTCACTCCTGACTGTAAACCCTAGGACTGTCTCTACTGTCTCACTCCTGACTGTAAACCCCAGGAGTTTTTCAACTCTCTCACTCCTGACTGTAAACCCCTGGAGTGTCTCTCCTCTCTCACTCCTGACTGTAATCCACAGGATTGTCTCTCCTCTCTCACTCCTGACTGTAAAACCCAGGAGTGTCTCTACACTCTCACTCCTGACTGTAAACCCCGGGACAGTCTCTTCTATCTCACTCCTGACTGTAAACTCCAGGACTGACTCTACACTCTCACGCCTGACTGTAAACCCCAGGAGTGTCTCTCTTCTCTCACTCCTGACTGTAAACCCCAGGACTGTCTCTACACTCTCACTCCTGACTGTAAAACCCCAGGACTGACTCTACTCTCTCACTCCTGACTGTAAACCCCAGGACTGTCTCTACACTCTCACTCCTGTCTGTAAACCCCAGGAGTGTCTCTACTCTCTCACTCCTGACTGTAAACCTGAGGAGTGTCTCTAGTCTCTCACTCCTGACTGTAAAACCCAGGACTGTCTCTACTCTCTCAGCCCTGACTGTAAACCCCAGGACTGTCTCTACTCTCTCACTCCTGACTGTAAAACCCAGGAGTGTCTCTACTCTCTCACTCCTGACTGTTAACCCCAGGAGTGTCTCTACTCTCTCACACCTGACTGTAAACCCCAGGAGTGTCTCTACACTCTCACTCCTGACTGTAAACCCCAGGACTGTCTCTCCGCTCTCAATCCTGACTGTTTACCCCAGGACTGTCTCTACTCTCTCACTCCTGACTGTAAACCCCAGGAGTGTCTCTACTCTCTCACTCCTGACTGTAAACCCCAGGAGTGTCTCTACTCGCTCACTCCTGACTGTAAACCCAAGCACTGTCTCTACACTCTCACTCCTGACTGTAAACCCCAGGACTGTCTCTACTCTCTCACTCCTGACTGTAAAGCCCAGGAGTGTCTCTCCTCTCTCACTCCTGACTGTAAACCCCAGGACTGTCTCTACACTCTCACTCCTGACTGTAAACCCCAGGTAATGTCTCTCCTCCCTAACTCCTGACTGTAAACCTCAGAACTGTCTCTACTCTCTCACTCCTGAGTGTAAACCCCAGCAGAGTCTATACTCTCTCACTCCTGACTGTAAACCCCAGGACTGTCTCTACTCTCTCACTCCTGACTGTAAACCCCAGGACTGTCTCTACTCTCTCACTCCAGACTGCAAACCCCAGGACTGTCTCTTCTCTCTCACTCCTGACTGTAAACCCCAGGACTGTCTCTACACTATCACGCCTGACTGTAAACCCCAGGACTGTCTCTTCTCTCTCACTCCTGACTGTAAAACCTCAGGAGTGTCTCTACTCTCTCACTCCTGACTGTAAACCCCAGGAGTGTCTCTACTCTCTCACTCCTGACTGTAAACCCCAGGAGTGTCTCTACTCTCTCACTCCTGACTGTAAACCCCAGGAGTGTCTCTACTCTCTCACTCCTGACTGTAAACCCCAGGACTGTCTCTACTCACTCACTACTGAATGTAAACCCCAGGAGTGTCTCCACTCTCTCACTCCTGACCATAAACCCCAGGACTGTCTCTACTCTCTCACTCCTGACTGTAAAACCAAGTAGTATCTCTACTCTCTCACTCCTGACTGTTAACCCCAGGAGTGTCTCTACTCTCTCACTCCTGACTGTAAACCCCAGGAGTGTCTCTACACTCTCACTCCTGACTGTAAACCCCTGGACTGTCTCTCCTCTCTCACTCCTGACTGTTAACCCCAGGTCTGTCTCTACTCTCTCACTCCTGACTGTAAACCCCAGGAGTGTCTCTACTCTCTCACTCCTGACTGTAAACCCCAGGACTGTCTCTACTCTCTCACTCCTGATTGTAAACCCCAGGAGTGTCTCTACTCTCTCACTCCTGACTGTAAACCCCAGGAGTGTCTCTACTCTCTCAGTCCTGACTGTAAACACCAGAAGTGTCTCTACTATATCTAACTCCTGACTGTAAACTCCAGAGTGTCTCTACTCTCTCACTCCTGAGTGTAAACCCCAGGACTGTCTCATCTCTCTCACTCCTGACTGTAAACCCCAGGACTGTCTCTACTCTCTCACTCCTGACTGTAAACCCCAGGAGTGTCTCTACTCTCTCACTCCTGACTGTAAACCCCTGGAGTGTCTCTACTCCATCTCTCCTGACTGTAAACCCCTGGAGTGTCTGTACTCTCTCTCTCCTGACTGTAAACCCCAGGACTGTCTCTACACTCTCACGCCTGACTGTAAACCCCTGGACTGTCTCTTCTCTCTCACTCCTGACTGTAAAACCTCAGGAGTGTCTCTACTCTCTCACTCATGACTGTAAACCCCAGGAGTGTCTCTACTCTCTCACTCCTGACTGTAAACCCCAGGAGTGTCTCTACTCTCTCACTCCTGTCTGTAAACCCCAGGACTGTCTCTACACTCCCACTCCGAACTGTAAAACCCAGGAGTGTCTCTACACTCTCACTCCTGACTGTAAACCCCAGGACTGTCTCTACTCTCTCACTTCTGACTGAAAACCCCAGGACTGTCTCTACTCTCTCACTCCTGTCTGTAAACCCCAGGAGTGTCTCTACTCTCTCACTCCTGTCTGTAAACCCCAGGAGTGTCTCTAGTCTCCCACTCCTGACTGTAAACCCCAGAAGAGTCTCTATTCTCTCACTCCTGACTGTAAACTCCCGAGTGTCTCTACTCTCTCACTCCTGAGTGTAAACCCCAGGAGTGTCTCTACTCTCTCACTCCTGACTGTAAACCCCACGACTGTCTCTACTCTCTCACTCCGGACTGTAAACCCCAGGACTGTCTCTACTCTCTCACTCCTGACTGTAAACCCCAGGAGTGTCTCTACTCTCTCACTCCTGACTGTAAAGCGCAGGACTGTCTCTTCTCTCTCACTCCTGACTGTAAAACCTCAGGAGTGTCTCTACTCTCTCACTCCTGACTGTAAACCCCAGGACTGTCTCTACTCTCTCACTCCGGACTGTAAACCCAAGGACTGTCTCTACTCTCTCACTCCTGACTGTAAACCCCAGGAGTGTCTCTACTCTCTCACTCCTGACTGTAAAGCGCAGGAGTGTCTCTCCTCTCCCACTCCCGACTGTAAAACCCAGGAGTTTCTCTACACTCTCACTCCTGACTGCAAACCCCAGGACTGTCTCTTCTCTCTCACTCCTGACTGCAAACCCCAGGACTGTCTCTACACTCTCATGCCTGACTGTAAACCCCAGGACTGTCTCTTCTCTCTCACTCCTGACTGTAAAACCTCAGGAGTGTCTCTACTCTCTCACTCCTGACTGTAAACCCCAGGAGTGTCTCTACTCTCTCACTCCTGACTGTAAACCCCAGGACTGTCTCTCCTCTCCCACTCCTGACGGTAAAACCCAGGAGTGTCTCTACACTCTGACTCCTGACTGTAAACCCCAGGATTGTCTCTACACTCTCACTCCTGACTGTAAACCCTAGGACTGTCTCTACTGTCTCACTCCTGACTGTAAACCCCAGGAGTTTTTCAACTCTCTCACTCCTGACTGTAAACCCCTGGAGTGTCTCTCCTCTCTCACTCCTGACTGTAATCCACAGGATTGTCTCTCCTCTCTCACTCCTGACTGTAAAACCCAGGAGTGTCTCTAAACTCTCACTCCTGACTGTAAACCCCGGGACAGTCTCTTCTATCTCACTCCTGACTGTAAACTCCAGGACTGACTCTACACTCTCACGCCTGACTGTAAACCCCAGGAGTGTCTCTCTTCTCTCACTCCTGACTGTAAACCCCAGGACTGTCTCTACACTCTCACTCCTGACTGTAAAACCCCAGGACTGTCTCTACTCTCTCACTCCTGACTGTAAACCCCAGGACTGTCTCTACACTCTCACTCCTGTCTGTAAACCCCAGGAGTGTCTCTACTCTCTCACTCCTGACTGTAAACCTGAGGAGTGTCTCTAGTCTCTCACTCCTGACTGTAAAACCCAGGACTGTCTCTACTCTCTCAGCCCTGACTGTAAACCCCAGGACTGTCTCTACTCTCTCACTCCTGACTGTAAAACCCAGGAGTGTCTCTACTCTCTCACTCCTGACTGTTAACCCCAGGAGTGTCTCTACTCTCTCACACCTGACTGTAAACCCCAGGAGTGTCTCTACACTCTCACTCCTGACTGTAAACCCCAGGACTGTCTCTCCGCTCTCAATCCTGACTGTTTACCCCAGGACTGTCTCTACTCTCTCACTCCTGACTGTAAACCCCAGGAGTGTCTCTACTCTCTCACTCCTGACTGTAAACCCCAGGAGTGTCTCTACTCGCTCACTCCTGACTGTAAACCCAAGCACTGTCTCTACACTCTCACTCCTGACTGTAAACCCCAGGACTGTCTCTACTCTCTCACTCCTGACTGTAAAGCCCAGGAGTGTCTCTCCTCTCTCACTCCTGACTGTAAACCCCAGGACTGTCTCTACACTCTCACTCCTGACTGTAAACCCCAGGTAATGTCTCTCCTCCCTAACTCCTGACTGTAAACCTCAGAACTGTCTCTACTCTCTCACTCCTGAGTGTAAACCCCAGCAGAGTCTATACTCTCTCACTCCTGACTGTAAACCCCAGGACTGTCTCTACTCTCTCACTCCTGACTGTAAACCCCAGGACTGTCTCTACTCTCTCACTCCAGACTGCAAACCCCAGGACTGTCTCTTCTCTCTCACTCCTGACTGTAAACCCCAGGACTGTCTCTACACTATCACGCCTGACTGTAAACCCCAGGACTGTCTCTTCTCTCTCACTCCTGACTGTAAAACCTCAGGAGTGTCTCTACTCTCTCACTCCTGACTGTAAACCCCAGGAGTGTCTCTACTCTCTCACTCCTGACTGTAAACCCCAGGAGTGTCTCTACTCTCTCACTCCTGACTGTAAACCCCAGGAGTGTCTCTACTCTCTCACTCCTGACTGTAAACCCCAGGACTGTCTCTACTCACTCACTACTGAATGTAAACCCCAGGAGTGTCTCCACTCTCTCACTCCTGACCATAAACCCCAGGACTGTCTCTACTCTCTCACTCCTGACTGTAAAACCAAGTAGTATCTCTACTCTCTCACTCCTGACTGTTAACCCCAGGAGTGTCTCTACTCTCTCACTCCTGACTGTAAACCCCAGGAGTGTCTCTACACTCTCACTCCTGACTGTAAACCCCTGGACTGTCTCTCCTCTCTCACTCCTGACTGTTAACCCCAGGTCTGTCTCTACTCTCTCACTCCTGACTGTAAACCCCAGGAGTGTCTCTACTCTCTCACTCCTGACTGTAAACCCCAGGACTGTCTCTACTCTCTCACTCCTGATTGTAAACCCCAGGAGTGTCTCTACTCTCTCACTCCTGACTGTAAACCCCAGGAGTGTCTCTACTCTCTCAGTCCTGACTGTAAACACCAGAAGTGTCTCTACTATATCTAACTCCTGACTGTAAACTCCAGAGTGTCTCTACTCTCTCACTCCTGAGTGTAAACCCCAGGACTGTCTCATCTCTCTCACTCCTGACTGTAAACCCCAGGACTGTCTCTACTCTCTCACTCCTGACTGTAAACCCCAGGAGTGTCTCTACTCTCTCACTCCTGACTGTAAACCCCTGGAGTGTCTCTACTCCATCTCTCCTGACTGTAAACCCCTGGAGTGTCTCTACTCTCTCTCTCCTGACTGTAAACCCCAGGACTGTCTCTACACTCTCACGCCTGACTGTAAACCCCTGGACTGTCTCTTCTCTCTCACTCCTGACTGTAAAACCTCAGGAGTGTCTCTACTCTCTCACTCATGACTGTAAACCCCAGAAGAGTCTCTATTCTCTCACTCCTGACTGTAAACTCCCGAGTGTCTCTACTCTCTCACTCCTGAGTGTAAACCCCAGGAGTGTCTCTACTCTCTCACTCCTGACTGTAAACCCCACGACTGTCTCTACTCTCTCACTCCGGACTGTAAACCCCAGGACTGTCTCTACTCTCTCACTCCTGACTGTAAACCCCAGGAGTGTCTCTACTCTCTCACTCCTGACTGTAAAGCGCAGGACTGTCTCTTCTCTCTCACTCCTGACTGTAAAACCCAGGACTGTCTCTACACTATCACGCCTGACTGTGAACCCCAGGACTGTCTCTTCTCTCTCACTCCTGACTGTAAAACCTCAGGAGTGTCTCTCCTCTCTCACTCCTGACTGTAAACCCCAGGAGTGTCTCTACTCTCTCACTCCTGACTGTAAACCCCAGGAGTGTCTCTACTCTCTCACTCCTGACTGTAAACCCCAGGAGTGTCTCTACTCTCTCACTCCTGACTGTAAACCCCAGGACTGTCTCTACTCACTCACTACTGAATGTAAACCCCAGGACTGTCTCTACTCTCTCACTCCTGACCATAAACCCCAGGACTGTCTCTACTCTCTCACTCCTGACTGTAAAACCAAGTAGTATCTCTACTCTCTCACTCCTGGCTGTTAACCCCAGGAGTGTCTCTACTCTCTCACTCCTGACTGTAAACCCCAGGAGTGTCTCTACACTCTCACTCCTGACTGTAAACCCCGGGACAGTCTCTTATATCTCACTCCTGACTGTAAACTCCAGGACTGTCTCTACACTCTCACGCCTGACTGTAAACCCCAGGAGTGTCTCTCTTCTCTCACTCCTGACTGTAAACCCCAGTAGTGTCTCTACTCTCTCAGTCCTGACTGTAAACCCCAGAAGTGTCTCTACTCTCTAACTCCTGACTGTAAACTCCAGAGTGTCTCTAATCTCTCACTCCTGAGTGTAAACCCCAGGACTGTCTCATCTCTCTCACTCCTGACTGTAAACCCCAGGACTGTCTCTACTCTCTCACTCCTGACTGTAAAACCCAGGAGTGTCTCTACTCTCTCACTCCTGACTGTAAACCCCAGGACTGTCTCTTCTCTCTCACTCCTGACTGTAATCCCCAGGAGTGTCTGTGCTCTCTCACTCCAGACTGTAAACCCCAGGAGTGTCTCTACTCTCTCACTCCTGACTGTAAAACCCAGGACTGTCTCTTCTCTCTCACTCCTGACTGTAAACCCCAGGAGTTTTTCAACTCTCTCACTCCTGACTGTAAACCCCTGGAGTGTCTCTACTCTCTCACTCCTGACTGTAAACTCCAGGAGTGTCTCTACTCTCTCACTCCTGACTTTAAACCCCAGGAGTGTCTCTACTCTCTCACTCCTGACTGTAAACCCCACGACTGTCTCTACTCTCTCACGCCTGACTGTAAACCCCAGGACTGTCTCTTCTCTCTCACTCCTGACTGTAAAACCTCAGGAGTGTCTCTACTCTCTCACTCCTGACTGTAAACCCCAGGACTGTCTCTACTCTCTCACTCCGGACTGTAAACCCCAGGACTGTCTCTACTCTCTCACTCCTGACTGTAAACCCCAGGAGTGTCTCTACTCTCTCACTCCTGACTGTAAAGCGCAGGAGTGTCTCTCCTCTCCCACTCCCGACTGTAAAACCCAGGAGTTTCTCTACACTCTCACTCCTGACTGCAAACCCGAGGACTGTCTCTTCTCTCTCACTCCTGACTGCAAACCCCAGGACTGTCTCTACACTCTCATGCCTGACTGTAAACCCCAGGACTGTCTCTTCTCTCTCACTCCTGACTGTAAAACCTCAGGAGTGTCTCTACTCTCTCACTCCTGACTGTAAACCCCAGGAGTGTCTCTACTCTCTCACTCCTGACTGTAAACCCCAGGACTGTCTCTCCTCTCCCACTCCTGACGGTAAAACCCAGGAGTGTCTCTACACTCTCACTCCAGACTGTAAACCCCAGGATTGTCTCTACACTCTCACTCCTGACTGTAAACCCTAGGACTGTCTCTACTGTCTCACTCCTGACTGTAAACCCCAGGAGTTTTTCAACTCTCTCACTCCTGACTGTAAACCCCAGGAGTGTCTCTCCTCTCTCACTCCTGACTGTAATCCGCAGGATTGTCTCTCCTCTCTCACTCCTGACTGTAAAACCCAGGAGTGTCTCTACACTCTCACTCCTGACTGTAAACCCCGGGACAGTCTCTTCTATCTCACTCCTGACTGTAAACGCCAGGACTGTCTCTACACTCTCACGCCTGACTGTAAACCCCAGGAGTGTCTCTCTTCTCTCACTCCTGACTGTAAACCCCAGGACTGTCTCTACACTCTCACTCCTGACTGTAAAACCCCAGGACTGTCTCTACTCTCTCACTCCTGACTGTAAACCCCAGGACTGTCTCTACACTCTCACTCCTGTCTGTAAACCCCAGGAGTGTCACTACTCTCTCACTCCTGACTGTAAACCTGAGGAGTGTCTCTAGTCTCTCACTCCTGACTGTAAACCCCAGGACTGTCTCTACTCTCTCAGCTCTGACTGTAAACCCCAGGACTGTCTCAACTCTCTCACTCCTGACTGTAAAACCCAGGAGGGTCTCTACTCTCTCACTCCTGACTGTTAACCCCAGGAGTGTCTCTACTCTCTCACACCTGACTGTAAACCCCAGGAGTGTCTCTACACTCTCACTCCTGACTGTAAACCCCAGGACTGTCTCTCCGCTCTCAATCCTGACTGTTAACCCCAGGACTGTCTCTACTCTCTCACTCCTGACTGTAAACCCCAGGAGTGTCTCTACTCTCTCACTCCTGACTGTAAACCCCAGGAGTGTCTCTACTCGCTCACTCCTGACTGTAAACCCAAGCACTGTCTCTACACTCTCACTCCTGACTGTAAACCCCAGGACTGTCTCTACTCTCTCACTCCTGACTGTAAAGCCCAGGAGTGTCTCTCCTCTCTCACTCCTGACTGTAAACCCCAGGACTGTCTCTACACTCTCACTCCTGACTGTAAACCCCAGGTAATGTCTCTCCTCCCTAACTCCTGACTGTAAACCTCAGGACTGTCTCTACTCTCTCACTCCTGAGTGTAAACCCCAGCAGAGTCTATACTCTCTCACTCCTGACTGTAAACCCCAGGACTGTCTCTACTCTCTCACTCCTGACTGTAAACCCCAGGACTGTCTCTACTCTCTCACTCCAGACTGTAAACCCCAGCACTGTCACTACTCTCTCACTCCTGTCTGTAAACCCCAGGAGTGTCTCTCCTCTCTCACTCCTGACTGTAAACCCCAGGAGTGTATCTACTCTCTCACTCCTGACTGTAAACCCCAGGAGTGTCTCTCCTCTCTCACTCCTGACTGTAAACCCCAGGACTGTCTCTTCTCTCTCACGCCTGACTGGAAACCCCAGGAGTGTCTCTACTCTCTCACTCCTGAATGTAAACCCCTGGAGTGTCTCTACTCTCTCACTGCTTCCTGTAAACCCCAAGAGTGTCTCTACTCTCTCACTCCTGACTGTAAACCCCAGAAGTGTCTCTACTCTCTCACTCCTGACTGTAAACCCCAGGAGTGTCTCTACGCTCTCACTCCTGACTGTAAACCCCAGGACAGTCTCTACTCTCTCACTCTTGACTGTAAACCCCAGGACTGTCTCTACACTCTCACTCCTGACTGTAAACGCCAGGAGTGTCTCTACTCTCTCACTCCTGACTGTAAACCCCAGGACTGTCTCTACTCTCTCACTCCTGACTGTAAACCCCAGGAGTGTCTCTACTCTCTCACTCCTGAGTGTAAACCCCAGGAGTGTCTCTACTCTCTCACTCCTGACTGTAAACCCCAGGACTGTCTCTACTCACTCACTACTGAATGTAAACCCCAGGAGTGTCTCTTCTCTCTCACTCCTGACCATAAACCCCAGGACTGTCTCTACTCTCTCATTCCTGACTGTAAAACCAAGTAGTATCTCTACTCTCTCACTCCTGACTGTTAACCCCAGGAGTGTCTCTACTCTCTCACTCCTGACTGTAAACCCCAGGAGTGTCTCTACACTCTCACTCCTGACTGTAAACCCCTGGACTGTCTCTCCTCTCTCACTCCTGACTGTTAACCCCAGGTCTGTCTCTACTCTCTCACTCCTGACTGTAAACCCCAGGAGTGTCTCTACTCTCTCACTCCTGACTGTAAACCCCAGGACAGTCTCTACTCTCTCACTCCTGATTGTAAACCCCATGAGTGTCTCTACTCTCTCACTCCTGACTGTAAACCCCAGGAGTGTCTCTACTCTCTCAGTCCTGACTGTAAACCCCAGAAGTGTCTCTACTCTCTAACTCCTGACTGTAAACTCCAGAGTGTCTCTACTCTCTCACTCCTGAGTGTAAACCCCAGGACTGTCTCATCTCTCTCACTCCTGACTGTAAACCCCAGGACTGTCTCTACTCTCTCACTCCTGACTGTAAACCCCAGGAGTGTCTCTACTCTCTCACTCCTGACTGTAAACCCCTGGAGTGTCTCTAGTCCATCTCTCCTGACTGTAAACCCCTGGAGTGTCTCTACTCTCTCTCTCCTGACTGTAAACCCCAGGACTGTCTCTACTCTCCCACTCCTGACTGTAAAACCCAGGAGTGTCTCTACACTCTCACTCCTGACTGTAAACCCCAGCACTGTCTCTACCCTCTCACTCCTGACTGTAAACCCCAGGACTGTCTCTACTCTCTCACTCCTGACTGTAAACCCGAGGACACTCTCTACTCTCTCACTCCTGTCTGTAAACCCCAGGACTGTCTCTACTCTCTCACTCCTGACTGTGAACCCCAGGACTGTCTCTACTCTCTCACTCCTGACTGTTAACCCCAGGACTGTATCTACTCTCTCACTCCTGTCTGTAAACCCCAGGAGTGTCTCTACTCTCTCACTCCTGACTGTAAACCCCAGGAGTGTCTCTAGTCTCTCACTCCTGACTGTAAACCCCAGAAGTTTCTCTATTCCCTCACTCCTGACTGTAAACTCCAGAGTGTCTCTACTCTCTCACTCCTGAGTGTAAACCCCAGGAGTGTCTCTACTCTCTCACTCCTGACGATATTCCCCACGGCTGTCTCTACTCTCTCAGGCCTGACTGTAAACCCCAGGAGTTTCTCTACTCTCTCAATCCTGATTGTAAAACCCAGGACTGTCCCGACTCTCTCACTCCTGACTGTAAACCCCAGACTGTCTCTACTCTCTCACTTCTGACTGTAAACCCCAGGAGTGTCTCTTCTCTCTCTCCCCCTGACTGTAAACCCAGGAGTGTCTCCACTCTCTCACTCCTGATAGTAAACCCAAGCACTGTCTCTTCTCTCTCACTCCTGACTGTAAACCCCAGGACTGTCTCTACTCTCTCACTCCTGACTGTAAACCCCCAGGACTGTCTCTACTCTCTCACTCCTGTCTGTAAACCACAGGAGTGTCTCTACTCTCTCACTCCTGACTGTAAACCCCAGGAGTGTCTCTAGTCTCTCACTCCTGACTGTAAACCCCAGAAGTGTCTCTATTCCCTCACTCCTGACTGTAAACCCCATGATTGTCTCTACTCTCTCACTCCAGACGATATTCCCCAGGAGTGTCTCTACTCTCTCAGTCCTGACTGTAAACCCCAGGTAATGTCTCTCCTCTCTAACTCCTGACTGTAAACCTCAGGACTGTCTCTACTCTCTCACTCCTGAGTGTAAACCCCAGGAGAGTCTATACTCTCTCACTCCTGACCGTAAACCCCAGGACTGTCTGTACTCTCTCACTCCTGACTGTAAACCCCAGGAGTGTTTCTCCTCTCTCACCCCTGACTGTAAAACCCCAGGAGTGTCTCTACTCTCTCACCTCCTGACTGTAAACCCCAGGAGTGTCTCTCACTCCTGACTGTAAACCGCAGGAGTGTCTCTCCTTCCCACTCCTGACTGTAAAACCCAGGAGTGTCTCTACTCTCTCACTCCTGACTGTAAACCCGCAGGAGTGTCTCTCCTCTCCCACTCCTGACTGTAAAATCCAGGAGTGTCCTCTACACTCTCACTCCTGACTGTAACCCCAGGACCTGTCTCTTCTCTCTCACTCCTGACTGTAAATCCCAGGACTGTCTCGAAACTCTCACGACTGACTGTAAACCCCAAGAGTTTTTCTAATCTCTCACTCCTGACTGTAAACCCCTGGAGTGTCTCTACTCTCTCACTCCGGACTGTAAACTCCAGAGTGGTCTCTACTCTCTTACTCCTGAGTGTAAACCCCAGGACTGTCTCTACTCTCTCACTCCTGACTGTAAACCCCAGGACTGTCTCTACTCTCTCACTCCAGACGATATTCCCCAGGACTATCTCTAGTCTCCCACTCCTGACTGTAAAACCCAAGAGTGTCTCTTACTCTCTCACTCCTGACTGTAAATCCCAGGACTGTCTCTACTCTCTCACTCCTGAATGTAAAACCCCAGGACTGTCTGTACTATCTCACTCCTGAGTGTAAAACACAGGCGAGTCTCTACTCTCTCACTCCTGACTGTAAACCCCAGGACTGTCTCTACTCTCTCACATCCTGACTGTAAACCCCAGGACTGTCTCTACTCTCTCACTCCTGTCTGTAAACCCCAGGACTGTCTCTACTCTCTCACTTCCTGACTGTAAACCCCAGGAGTGTCTCTACTCTCTCACTCCTGACTGTTAACCCCAGGACTGTATCTACTCTCTCACTCCTGTCTGTAAACCCCAGGAGTGTCTCTACTCTCTCACTCCTGACTGTAAACCCCAGGAGTGTCTCTAGTCTCTCACTCCTGACTGTAAACCCCAGAAGTGTCTCTATTCCCTCACTCCTGACTGTAAATTCCAGAGTGTCTCTACTCTCTCACTCCTGAGTGTAAACCCCAGGAGTTTCTCTACTCTCTCACTCCTGACGATATTCCCCACGACTGTCTCTACTCTCTCAGTCCTGACTGTAAACCCCAGGAGTTTCTCTACTCTCTCAATCCTGATTGTAAATCCCAGGACTGTCTCTACTCTCTCACTCCTGACTGTAAACCCCAGGACTGTCTGTACTCTCTCACTCCTGAGTGTAAACCCCAGGAGAGTCTCTACTCTCTCACTCCTGACTGTAAACCCCAGGACAGTCTCTACTCTCTCACTCCTGTCTGTAAACCCCAGGAGTGACTCTCCTCTCTCACTCCTGACAGTAAACCCCAGGAAGGTCTCTTCTCTCTCACTCCTGACTGTTAACCCCAGGAGTGTCTCTACTCTCTCACTCCTGACTGTAAACCCCAGGACTGTCTCTACTCTCTCACTCCTGACTGTAAACCCCTGGAGTGTCTCTACTCTCTCACTCCTGACTGTAAAACCCAGGAATGTCTCTACACTCTCACTCCTGACTGTAAACCCCAGGACTGTCTCTTCTCTCCCACTCCTGACTGTAAACCGCAGGACTGTCTCTACACTCTCACTCCTGACTGTAAACCCCAGGAGTTTTTCTACTCTCTCACTCCTTACTGTAAACCCCTGGAGTGTCTCTACTCTCTCACTCCTGACTGTAAACTCCAGGAGTGTCTCTACTCTCTCACTCCTGACTGTAAACCTCAGGAGTTTCTCTACTCTCTCACTCCTGACTGTAAACCCCAGGACTGTCTCTTCTCTCTCACTCCTGACTGTAAATCACAGGACGGTCTCTACACTATCACGCCTCACTGTTACCCCCAGGACTGTCTCTACTCTCTCACTCCTGACTGTAAACCCCAGGAGTGTCTCTACTCTCTCACTCCTGTCTGTAACCCCAGGAGTGTCTCAAACCTCTCACTCCTGACTGTAAACCCCAGGACTGTCTCTCCTCTCCCACTGCTGACTGCAACACCCAGGAGTGTCTCTACACTCTCACTCCTGACTGTAAACACCAGAAGTGTCTCTATTCCCTCACTCCTGACTGTAAACTCCAGAGTGTCTCTACTCTCTCACTCGTGAGTGTAAACCCCAGGACTGTCTCTACAAACTCACTCCTGACTGTAATCCCCATGAGTGTCTCTACTCTCTCACTCCTGACGATATTCCCCAGGACTGTCTCTACTCTCTCAGTCCTGACTGTAAAACCCAGGACTGTCTCTACTCTCTCACTCCTGACTGTAAACCCCAGGACTGTCTGTACTCTCTCACTCCTGAGTGTAAACCCCAGGAGAGTCTCTACTCTCTCACTCCTGACTGTAAACCCCAGGACTGTCCCGACTCTCTCACTCCTGACTGTAAACCCCAGGACTGTCTCTACTCTCTCACTCCTGACTGTAAACCCCAGGAGTGTCTCCACTCTCTCACTCCTGTTGTAAACCCCAGGAGTGTCTCCACTCTCTCACTCCTGACTGTAAACCCCTGAAGTGTCTCTATTCCCTCACTCCTGACTGTAAACTCCAGAGTGTCTCTACTCTCTCACCCCTGACTGTAAACCCCAGGACTGTTTCTACAGTCTCACTCCTGACTGTAAACCCCAGGAGTGTCTCTACTCTCTCACTCCTGACTTTAAACCCCAGGACTGTCTCTACTCTCTCACTCCTGACTGTAAACCCCAGGAGCATCTCTACTCTCTCACTCCTGACTGTAAAACCCTGGAATGTCTCTACACTCTCACTCCTGACTGTAAACCCCAGGACTGTCTCTACTCTCTCACTCCTGACTGTAAACCCCAGGACTGTCTCTACCCTCTCACTCCTGACTGTAAACCCCAGGAGTGTCTCTACTCTCTCACTCCTGACTGTAAACCCCAGGACTTTCTCTCCTCTCTCAATCCTGACTGTTAACCCCAGGACTGTCTCTACTCTCTCACTCCTAACTGTAAACCCCTGGACTGTCTCTACTCTCTCACTCCTGACTGTAAACCCCAGGAGTGTCTCTACTCGCTCACTCCTGACTGTAAACCCAAGCACTGTCTCTACTCTCTCACTCCTGACTGTAAACCCCAGGACTGTCTCTACTCTCTCACTCCTGACTGTAAATCCCAGGAATGACTCTACACTCTCACTCCTGACTGTAAACCCCAGGTAATGTCTCTCCTCTCTGACTCCTGACTGTAAACCTCAGGACTGTCTCTACTCTCTCACTCCTGAGTGTAAACCCCAGGAGAGTCTATACTCTCTCACTCCTGACCGTAAACCCCAGGACTGTCTCTACTCTCTCACTCCTGACTGTAAACTCCAGGACTGTCTCTACTCTCTCACCCCAGTCTGTAAACTCCAGGACTGTCTCTACTCTCTCACTCCTGTCTGTAAACCCCAGGAGTGTTTCTCCTCTCTCACCCCTGACTGTAAACCCCAGGAGTGTCTCTACTCTCTCACTCCTGACTGAAAACCCCAGGAGTGTCTCTACTCTCTCACTCCTGACTGTAAACCGCAGGAGTGTCTCTTCTCTCCCCCTCCTGACTGTAAAACCCAGGAGTGTCTCTACTCTCTCACTCCTGACTGTAAACCGAAGGAGTGTCTCTCCTCTCCCACTCCTGACTGTAAAACCCAGGAGTGTCTCTACACTCTCACTCCTTACTGTAAACCCCAGGACTGTCTCTACTCTCTCACTCCTGACTGTAAATCCCAGGACTGTCTCGAAACTCTCACGACTGACTGTAAACCCCAAGAGATTTTCTACTCTCTCACTCCTGACTGTAAACCCCTGGAGTGTCTCTACTCTCTCACTCCTGACTGTAAACCCCAGGAGTGTCTCTACTCTCTCACTCCTGACTGTAAACCCCAGGACTGTCTCTACTCTCTCACTCCGGACTGTAAACCCCAGGACTGTCTCTACTCTCCCACTCCTGACTGTAAAACCCAGGAGTGTCTCTACACTCTCACTCCTGACTGTAAACCCCAGCACTGTCTCTACTCTCTCACTCCTGACTGTAAACCCCAGGACTGTCTCTACTCTCTCACTCCTGTCTGTAAACCCCAGGAGTGTCTCTACTCTCTCAGTCCTGACTGTAAACCCCAGGAGTGTCTCCAGTCTCTCACTCCTGACTGTAAACCCCAGAAGTGTCTCTATGCCCTCACTCCGGACTGTAAACTCCAGAGTGTCTCTACTCTCTCACTCCTGAGTGTAAACCCCAGGACTGTCTCTACTCTCTCACTCCTGACTGTAAACCCCATGAGTGTCTCTACTCTCTCACTCCAGACGATATTCCCCAGGACTGTCTCTAGTCTCTCACTCCTGACTGTAAAACCCAGGAGTGTCTCTACTCTCTCAATCCTGACTGTAAATCCCAGGACTGTCTCTACTCTCTCACTCCTGAATGTAAACCCCAGGACTGTCTGTACTCTCTCACTCCTGAGTGTAAACCACAGGAGAGTCTATACTCTCTCACTCCTGACTGTAAACCCCAGGACTGTCTCTACTCTCTCACTCCTGACTGTAAACCCCAGGACTGTCTCTACTCTCTCACTCCTGACTGTAAACCCGAGGACACTCTCTACTCTCTCACTCCTGTCTGTAAACCCCAGGACTGTCTCTACTCTCTCACTCCTGACTGTAAACCCCAGGAGTGTCCCTACTCTCTCACTCCTGACTGTTAACCCCAGGACTGTATCTACTCTCTCACTCCTGTCTGTAAACCCCAGGAGTGTCTCAACTCTCTCACTCCTGACTGTAAACCCCAGGACTGTCTCTAGTCTCTCTCTCCTGACTGTAAACCCCAGAAGTGTCTCTATTCCCTCACTCCTGACTGTAAACTCCAGAGTGTCTCTACTCTCTCACTCCTGACGATATTCCCCACGACTGTCTCTACTCTCTCAGTCCTGACTGTAAACCCCAGGAGTTTCTCTACTCTCTCAATCCTGATTGTAAATCCCAGGACTGTCTCTACTCTCTCACTCCTGACTGTAAACCCCAGGACTGTCTCTACTCTCTCACTCCTGACTGTAAACTCCAGGACTGTCTCTACTCTCTCACCCCAGTCTGTAAACTCCAGGACTGTCTCTACTCTCTCACTCCTGTCTGTAAACCCCAGGAGTGTTTCTCCTCTCTCACCCCTGACTGTAAACCCCAGGAGTGTCTCTACTCTCTCACTCCTGACTGAAAACCCCAGGAGTGTCTCTACTCTCTCACTCCTGACTGTAAACCGCAGGAGTGTCTCTCCTCTCCCACTCCTGACTGTAAAACCCAGGAGTGTCTCTACTCTCTCACTCCTGACTGTAAACCGAAGGAGTGTCTCTCCTCTCCCACTCCTGACTGTAAAACCCAGGAGTGTCTCTACACTCTCACTCCTTACTGTAAACCCCAGGACTGTCTCTACTCTCTCACTCCTGACTGTAAATCCCAGGACTGTCTCGAAACTCTCACGACTGACTGTAAACCCCAAGAGTTTTTCTACTCTCTCACTCCTGACTGTAAACCCCTGGAGTGTCTCTACTCTCTCACTCCTGACTGTAAACCCCAGGAGTGTCTCTACTCTCTCACTCCTGACTGTAAACCCCAGTACTGTCTCTACTCTCTCACTCCGGACTGTAAACCCCAGGACTGTCTCTACTCTCCCACTCCTGACTGTAAAACCCAGGAGTGTCTCTACACTCTCACTCCTGACTGTAAACCCCAGCACTGTCTCTACTCTCTCACTCCTGACTGTAAACCCCAGGACTGTTTCTACTCTCTCACTCCTGTCTGTAAACCCCAGGAGTGTCTCTACTCTCTCAGTCCTGACTGTAAACCCCAGGAGTGTCTCCAGTCTCTCACTCCTGACTGTAAACCCCAGAAGTGTCTCTATGCCCTCACTCCGGACTGTAAACTCCAGAGTGTCTCTACTCTCTCACTCCTGAGTGTAAACCCCAGGACTGTCTCTACTCTCTCACTCCTGACTGTAAACCCCATGAGTGTCCCTACTCTCTCACTCCAGACGATATTCCCCAGGACTGTCTCTAGTCTCTCACTCCTGACTGTAAAACCCAGGAGTGTCTCTACTCTCTCAATCCTGACTGTAAATCCCAGGACTGTCTCTACTCTCTCACTCCTGAATGTAAACCCCAGGACTGTCTGTACTCTCTCACTCCTGAGTGTAAACCACAGGAGAGTCTATACTCTCTCACTCCTGACTGTAAACCCCAGGACTGTCTCTACTCTCTCACTCCTGACTGTAAACCCCAGGACTGTCTCTACTCTCTCACTCCTGACTGTAAACCCGAGGACACTCTCTACTCTCTCACTCCTGTCTGTAAACCCCAGGACTGTCTCTACTCTCTCACTCCTGACTGTAAACCCCAGGAGTGTCCCTACTCTCTCACTCCTGACTGTTAACCCCAGGACTGTATCTACTCTCTCACTCCTGTCTGTAAACCCCAGGAGTGTCTCTACTCTCTCACTCCTGACTGTAAACACCAGGACTGTCTCTAGTCTCTCTCTCCTGACTGTAAACCCCAGAAGTGTCTCTATTCCCTCACTCCTGACTGTAAACTCCAGAGTGTCTCTACTCTCTCACTCCTGAGTGTAAACCCCAGGAGTGTCCCTACTCTCTCACTCCTGACGATATTCCCCACGACTGTCTCTACTCTCTCAGTCCTGACTGTAAACCCCAGGAGTTTCTCTACTCTCTCAATCCTGATTGTAAATCCCAGGACTGTCTCTACTCTCTCACTCCTGACTGTAAACCCCAGGACTGTCTGTACTCTCTCACTCCTGAGTGTAAACCCCAGGAGAGTCTCTACTCTCTCACTCCTGACTGTAAACCTCAGGACAGTCTCTACTCTCTCACTCCTGTCTGTAAACCCCAGGAGTGTTTCTCCTCTCTCACCCCTGACTGTAAACCCCAGGAGTGTCTCTACTCTCTCACTCCTGACTGAAAACCCCAGGAGTGTCTCTACTCTCTCAGTCCTGACTGTAAACCGCAGGAGTGTCTCTCCTCTCCCACTCCTGACTGTAAAACCCAGGAGTGTCTCTACTTTCTCACTCCTGACTGTAAACCGAAGGAGTGTCTCTCCTCTCCCACTCCTGACTGTAAAACCCAGGAGTGTCTCTACACTCTCACTCCTGACTGTAAACCCCAGGACTGTCTCTTCTCTCTCACTCCTGACTGTAAATCCCAGGACTGTCTCGAAACTCTCACGACTGACTGTAAACCCCAAGAGTTTTTCTACTCTCTCACTCCTGACTGTAAACCCCTGGAGTGTCTCTACTCTCTCACTCCTGACTGTAAACCCCAGGAGTGTCTCTACTCTCTCACTCCTGACTGTAAACCCCAGGACTGTCTCTACTCTCTCACTCCGGACTGTAAACCCCAGGACTGTCTCTACTCTCCCACTCCTGACTGTAAAACCCAGGAGTGTCTCTACACTCTCACTCCTGACTGTAAACCCCAGCACTGTCTTTACTCTCTCACTCCTGACTGTAAACCCCAGGACTGTCTCTACTCTCTCACTCCTGTCTGTAAACCCCAGGAGTGTCTCTACTCTCTCAGTCCTGACTGTAAACCCCAGGAGTGTCTCCAGTCTCTCACTCCTGACTGTAAACCCCAGGACTGTCTGTATGCCCTCACTCCGGACTGTAAACTCCAGAGTGTCTCTACTCTCTCACTCCTGAGTGTAAACCCCAGGACTGTCTCTACTCTCTCACTCCTGACTGTAAACCCCATGAGTGTCTCTACTCTCTCACTCCAGACGATATTCCCCAGGACTGTCTCTAGTCTCTCACTCCTGACTGTAAAACCCAGGAGTGTCTCTACTCTCTCAATCCTGACTGTAAATCCCAGGACTGTCTCTACTCTCTCACTCCTGAATGTAAACCCCAGGACTGTCTGTACTCTCTCACTCCTGAGTGTAAACCACAGGAGAGTCTATACTCTCTCACTCCTGACTTTAAACCCCAGGACTGTCTCTACTCTCTCACTCCTGACTGTAAACCCCAGGACTGTCTCTACTCTCTCACTCCTGACTGTAAACCCGAGGACACTCTCTACTCTCTCAGTCCTGTCTGTAAACCCCAGGACTGTATCTACTCTCTCACTCCTGTCTGTAAACCCCAGGAGTGTCTCTACTCTCTCACTCCTGACTGTAAACCCCAGGACTGTCTCTAGTCTCTCTCTCCTGACTGTAAACCCCAGAAGTGTCTCTATTCCCTCACTCCTGACTGTAAACTCCAGAGTGTCTCTACTCTCTCACTCCTGAGTGTAAACCCCAGGAGTGTCTCTACTTTCTCACTCCTGACGATATTCCCCACGACTGTCTCTACTCTCTCAGTCCTGACTGTAAACCCCAGGAGTTTCTCTACTCTCTCAATCCTGATTGTAAATCCCAGGACTGTCTCTACTCTCTCACTCCTGACTGTAAACCCCAGGACTGTCTGTACTCTCTCACTCCTGACTGCAAACCCCAGGACAGTCTCTACTATCTCACTCCTGTCTGTAAACCCCAGGAGTGTCTCTCCTCTCTCACTCCTGACAGTAAACCCCAGGAAGGTCTCTTCTCTCTCACTCCTGACTGTAAACCCCTGGAGTGTCTCTACTCTCTCACTCCTGACTGTAAACCCCAGGAGTGTCTCTACTCTCTCACTCCTGACTTTAAACCCCAGGAATGTCTCTACTCTCTCACTCCTGACTGTTAACCCCAGGAGCGTCTCTACTCTCTCACTCCTGACTGTAAACACCAGAAGTGTCTCTATTCCCTCACTCTTGACTGTAAACTCCAGAGAGTCTCTACTCTCTCACTCGTGAGTGTAAACCCCAGGACTGTCTCTTCAAACTCACTCCTGACTGTAATCCCCATGAGTGTCTCTACTCTCTGACTCCTGACGATATTCCCCAGGACTGTCTCTACTCTCTCAGTCCTGACTGTAAAACCCAGGACTGTCTCTACTCTCTCACTCCTGACTGTAAACCCCAGGACTGTCTGTACTCTCTCACTCCTGAGTGTAAACTCCAGGACTGTCTGTACTCTCTCACTCCTGAGTGTAAACCCCAGGAGAGTCTCTACTCTCTCACTCCTGACTGTAAACCCCAGGACTGTCTCTACTCTCTCACTCCTGACTGTAAACCCCAGGACTGTCTGTACTCTCTCACTCCTGAGTGTAAACCCCAGGACTGTCTGTACTCTCTCACTCCTGAGTGTAAACCCCAGGAGAGTCTCTACTCTCTCACTCCTGACTGTAAACCCCAGGACAGTCTCTACTCTCTCACTCCTGTCTGTAAACCCCAGGAGTGTCTCTACTCTCTCACTCCTGACTGTAAACCCCTGGAGTGTCTCTACTCTCTCACTCC
Organism: Isurus oxyrinchus; assembly: GCA_026770705.1. Classification (NCBI taxonomy): domain Eukaryota; kingdom Metazoa; phylum Chordata; class Chondrichthyes; order Lamniformes; family Lamnidae; genus Isurus; species Isurus oxyrinchus. The sequence goes on from JANJGN010000389.1 coordinate 376,814, forward strand.
TGACTGTAAACCCCAGGAGTGTCTCTACTCTCTCACTCCTGACTTTAAACCCCAGGACTGTCTCTACTCTCTCACTCCTGACTGTTAACCCCAGGAGCGTCTCTACTCTCTCACTCCTGACTGTAAAACCCAGGAATGTCTCTACACTCTCACTCCTGACTGTAAACCCCAGGACTGTCTCTTCTCTCCCACTCCTGACTGAAAACCGCAGGTCTGTCTCTACACTCTCACTCCTGACTGTAAACCCCAGGAGTTTTTCTACTCTCTCACTCCTTACTGTAAACCCCTGGAGTGTCTCTACTCTCTCACTCCTGACTGTAAACTCCAGGAGTGTCTCTACTCTCTCACTCCTGACTGTAAACCGCAGGAGTTTCTCTACTCTCTCACTCCTGACTGTAAACCCCAGGACTGTCTCTTCTCTCTCACTCCTGACTGTAAATCACAGGACGGTCTCTACACTATCACGCCTGACTGTTATCCCCAGGACTGTCTCTACTCTCTCACTCCTGACTGTAAACCCCAGGAGTGTCTCTACTCTCTCACTCCTGTCTGTAACCCCAGGAGTGTCTCTAACCTCTCACTCCTGACTGTAAACCCCAGGACTGTCTCTCCTCTCCCACTCCTGACTGCAAAACCCAGGAGTGTCTCTACACTCTCACTCCTGACTGTAAACACCAGAAGTGTCTCTATTCCCTCACTCCTGACTGTAAACTCCAGAGTGTCTCTACTCTCTCACTCGTGAGTGTAAACCCCAGGACTGTCTCTACAAACTCACTCCTGACTGTAATCCCCATGAGTGTCTCTACTCTCTCACTCCTGACGATATTCCCCAGGACTGTCTCTACTCTCTCAGTCCTGACTGTAAAACCCAGGACTGTCCCTACTCTCTCACTCCTGACTGTAAACCCCAGGACTGTCTGTACTCTCTCACTCCTGAGTGTAAACTTGAGGAGAGTCTCTACTCTCTCACTCCTGACTGTAAACCCCAGGACTGTCTCTACTCTCTCACTCCTGACTGTAAACCCCAGGACTGTCTCTACTCTCTCACTCCTGACAGTAAACCCGAGGACAGTCTCTACTCTCTCAGTCCTGTCTGTAAACCCCAGGAGTCTCTCTACTCCCTCACTCCAGACTCTAAACCCCAGGAGTGTCTCTCCTCTCTCACTCCTGACAGTAAACCCCAGGACTGTCTCTTCTCTCTCACTCTTGACTGTAAACCCCAGGAGTGTCTCTACTCTTTCACTCCTGACTGTAAACCCCAGGACTGTCTCTACTCTCTCACTCCTGACTGTAAACCCCTGGAATGTCTCTTCTCTCTCACTCCTGACTTTAAACCCCAGTAGTGTCTCTACTCTCTCACTCCTGACTGTAAACCCCAGGACTGTCTCTACTCTCTCACTCCTGACTGTAAACCCCAGGACTGTCTCTACTCTCTCACTCCAGACTCTAAACCCCAGGAGTGTCTCTCCTCTCTCACTCCTGACAGTAAACCCCAGGACTGTCTCTTCTCTCTCACTCCTGACTGTAAACCCCAGGAGTGTCTCTACTCTCTCACTCCTGAGTGTAAACCCCAGAAGTATCTCTACTCTCTCACTCCTGACTGTTAAACCCAGGAGTGTCTTTACTCTCTCCCTCCTGACTGTAAACCCCAGGAGTCTCTACTCTCTCACTCCTGACTTTAAACCCCAGGACTGTCTCTACTCTCTCACTCCTGACTGTAAACCCCAGGAGCGTCTCTATTCTCTCACTCCTGACTGTAAATCCCAGGACTGTCTCTACTCTCTCACTCCTGAATGTAAACCCCAGGACTGTCTGTACTCTCTCACTCCTGAGTGTAAACCACAGGAGAGTCTATACTCTCTCACTCCTGACTGTAAACCCCAGGACTGTCTCTACTCTCTCACTCCTGACTGTAAACCCCAGGACTGTCTCTACTCTCTCACTCCTGACTGTAAACCCGAGGACACTCTCTACTCTCTCACTCCTGTCTGTAAACCCCAGGACTGTCTCTACTCTCTCACTCCTGACTGTAAACCCCAGGAGTGTCCCTACTCTCTCACTCCTGACTGTTAACCCCAGGACTGTATCTACTCTCTCACTCCTGTCTGTAAACCCCAGGAGTGTCTCTACTCTCTCACTCCTGACTGTAAACACCAGGACTGTCTCTAGTCTCTCTCTCCTGACTGTAAACCCCAGAAGTGTCTCTATTCCCTCACTCCTGACTGTAAACTCCAGAGTGTCTCTACTCTCTCACTCCTGAGTGTAAACCCCAGGAGTGTCCCTACTCTCTCACTCCTGACGATATTCCCCACGACTGTCTCTACTCTCTCAGTCCTGACTGTAAACCCCAGGAGTTTCTCTACTCTCTCAATCCTGATTGTAAATCCCAGGACTGTCTCTACTCTCTCACTCCTGACTGTAAACCCCAGGACTGTCTGTACTCTCTCACTCCTGAGTGTAAACCCCAGGAGAGTCTCTACTCTCTCACTCCTGACTGTAAACCTCAGGACAGTCTCTACTCTCTCACTCCTGTCTGTAAACCCCAGGAGTGTTTCTCCTCTCTCACCCCTGACTGTAAACCCCAGGAGTGTCTCTACTCTCTCACTCCTGACTGAAAACCCCAGGAGTGTCTCTACTCTCTCAGTCCTGACTGTAAACCGCAGGAGTGTCTCTCCTCTCCCACTCCTGACTGTAAAACCCAGGAGTGTCTCTACTTTCTCACTCCTGACTGTAAACCGAAGGAGTGTCTCTCCTCTCCCACTCCTGACTGTAACACCCAGGAGTGTCTCTACACTCTCACTCCTGACTGTAAACCCCAGGACTGTCTCTTCTCTCTCACTCCTGACTGTAAATCCCAGGACTGTCTCGAAACTCTCACGACTGACTGTAAACCCCAAGAGTTTTTCTACTCTCTCACTCCTGACTGTAAACCCCTGGAGTGTCTCTACTCTCTCACTCCTGACTGTAAACCCCAGGAGTGTCTCTACTCTCTCACTCCTGACTGTAAACCCCAGGACTGTCTCTACTCTCTCACTCCGGACTGTAAACCCCAGGACTGTCTCTACTCTCCCACTCCTGACTGTAAAACCCAGGAGTGTCTCTACACTCTCACTCCTGACTGTAAACCCCAGCACTGTCTTTACTCTCTCACTCCTGACTGTAAACCCCAGGACTGTCTCTACTCTCTCACTCCTGTCTGTAAACCCCAGGAGTGTCTCTACTCTCTCAGTCCTGACTGTAAACCCCAGGAGTGTCTCCAGTCTCTCACTCCTGACTGTAAACCCCAGGACTGTCTGTATGCCCTCACTCCGGACTGTAAACTCCAGAGTGTCTCTACTCTCTCACTCCTGAGTGTAAACCCCAGGACTGTCTCTACTCTCTCACTCCTGACTGTAAACCCCATGAGTGTCTCTACTCTCTCACTCCAGACGATATTCCCCAGGACTGTCTCTAGTCTCTCACTCCTGACTGTAAAACCCAGGAGTGTCTCTACTCTCTCAATCCTGACTGTAAATCCCAGGACTGTCTCTACTCTCTCACTCCTGAATGTAAACCCCAGGACTGTCTGTACTCTCTCACTCCTGAGTGTAAACCACAGGAGAGTCTATACTCTCTCACTCCTGACTTTAAACCCCAGGACTGTCTCTACTCTCTCACTCCTGACTGTAAACCCCAGGACTGTCTCTACTCTCTCACTCCTGACTGTAAACCCGAGGACACTCTCTACTCTCTCAGTCCTGTCTGTAAACCCCAGGACTGTATCTACTCTCTCACTCCTGTCTGTAAACCCCAGGAGTGTCTCTACTCTCTCACTCCTGACTGTAAACCCCAGGACTGTCTCTAGTCTCTCTCTCCTGACTGTAAACCCCAGAAGTGTCTCTATTCCCTCACTCCTGACTGTAAACTCCAGAGTGTCTCTACTCTCTCACTCCTGAGTGTAAACCCCAGGAGTGTCTCTACTTTCTCACTCCTGACGATATTCCCCACGACTGTCTCTACTCTCTCAGTCCTGACTGTAAACCCCAGGAGTTTCTCTACTCTCTCAATCCTGATTGTAAATCCCAGGACTGTCTCTACTCTCTCACTCCTGACTGTAAACCCCAGGACTGTCTGTACTCTCTCACTCCTGACTGCAAACCCCAGGACAGTCTCTACTCTCTCACTCCTGTCTGTAAACCCCAGGAGTGTCTCTCCTCTCTCACTCCTGACAGTAAACCCCAGGAAGGTCTCTTCTCTCTCACTCCTGACTGTAAACCCCTGGAGTGTCTCTACTCTCTCACTCCTGACTGTAAACCCCAGGAGTGTCTCTACTCTCTCACTCCTGACTTTAAACCCCAGGAATGTCTCTACTCTCTCACTCCTGACTGTTAACCCCAGGAGCGTCTCTACTCTCTCACTCCTGACTGTAAACACCAGAAGTGTCTCTATTCCCTCACTCTTGACTGTAAACTCCAGAGAGTCTCTACTCTCTCACTCGTGAGTGTAAACCCCAGGACTGTCTCTTCAAACTCACTCCTGACTGTAATCCCCATGAGTGTCTCTACTCTCTGACTCCTGACGATATTCCCCAGGACTGTCTCTACTCTCTCAGTCCTGACTGTAAAACCCAGGACTGTCTCTACTCTCTCACTCCTGACTGTAAACCCCAGGACTGTCTGTACTCTCTCACTCCTGAGTGTAAACCCCAGGACTGTCTGTACTCTCTCACTCCTGAGTGTAAACCCCAGGAGAGTCTCTACTCTCTCACTCCTGACTGTAAACCCCAGAACTGTCTCTACTCTCTCACTCCTGACTGTAAACCCCAGGACTGTCTGTACTCTCTCACTCCTGAGTATAAACCCCAGGACTGTCTGTACTCTCTCACTCCTGAGTGTAAACCCCAGGAGAGTCTCTACTCTCTCACTCCTGACTGTAAACCCCAGGACAGTCTCTACTCTCTCACTCCTGTCTGTAAACCCCAGGAGTGTCTCTACTCTCTCACTCCTGACTGTAAACCCCTGGAGTGTCTCTACTCTCTCACTCCTGACTGTAAACCCCAGGAGTGTCTCTACTCTCTCACTCCTGACTTTAAACCCCAGGACTGTCTCTACTCTCTCACTCCTGACTGTTAACCCCAGGAGCGTCTCTACTCTCTCACTCCTGACTGTAAAACCCAGGAATGTCTCTACACTCTCACTCCTGACTGTAAACCCCAGGACTGTCTCTTCTCTCCCACTCCTGACTGAAAACCGCAGGTCTGTCTCTACACTCTCACTCCTGACTGTAAACCCCAGGAGTTTTTCTACTCTCTCACTCCTTACTGTAAACCCCTGGAGTGTCTCTACTCTCTCACTCCTGACTGTAAACTCCAGGAGTGTCTCTACTCTCTCACTCCTGACTGTAAACCGCAGGAGTTTCTCTACTCTCTCACTCCTGACTGTAAACCCCAGGACTGTCTCTTCTCTCTCACTCCTGACTGTAAATCACAGGACGGTCTCTACACTATCACGCCTGACTGTTACCCCCAGGACTGTCTCTACTCTCTCACTCCTGACTGTAAACCCCAGGAGTGTCTCTACTCTCTCACTCCTGTCTGTAACCCCAGGAGTGTCTCTAACCTCTCACTCCTGACTGTAAACCCCAGGACTGTCTCTCCTCTCCCACTCCTGACTGCAAAACCCAGGAGTGTCTCTACACTCTCACTCCTGACTGTAAACACCAGAAGTGTCTCTATTCCCTCACTCCTGACTGTAAACTCCAGAGTGTCTCTACTCTCTCACTCGTGAGTGTAAACCCCAGGACTGTCTCTACAAACTCACTCCTGACTGTAATCCCCATGAGTGTCTCTACTCTCTCACTCCTGACGATATTCCCCAGGACTGTCTCTACTCTCTCAGTCCTGACTGTAAAACCCAGGACTGTCCCTACTCTCTCACTCCTGACTGTAAACCCCAGGACTGTCTGTACTCTCTCACTCCTGAGTGTAAACTTGAGGAGAGTCTCTACTCTCTCACTCCTGACTGTAAACCCCAGGACTGTCTCTACTCTCTCACTCCTGACTGTAAACCCCAGGACTGTCTCTACTCTCTCACTCCTGACAGTAAACCCGAGGACAGTCTCTACTCTCTCAGTCCTGTCTGTAAACCCCAGGAGTCTCTCTACTCCCTCACTCCAGACTCTAAACCCCAGGAGTGTCTCTCCTCTCTCACTCCTGACAGTAAACCCCAGGACTGTCTCTTCTCTCTCACTCTTGACTGTAAACCCCAGGAGTGTCTCTACTCTTTCACTCCTGACTGTAAACCCCAGGACTGTCTCTACTCTCTCACTCCTGACTGTAAACCCCTGGAATGTCTCTTCTCTCTCACTCCTGACTTTAAACCCCAGTAGTGTCTCTACTCTCTCACTCCTGACTGTAAACCCCAGGACTGTCTCTACTCTCTCACTCCTGACTGTAAACCCCAGGACTGTCTCTACTCTCTCACTCCAGACTCTAAACCCCAGGAGTGTCTCTCCTCTCTCACTCCTGAGTGTAAACCCCAGAAGTATCTCTACTCTCTCACTCCTGACTGTTAAACCCAGGAGTGTCTTTACTCTCTCCCTCCTGACTGTAAACCCCAGGAGTCTCTACTCTCTCACTCCTGACTTTAAACCCCAGGACTGTCTCTACTCTCTCACTCCTGACTGTAAACCCCAGGAGCGTCTCTATTCTCTCACTCCTGACTGTAAAACCCTGGAATGTCTCTACACTCTCACTACTGACTGTAAACCCCAGGACTGTCTCTACTCTCTCACTCCTGACTGTAAACCCCAGGACTGTCTCTTCTCTCTCACTCCTGACTGTAAACCCCAGGACTGTCTCTACTCTCTCACTCCTGACTGTAAACCCCAGGAGTGTCTCTACTCTCTCACTCCTGACTGTAAACCGCAGGACTGTCTCTACACTCTCACGACTGACTGTAAACCCCAGGAGTTTTTCTACTCTCTCACTCCTTACTGTAAACCCCAGGACTGTTTCTACTCTCTCACTCCGGACTGTAAACCCCAGGACTGTCTCTACTCTCTCACTCCTGACTGTAAACCCCAGGAGTGTCTCTACTCTCTCACTCCTGACTGTAAACCGCAGGAGTGTCTCTCCTCTCCCACTCCTGACTGTAAAAACCCAGGAGTGTATCTACTCTCTCACTCCTGACTGTAAACCGCAGGACTGTCTCTTCTCTCACACTCCTGACTGTAAATCACAGGACGGTCTCTACACTCTCACGCCTGACTGTAAACCCCAGGACTGTCTCTCCTCCCTCACTCCTGACTGTAAACCCCAGGACTGTCTCTTCTCTCTCACTCCTGACTGTAAAACCTCAGGAGTGTCTCTACTCTCTCATTCCTGACTGTAAACCCCAGGACTGTCTCTCCTCTCCCACTCATGACTGTAAAACCCAGGAGTGTCTCTACACTCTCACTCCTGACTATAAACCCCAGGACTGTCTCTACTCTCTCAATCCTGACTGTAAAACCCAGGACTGTCCCGACTCTCTCACTCCTGACTGTAAACCCCAGGACTGTCTCTACTCTCTCACTCCTGACTGTAAACCCCAGGAGTGTCTCTACTCTCTCTCCCCTGACTGTAAACCCCAGGAGTGTCTCCACTCTCTCAATCCTGATAGTAAACCCAAGCACTGTCTCTTCTCTCTCACTCCTGACTGTAAACCCCAGGACTGTCTCTACTCTCTCACTCCTGACTGTAAACCCCAGGACTGTCTCTACTCTCTCACTCCTGTCTGTAAACCACAGGAGTGTCTCTACTCTCTCACTCCTGACTGTAAACCCCAGGAGTGTCTCTAGTCTCTCACTCCTGACTGTAAACCCCAGAAGTGTCTCTATTCCCTCACTCCTGACTGTAAACCCCATGATTGTCTCTACTCTCTCACTCCAGACGATATTCCCCAGGACTGTCTCTACTCTCTCAGTCCTGACTGTAAACCCCAGGTAATGTCTCTCCTCTCTTACTCCTGACTGTAAACCTCAGGACTGTCTCTACTCTCTCACTCCTGAGTGTAAACCCCAGGAGAGTCTATACTCTCTCACTCCTGACCGTAAACCCCAGGACTGTCTCTACTCTCTCACTCCTGACTGTAAACTGCAGGACTGTCTCTACTCTCTCACCCCAGACTGTAAACTCCAGGACTGTCTCTACTCTCTCACTCCTGTCTGTAAACCCCAGGAGTGTTTCTCCTCTCTCACCCCTGACTGTAAACCCCAGGAGTGTCTCTACTCTCTCACTCCTGACTGTAAACCCCAGGAGTGTCTCTACTCTCTCACTCCTGTCTGTAAACCCCAGGAGTGTCTCTACTCTCTCACTCCTGACTGAAAACCCCAGGAGTGTCTCTACTCTCTCACTCCTGACTGCAAACCCCAGGACTGTTTCTACTCTCTCACTCCGGACTGTAAACCCCAGGACTGTCTCTACTCTCTCACTCCTGACTGTAAACCCCAGGAGTGTCTCTACTCTCTCACTCCTGACTGTAAACCGCAGGAGTGTCTCTCCTCTCCCACTCCTGACTGTAAAAACCCAGGAGTGTATCTACTCTCTCACTCCTGACTGTAAACCGCAGGACTGTCTCTTCTCTCACACTCCTGACTGTAAATCACAGGACGGTCTCTACACTCTCACGCCTGACTGTAAACCCCAGGACTGTCTCTCCTCCCTCACTCCTGACTGTAAACCCCAGGACTGTCTCTTCTCTCTCACTCCTGACTGTAAAACCTCAGGAGTGTCTCTACTCTCTCATTCCTGACTGTAAACCCCAGGACTGTCTCTCCTCTCCCACTCATGACTGTAAAACCCAGGAGTGTCTCTACACTCTCACTCCTGACTATAAACCCCAGGACTGTCTCTACTCTCTCAATCCTGACTGTAAAACCCAGGACTGTCCCGAATCTCTCACTCCTGACTGTAAACCCCAGGACTGTCTCTACTCTCTCACTCCTGACTGTAAACCCCAGGAGTGTCTCTACTCTCTCTCCCCTGACTGTAAACCCCAGGAGTGTCTCCACTCTCTCAATCCTGATAGTAAACCCAAGCACTGTCTCTTCTCTCTCACTCCTGACTGTAAACCCCAGGACTGTCTCTACTCTCTCACTCCTGACTGTAAACCCCAGGACTGTCTCTACTCTCTCACTCCTGTCTGTAAACCACAGGAGTGTCTCTACTCTCTCACTCCTGACTGTAAACCCCAGGAGTGTCTCTAGTCTCTCACTCCTGACTGTAAACCCCAGAAGTGTCTCTATTCCCTCACTCCTGACTGTAAACCCCATGATTGTCTCTACTCTCTCACTCCAGACGATATTCCCCAGGACTGTCTCTACTCTCTCAGTCCTGACTGTAAACCCCAGGTAATGTCTCTCCTCTCTAACTCCTGACTGTAAACCTCAGGACTGTCTCTACTCTCTCACTCCTGAGTGTAAACCCCAGGAGAGTCTATACTCTCTCACTCCTGACCGTAAACCCCAGGACTGTCTCTACTCTCTCACTCCTGACTGTAAACTCCAGGACTGTCTCTACTCTCTCACACCAGACTGTAAACTCCAGGACTGTCTGTACTCTCTCACTCCTGTCTGTAAACCCCAGGAGTGTTTCTCCTCTCTCACCCCTGACTGTAAACCCCAGGAGTGTCTCTACTCTCTCACTCCTGACTGTAAACCCCAGGAGTGTGTCTACTCTCTCACTCCTGACTGTAAACCGCAGGAGTGTCTCTCCTCTCCCACTCCTGACTGTAAAACCCAGGAGTGTCTCTACTCTCTCACTCCTGACTGTAAACCGCAGGAGTGTCTCTCCTCTCCCACTCCTGACTGTAAAACCCAGGAGTGTCTCTACACTCTCACTCCTGACTGTAAACCCCAGGACTGTCTCTTCTCTCTCACTCCTGACTGTAAATCCCAGGACTGTCTCGAAACTCTCACGACTGACTGTAAACCCCAAGAGTTTTTCTACTCTCTCACTCCTGACTGTAAACCCCAGGACTGTCTCTACTCTCCCACTCCTGACTGTAAAACCCAGGAGTGTCTCTACACTCTCACTCCTGACTGTAAACCCCAGCACTGTCTCTGCCCTCTCACTCCTGACTGTAAACCCCAGGACTGTCTCTTCTCTCTCACTCCTGTCTGTAAACCCCAGGAGTGTCTCTACTCTCTCAGTCCTGACTGTAAACCCCAGGAGTGTCTCCAGTCTCTCACTCCTGACTGTAAACCCCAGAAGTGTCTCTATGCCCTCACTCCGGACTGTAAACTCCAGAGTGTCTCTACTCTCTCACTCCTGAGTGTAAACCCCAGAAGTATCTCTACTCTCTCACTCCTGACTGTTAAACCCAGGAGTGTCTTTACTCTCTCCCTCCTGACTGTAAACCCCAGGAGTCTCTACTCTCTCACTCCTGACTTTAAACCCCAGGACTGTCTCTACTCTCTCACTCCTGACTGTAAACCCCAGGAGCGTCTCTATTCTCTCACTCCTGACTGTAAAACCCTGGAATGTCTCTACACTCTCACTACTGACTGTAAACCCCAGGACTGTCTCTACTCTCTCACTCCTGACTGTAAACCCCAGGACTGTCTCTTCTCTCTCACTCCTGACTGTAAACCCCAGGACTGTCTCTACTCTCTCACTCCTGACTGTAAACCCCAGGAGTGTCTCTACTCTCTCACTCCTGACTGTAAACCGCAGGACTGTCTCTACACTCTCACGACTGACTGTAAACCCCAGGAGTTTTTCTACTCTCTCACTCCTTACTGTAAACCCCAGGACTGTTTCTACTCTCTCACTCCGGACTGTAAACCCCAGGACTGTCTCTACTCTCTCACTCCTGACTGTAAACCCCAGGAGTGTCTCTACTCTCTCACTCCTGACTGTAAACCGCAGGAGTGTCTCTCCTCTCCCACTCCTGACTGTAAAAACCCAGGAGTGTATCTACTCTCTCACTCCTGACTGTAAACCGCAGGACTGTCTCTTCTCTCACACTCCTGACTGTAAATCACAGGACGGTCTCTACACTCTCACGCCTGACTGTAAACCCCAGGACTGTCTCTCCTCCCTCACTCCTGACTGTAAACCCCAGGACTGTCTCTTCTCTCTCACTCCTGACTGTAAAACCTCAGGAGTGTCTCTACTCTCTCATTCCTGACTGTAAACCCCAGGACTGTCTCTCCTCTCCCACTCATGACTGTAAAACCCAGGAGTGTCTCTACACTCTCACTCCTGACTATAAACCCCAGGACTGTCTCTACTCTCTCAATCCTGACTGTAAAACCCAGGACTGTCCCGACTCTCTCACTCCTGACTGTAAACCCCAGGACTGTCTCTACTCTCTCACTCCTGACTGTAAACCCCAGGAGTGTCTCTACTCTCTCTCCCCTAACTGTAAACCCCAGGAGTGTCTCCACTCTCTCAATCCTGATAGTAAACCCAAGCACTGTCTCTTCTCTCTCACTCCTGACTGTAAACCCCAGGACTGTCTCTACTCTCTCACTCCTGACTGTAAACCCCAGGACTGTCTCTACTCTCTCACTCCTGTCTGTAAACCACAGGAGTGTCTCTACTCTCTCACTCCTGACTGTAAACCCCAGGAGTGTCTCTAGTCTCTCACTCCTGACTGTAAACCCCAGAAGTGTCTCTATTCCCTCACTCCTGACTGTAAACCCCATGATTGTCTCTACTCTCTCACTCCAGACGATATTCCCCAGGACTGTCTCTACTCTCTCAGTCCTGACTGTAAACCCCAGGTAATGTCTCTCCTCTCTTACTCCTGACTGTAAACCTCAGGACTGTCTCTACTCTCTCACTCCTGAGTGTAAACCCCAGGAGAGTCTATACTCTCTCACTCCTGACCGTAAACCCCAGGACTGTCTCTACTCTCTCACTCCTGACTGTAAACTGCAGGACTGTCTCTACTCTCTCACCCCAGACTGTAAACTCCAGGACTGTCTCTACTCTCTCACTCCTGTCTGTAAACCCCAGGAGTGTTTCTCCTCTCTCACCCCTGACTGTAAACCCCAGGAGTGTCTCTACTCTCTCACTCCTGACTGTAAACCCCAGGAGTGTCTCTACTCTCTCACTCCTGTCTGTAAACCCCAGGAGTGTCTCTACTCTCTCACTCCTGACTGAAAACCCCAGGAGTGTCTCTACTCTCTCACTCCTGACTGCAAACCCCAGGACTGTTTCTACTCTCTCACTCCGGACTGTAAACCCCAGGACTGTCTCTACTCTCTCACTCCTGACTGTAAACCCCAGGAGTGTCTCTACTCTCTCACTCCTGACTGTAAACCGCAGGAGTGTCTCTCCTCTCCCACTCCTGACTGTAAAAACCCAGGAGTGTATCTACTCTCTCACTCCTGACTGTAAACCGCAGGACTGTCTCTTCTCTCACACTCCTGACTGTAAATCACAGGACGGTCTCTACACTCTCACGCCTGACTGTAAACCCCAGGACTGTCTCTCCTCCCTCACTCCTGACTGTAAACCCCAGGACTGTCTCTTCTCTCTCACTCCTGACTGTAAAACCTCAGGAGTGTCTCTACTCTCTCATTCCTGACTGTAAACCCCAGGACTGTCTCTCCTCTCCCACTCATGACTGTAAAACCCAGGAGTGTCTCTACACTCTCACTCCTGACTATAAACCCCAGGACTGTCTCTACTCTCTCAATCCTGACTGTAAAACCCAGGACTGTCCCGAATCTCTCACTCCTGACTGTAAACCCCAGGACTGTCTCTACTCTCTCACTCCTGACTGTAAACCCCAGGAGTGTCTCTACTCTCTCTCCCCTGACTGTAAACCCCAGGAGTGTCTCCACTCTCTCAATCCTGATAGTAAACCCAAGCACTGTCTCTTCTCTCTCACTCCTGACTGTAAACCCCAGGACTGTCTCTACTCTCTCACTCCTGACTGTAAACCCCAGGACTGTCTCTACTCTCTCACTCCTGTCTGTAAACCACAGGAGTGTCTCTACTCTCTCACTCCTGACTGTAAACCCCAGGAGTGTCTCTAGTCTCTCACTCCTGACTGTAAACCCCAGAAGTGTCTCTATTCCCTCACTCCTGACTGTAAACCCCATGATTGTCTCTACTCTCTCACTCCAGACGATATTCCCCAGGACTGTCTCTACTCTCTCAGTCCTGACTGTAAACCCCAGGTAATGTCTCTCCTCTCTAACTCCTGACTGTAAACCTCAGGACTGTCTCTACTCTCTCACTCCTGAGTGTAAACCCCAGGAGAGTCTATACTCTCTCACTCCTGACCGTAAACCCCAGGACTGTCTCTACTCTCTCACTCCTGACTGTAAACTCCAGGACTGTCTCTACTCTCTCACACCAGACTGTAAACTCCAGGACTGTCTGTACTCTCTCACTCCTGTCTGTAAACCCCAGGAGTGTTTCTCCTCTCTCACCCCTGACTGTAAACCCCAGGAGTGTCTCTACTCTCTCACTCCTGACTGTAAACCCCAGGAGTGTGTCTACTCTCTCACTCCTGACTGTAAACCGCAGGAGTGTCTCTCCTCTCCCACTCCTGACTGTAAAACCCAGGAGTGTCTCTACTCTCTCACTCCTGACTGTAAACCGCAGGAGTGTCTCTCCTCTCCCACTCCTGACTGTAAAACCCAGGAGTGTCTCTACACTCTCACTCCTGACTGTAAACCCCAGGACTGTCTCTTCTCTCTCACTCCTGACTGTAAATCCCAGGACTGTCTCGAAACTCTCACGACTGACTGTAAACCCCAAGAGTTTTTCTACTCTCTCACTCCTGACTGTAAACCCCAGGACTGTCTCTACTCTCCCACTCCTGACTGTAAAACCCAGGAGTGTCTCTACACTCTCACTCCTGACTGTAAACCCCAGCACTGTCTCTGCCCTCTCACTCCTGACTGTAAACCCCAGGACTGTCTCTTCTCTCTCACTCCTGTCTGTAAACCCCAGGAATGTCTCTACTCTCTCAGTCCTGACTGTAAACCCCAGGAGTGTCTCCAGTCTCTCACTCCTGACTGTAAACCCCAGAAGTGTCTCTATGCCCTCACTCCGGACTGTAAACTCCAGAGTGTCTCTACTCTCTCACTCCTGAGTGTAAACCCCAGGACTGTCTCTACTCTCTCACTCCAGACTGTAAACCCCATGAGTGTCTCTACTCTCTCACTCCAGACGATATTCCCCAGGACTGTCTCTAGTCTCCCACTCCTGACTGTAAAACCCAGGACTGTCTGTACTCTCTCACTCCTGAGCGTAAACCACAGGCGAGTCTCTACTCTCTCACTCCTGACTGTAAACCCCAGGACTGTCTCTACTCTCTCAGTCCTGACTGTAAATCCCAGGACTGTCTCTACTCTCTCACTCCTGAATGTAAACCCCAGGACTGTCTGTACTCTCTCACTCCTGAGCGTAAACCACAGGAGTGTCTCTACTCTCTCACTCCAGACTGTTAACCCCAGGACTGTATCTACTCTCTCACTCCTGTCTGTAAACCCCAGGAGTGTCTCTACTCTCTCACTCCTGACTGTAAACCCCAGGAGTGTCTCTAGTCTCTCACTCCTGACTGTAAACCCCAGAAGTGTCTCTATTCCCTCACTCCTGACTGTAAACTCCAGAGTGTCTCTACTCTCTCACTCCTGAGTGTAAACCCCAGGATTGTCTCTACTCTCTCACTCCTGACGATATTCCCCACGACTGTCTCTACTCTCTCAGGCCTGACTGTAAACCCCAGGAGTTTCTCTACTCTCTCAATCCTGATTGTAAATCCCAGGACTGTCCCGACTCTCTCACTCCTGACTGTAAACCCCAGACTGTCTCTACTCTCTCACTCCTGACTGTAAACCCCAGGAGTGTCTCTACTCTCTCTCCCCTGACTGTAAACCCCAGGAGTGTCTCCACTCTCTCACTCCTGATAGTAAACCCAAGCACTGTCTCTTCTCTCTCACTCCTGACTGTAAACCCCAGGACTGTCTCTACTCTCTCACTCCTGACTGTAAACCCCAGGACTGTCTCTACTCTCTCACTCCTGTCTGTAAACCACAGGAGTGTCTCTACTCTCTCACTCCTGACTGTAAACCCCAGGAGTGTCTCTAGTCTCTCACTCCTGACTGTAAACCCCAGAAGTGTCTCTATTCCCTCACTCCTGACTGTAAACCCCATGATTGTCTCTACTCTCTCACTCCAGACGATATTCCCCAGGACTGTCTCTACTCTCTCAGTCCTGACTGTAAACCCCAGGTAATGTCTCTCCTCTCTAAATCCTGACTGTAAACCTCAGGACTGTCTCTACTCTCTCACTCCTGTCTGTAAACCCCAGGAGTGTTTCTCCTCTCTCACCCCTGACTGTAAACCCCAGGAGTGTCTCTACTCTCTCACTCCTGACTGTAAACCCCAGGAGTGTCTCTACTCTCTCACTCCTGACTGTAAACCGCAGGAGTGTCTCTCCTCTCCCACTCCTGACTGTAAAACCCAGGAGTGTCTCTACTCTCTCACTCCTGACTGTAAACCGCAGGAGTGTCTCTCCTCTCCCACTCCTGACTGTAAAACCCAGGAGTGTCTCTACTCTCTCACTCCTGACTGTAAACCCCAGGAGTGTGTCTACTCTCTCACTCCTGACTGTAAACCGCAGGAGTGTCTCTCCTCTCCCACTCCTGACTGTAAAACCCAGGAGTGTCTCTACTCTCTCACTCCTGACTGTAAACCGCAGGAGTGTCTCTCCTCTCCCACTCCTGACTGTAAAACCCAGGAGTGTCTCTACACTCTCACTCCTGACTGTAAACCCCAGGACTGTCTCTTCTCTCTCACTCCTGACTGTAAATCCCAGGACTGTCTCGAAACTCTCACTCCTGACTGTAAACCCCTGGAGTGTCTCTACTCTCTCACTCCTGACTGTAAACCCCAGGAGTGTCTCTACTCTCTCACTCCTGACTGTAAACCCCAGGACTGTCTCCACTCTCCCACTCCTGACTGTAAAACCCAGGAGTGTCTCTACACTCTCACTCCTGACTGTAAACCCCAGCACTGTCTCTGCCCTCTCATTCCTGACTGTAAACCCCAGGACTGTCTCTACTCTCTCACTCCTGTCTGTAAACCCCAGGAGTGTCTCTACTCTCTCAGTCCTGACTGTAAACCCCAGGAGTGTCTCCAGTCTCTCACTCCTGACTGTAAACCCCAGAAGTGTCTCTATGCCCTCACTCCGGACTGTAAACTCCAGAGTGTCTCTACTCTCTCACTCCTGAGTGTAAACCCCAGGACTGTCTCTACTCTCTCACTCCAGACTGTAAACCCCATGAGTGTCTCTACTCTCTCACTCCAGACGATATTCCCCAGGACTGTCTCTAGTCTCCCACTCCTGACTGTAAAACCCAGGACTGTCTGTACTCTCTCACTCCTGAGTGTAAACCCCAGGATTGTCTCTACTCTCTCACTCCTGACGATATTCCCCACGACTGTCTCTACTCTCTCAGGCCTGACTGTAAACCCCAGGAGTTTCTCTACTCTCTCAATCCTGATTGTAAATCCCAGGACTGTCCCGACTCTCTCACTCCTGACTGTAAACCCCAGACTGTCTCTACTCTCTCACTCCTGACTGTAAACCCCAGGAGTGTCTCTACTCTCTCTCCCCTGACTGTAAACCCCAGGAGTGTCTCCACTCTCTCACTCCTGATAGTAAACCCAAGCACTGTCTCTTCTCTCTCACTCCTGACTGTAAACCCCAGGACTGTCTCTACTCTCTCACTCCTGACTGTAAACCCCAGGACTGTCTCTACTCTCTCACTCCTGTCTGTAAACCACAGGAGTGTCTCTACTCTCTCACTCCTGACTGTAAACCCCAGGAGTGTCTCTAGTCTCTCACTCCTGACTGTAAACCCCAGAAGTGTCTCTATTCCCTCACTCCTGACTGTAAACCCCATGATTGTCTCTACTCTCTCACTCCAGACGATATTCCCCAGGACTGTCTCTACTCTCTCAGTCCTGACTGTAAACCCCAGGTAATGTCTCTCCTCTCTAAATCCTGACTGTAAACCTCAGGACTGTCTCTACTCTCTCACCCCTGACTGTAAACCCCAGGAGTGTCTCTACTCTCTCACTCCTGACTGTAAACCCCAGGAGTGTCTCTACTCTCTCACTCCTGACTGTAAACCGCAGGAGTGTCTCTCCTCTCCCACTCCTGACTGTAAAACCCAGGAGTGTCTCTACTCTCTCACTCCTGACTGTAAACCGCAGGAGTGTCTCTCCTCTCCCACTCCTGACTGTAAAACCCAGGAGTGTCTCTACACTCTCACTCCTGACTGTAAACCCCAGGACTGTCTCTTCTCTCTCACTCCTGACTGTAAATCTCAGGACTGTCTCGAAACTCTCACGACTGACTGTAAACCCCAAGAGTTTTTCTACTCTCTCACTCCTGACTGTAAACCCCTGGAGTGTCTCTACTCTCTCACTCCTGACTGTAAACCCCAGGAGTGTCTCTACTCTCTCACTCCTGATAGTAAACCCAAGCACTGTCTCTTCTCTCTCACTCCTGACTGTAAACCCCAGGACTGTCTCTACTCTCTCACTCCTGACTGTAAACCCCAGGACTGTCTCTACTCTCTCACTCCTGTCTGTAAACCACAGGTGTGTCTCTACTCTCTCACTCCTGACTGTAAACCCCAGGAGTGTCTCTAGTCTCTCACTCCTGACTGTAAACCCCAGAAGTGTCTCTATTCCCTCACTCCTGACTGTAAACCCCATGATTGTCTCTACTCTCTCACTCCAGACGATATTCCCCAGGACTGTCTCTACTCTCTCAGTCCTGTCTGTAAACCCCAGGTAATGTCTCTCCTCTCTAACTCCTGACTGTAAACCTCAGGACTGTCTCTACTCTCTCACTCCTGAGTGTAAACCCCAGGAGAGTCTATACTCTCTCACTCCTGACCGTAAACCCCAGGACTGTCTCTACTCTCTCACTCCTGACTGTAAACTCCAGGACTGTCTCTACTCTCTCACCCCAGACTGTAAACTCCAGGACTGTCTCTACTCTCTCACTCCTGTCTGTAAACCCCAGGAGTGTTTCTCCTCTCTCACCCCTGACTGTAAACCCCAGGAGTGTCTCTACTCTCTCACTCCTGACTGTAAACCCCAGGAGTGTCTCTACTCTCTCACTCCTGACTGTAAACCGCAGGAGTGTCTCTCCTCTCCCACTCCTGACTGTAAAACCCAGGAGTGTCTCTACTCTCTCACTCCTGACTGTAAACCGCAGGAGTGTCTCTCCTCTCCCACTCCTGACTGTAAAACCCAGGAGTGTCTCTACACTCTCACTCCTGACTGTAAACCCCAGGACTGTCTCTTCTCTCTCACTCCTGACTGTAAATCCCAGGACTGTCTCGAAACTCTCAAGACTGACTGTAAACCCCAAGAGTTTTTCTACTCTCTCACTCCTGACTGTAAACCCCTGGAGTGTCTCTACTCTCTCACTCCTGACTGTAAACCCCAGGAGTGTCTCTACTCTCTCACTCCTGACTGTAAACCCCAGGACTGTCTCTACTCTCCCACTCCTGTCTGTAAAACCCAGGAGTGTCTCTACACTCTTTCTCCTGACTGTAAACCCCAGCACTGTCTCTACCCTCTCACTCCTGACTGTAAACCCCAGGACTGTCTCTACTCTCTCACTCCTGTCTGTAAACCCCAGGAGTGTCTCTACTCTCTCAGTCCTGACTGTAAACCCCAGGAGTGTCTCCAGTCTCTCACTCCTGACTGTAAACCCCAGAAGTGTCTCTATGCCCTCACTCCGGACTGCAAACTCCAGAGTGTCTCTACTCTCTCACTCCTGAGTGCAAACCCCAGGACTGTCTCTACTCTCTCACTCCTGACTGTAAACCCCATGAGTATCTCTACTCTCTCACTCCAGACGATATTCCCCAGGACTGTCTCTAGTCTCCCACTCCTGACTGTAAAACCCAAGAGTGTCTCTACTCTCTCACTCCTGACTGTAAACCCCAGGACTGTCTCTACTCTCTCACTCCTGACTGTAAACCCGAGGACACTCTCTACTCTCTCAATCCTGACTGTAAATCCCAGGACTGTCTCTACTCTCTCACTCCTGAATGTAAACCCCAGGACTGTCTGTACTCTCTCACTCCTGAGTGTAAACCACAGGAGAGTCTATACTCTCTCACTCCTGACTGTAAACCCCAGGACTGTCTCTACTCTCTCACTCCTGACTGTAAACCCCAGGACTGTCTCTACTCTCTCACTCCTGACTGTAAACCCGAGGACACTCTCTACTCTCTCACTCCTGTCTGTAAACCCCAGGACTGTCTCTACTCTCTCACTCCTGACTGTAAACCCCAGGAGTGTGCCTACTCTCTCACTCCTGACTGTTAACCCCAGGACTGTATCTACTCTCTCACTCCTGTCTGTAAACCCCAGGAGTGTCTCTACTCTCTCACTCCTGACTGTAAACACCAGGACTGTCTCTAGTCTCTCTCTCCTGACTGTAAACCCCAGAAGTGTCTCTATTCCCTCACTCCTGACTGTAAACTCCAGAGTGTCTCTACTCTCTCACTCCTGAGTGTAAACCCCAGGAGTGTCCCTACTCTCTCACTCCTGACGATATTCCCCACGACTGTCTCTACTCTCTCAGTCCTGACTGTAAACCCCAGGAGTTTCTCTACTCTCTCAATCCTGATTGTAAATCCCAGGACTGTCTCTACTCTCTCACTCCTGACTGTAAACCCCAGGACTGTCTGTACTCTCTCACTCCTGAGTGTAAACCCCAGGAGAGTCTCTACTCTCTCACTCCTGACTGTAAACCTCAGGACAGTCTCTACTCTCTCACTCCTGTCTGTAAACCCCAGGAGTGTTTCTCCTCTCTCACCCCTGACTGTAAACCCCAGGAGTGTCTCTACTCTCTCACTCCTGACTGAAAACCCCAGGAGTGTCTCTACTCTCTCAGTCCTGACTGTAAACCGCAGGAGTGTCTCTCCTCTCCCACTCCTGACTGTAAAACCCAGGAGTGTCTCTACTCTCTCACTCCTGACTGTAAACCGCAGGAGTGTCTCTCCTCTCCCACTCCTGACTGTAAAACCCAGGAGTGTCTCTACTCTCTCACTCCTGACTGTAAACCCCAGGAGTGTGTCTACTCTCTCACTCCTGACTGTAAACCGCAGGAGTGTCTCTCCTCTCCCACTCCTGACTGTAAAACCCAGGAGTGTCTCTACACTCTCACTCCTGACTGTAAACCCCAGGACTGTCTCTTCTCTCTCACTCCTGACTGTAAATCCCAGGACTGTCTCGAAACTCTCACGACTGACTGTAAACCCCAAGAGTTTTTCTACTCTCTCACTCCTGACTGTAAACCCCTGGAGTGTCTCTACTCTCTCACTCCTGACTGTAAACCCCAGGAGTGTCTCTACTCTCTCACTCCTGACTGTAAACCCCAGGACTGTCTCTACTCTCTCACTCCGGACTGTAAACCCCAGGACTGTCTCTACTCTCCCACTCCTGACTGTAAAACCCAGGAGTGTCTCTACACTCTCACTCCTGACTGTAAACCCCAGCACTGTCTTTACTCTCTCACTCCTGACTGTAAACCCCAGGACTGTCTCTACTCTCTCACTCCTGTCTGTAAACCCCAGGAGTGTCTCTACTCTCTCAGTCCTGACTGTAAACCCCAGGAGTGTCTCCAGTCTCTCACTCCTGACTGTAAACCCCAGAAGTGTCTGTATGCCCTCACTCCGGACTGTAAACTCCAGAGTGTCTCTACTCTCTCACTCCTGAGTGTAAACCCCAGGACTGTCTCTACTCTCTCACTCCTGACTGTAAACCCCATGAGTGTCTCTACTCTCTCACTCCAGACGATATTCCCCAGGACAGTCTCTAGTCTCTCACTCCTGACTGTAAAACCCAGGAGTGTCTCTACTCTCTCAATCCTGACTGTAAATCCCAGGACTGTCTCTACTCTCTCACTCCTGAATGTAAACCCCAGGACTGTCTGTACTCTCTCACTCCTGAGTGTAAACCACAGGAGAGTCTATACTCTCTCACTCCTGACTGTAAACCCCAGGACTGTCTCTACTCTCTCACTCCTGACTGTAAACCCCAGGACTGTCTCTACTCTCTCACTCCTGACTGTAAACCCGAGGACACTCTCTACTCTCTCACTCCTGTCTGTAAACCCCAGGACTGTATCTACTCTCTCACTCCTGTCTGTAAACCCCAGGAGTGTCTCTACTCTCTCACTCCTGACTGTAAACCCCAGGACTGTCTCTAGTCTCTCTCTCCTGACTGTAAACCCCAGAAGTGTCTCTATTCCCTCACTCCTGACTGTAAACTCCAGAGTGTCTCTACTCTCTCACTCCTGAGTGTAAACCCCAGGAGTGTCTCTACTCTCTCACTCCTGACGATATTCCCCACGACTGTCTCTACTCTCTCAGTCCTGACTGTAAACCCCAGGAGTTTCTCTACTCTCTCAATCCTGATTGTAAATCCCAGGACTGTCTCTACTCTCTCACTCCTGACTGTAAACCCCAGGACTGTCTGTACTCTCTCACTCCTGACTGCAAACCCCAGGACAGTCTCTACTCTCTCACTCCTGTCTGTAAACCCCAGGAGTGTCTCTCCTCTCTCACTCCTGACAGTAAACCCCAGGAAGGTCTCTTCTCTCTCACTCCTGACTGTAAACCCCTGGAGTGTCTCTACTCTCTCAGTCCTGACTGTAAACCCCAGGAGTGTCTCTACTCTCTCACTCCTGACTTTAAACCCCAGGAATGTCTCTACTCTCTCACTCCTGACTGTTAACCCCAGGAGCGTCTCTACTCTCTCACTCCTGACTGTAAACACCAGAAGTGTCTCTATTCCCTCACTCCTGACTGTAAACTCCAGAGAGTCTCTACTCTCTCACTCGTGAGTGTAAACCCCAGGACTGTCTCTTCAAACTCACTCCTGACTGTAATCCCCATGAGTGTCTCTACTCTCTGACTCCTGACGATATTCCCCAGGACTGTCTCTACTCTCTCAGTCCTGACTGTAAAACCCAGGACTGTCTCTACTCTCTCACTCCTGACTGTAAACCCCAGGACTGTCTGTACTCTCTCACTCCTGAGTGTAAACCCCAGGACTGTCTGTACTCTCTCACTCCTGAGTGTAAACCCCAGGAGAGTCTCTACTCTCTCACTCCTGACTGTAAACCCCAGGACTGTCTCTACTCTCTCACTCCTGACTGTAAACCCCAGGACTGTCTGTACTCTCTCACTCCTGAGTGTAAACCCCAGGACTGTCTGTACTCTCTCACTCCTGACTGTAAACCCCAGGACAGTCTCTACTCTCTCAGTCCTGACTGTAAACCCCAGGACAGTCTCTACTCTCTCACTCCTGTCTGTAAACCCCAGGAGTGTCTCTACTCTCTCACTCCTGACTGTAAACCCCTGGAGTGTCTCTACTCTCTCACTCCTGACTGTAAACCCCAGGAGTGTCTCTACTCTCTCACTCCTGACTTTAAACCCCAGGACTGTCTCTACTCTCTCACTCCTGACTGTTAACCCCAGGAGCGTCTCTACTCTCTCACTCCTGACTGTAAAACCCAGGAATGTCTCTACACTCTCACTCCTGACTGTAAACCCCAGGACTGTCTCTTCTCTCCCACTCCTGACTGAAAACCGCAGGTCTGTCTCTACACTCTCACTCCTGACTGTAAACCCCAGGAGTTTTTCTACTCTCTCACTCCTTACTGTAAACCCCTGGAGTGTCTCTACTCTCTCACTCCTGACTGTAAACTCCAGGAGTGTCTCTACTCTCTCACTCCTGACTGTAAACCGCAGGAGTTTCTCTACTCTCTCACTCCTGACTGTAAACCCCAGGACTGTCTCTTCTCTCTCACTCCTGACTGTAAATCACAGGACGGTCTCTACACTATCACGCCTGACTGTTACCCCAAGGACTGTCTCTACTCTCTCACTCCTGACTGTAAACCCCAGGAGTGTCTCTACTCTCTCACTCCTGTCTGTAACCCCAGGAGTGTCTCTAACCTCTCACTCCTGACTGTAAACCCCAGGACTGTCTCTCCTCTCCCACTCCTGACTGCAAAACCCAGGAGTGTCTCTACACTCTCACTCCTGACTGTAAACACCAGAAGTGTCTCTATTCCCTCACTCCTGACTGTAAACTCCAGAGTGTCTCTACTCTCTCACTCGTGAGTGTAAACCCCAGGACTGTCTCTACAAACTCACTCCTGACTGTAATCCCCATGAGTGTCTCTACTCTCTCACTCCTGACGATATTCCCCAGGACTGTCTCTACTCTCTCAGTCCTGACTGTAAAACCCAGGACTGTCCCTACTCTCTCACTCCTGACTGTAAACCCCAGGACTGTCTGTACTCTCTCACTCCTGAGTGTAAACTTGAGGAGAGTCTCTACTCTCTCACTCCTGACTGTAAACCCCAGGACTGTCTCTACTCTCTCACTCCTGACTGTAAACCCCAGGACTGTCTCTACTCTCTCACTCCTGACAGTAAACCCGAGGACAGTCTCTACTCTCTCAGTCCTGTCTGTAAACCCCAGGAGTGTCTCTACTCCCTCACTCCAGACTCTAAACCCCAGGAGTGTCTCTCCTCTCTCACTCCTCACAGTAAACCCCAGGACTGTCTCTTCTCTCTCACTCTTGACTGTAAACCCCAGGAGTGTCTCTACTCTTTCACTCCTGACTGTAAACCCCAGGACTGTCTCTACTCTCTCACTCCTGACTGTAAACCCCTGGACTGTCTCTTCTCTCTCACTCCTGACTGTAAACCCCAGTAGTGTCTCTACTCTCTCACTCCTGACTGTAAACGCCAGGACTGTCTCTACTCTCTCACTCCTGACTGTAAACCCCAGGACTGTCTCTACTCTCTCACTCCAGACTCTAAACCCCAGGAGTGTCTCTCCTCTCTCACTCCTGACAGTAAACCCCAGGACTGTCTCTTCTCTCTCACTCCTGACTGTAAACCCCAGGAGTGTCTCTACTCTCTCACTCCTGAGTGTAAACCCCAGAAGTATCTCTACTCTCTCACTCCTGACTGTTAAACCCAGGAGTGTCTTTACTCTCTCCCTCCTGACTGTAAACCCCAGGAGTCTCTACTCTCTCACTCCTGACTTTAAACCCCAGGACTGTCTCTACTCTCTCACTCCTGACTGTAAACCCCAGGAGCGTCTCTATTCTCTCACTCCTGACTGTAAAACCCTGGAATGTCTCTACACTCTCACTACTGACTGTAAACCCCAGGACTGTCTCTACTCTCTCACTCCTGACTGTAAACCCCAGGACTGTCTCTTCTCTCTCACTCCTGACTGTAAACCCCAGGACTGTCTCTACTCTCTCACTCCTGACTGTAAACCCCAGGAGTGTCTCTACTCTCTCACTCCTGACTGTAAACCGCAGGACTGTCTCTACACTCTCACGACTGACTGTAAACCCCAGCAGTTTTTCTACTCTCTCACTCCTTACTGTAAACCCCAGGACTGTTTCTACTCTCTCACTCCGGACTGTAAACCCCAGGACTGTCTCTACTCTCTCACTCCTGACTGTAAACCCCAGGAGTGTCTCTACTCTCTCACTCCTGACTGTAAACCGCAGGAGTGTCTCTCCTCTCCCACTCCTGACTGTAAAAACCCAGGAGTGTATCTACTCTCTCACTCCTGACTGTAAACCGCAGGACTGTCTCTTCTCTCACACTCCTGACTGTAAATCACAGGACGGTCTCTACACTCTCACGCCTGACTGTAAACCCCAGGACTGTCTCTCCTCCCTCACTCCTGACTGTAAACCCCAGGACTGTCTCTTCTCTCTCACTCCTGACTGTAAAACCTCAGGAGTGTCTCTACTCTCTCATTCCTGACTGTAAACCCCAGGACTGTCTCTCCTCTCCCACTCATGACTGTAAAACCCAGGAGTGTCTCTACACTCTCACTCCTGACTATAAACCCCAGGACTGTCTCTACTCTCTCAATCCTGACTGTAAAACCCAGGACTGTCCCGACTCTCTCACTCCTGACTGTAAACCCCAGGACTGTCTCTACTCTCTCACTCCTGACTGTAAACCCCAGGAGTGTCTCTACTCTCTCTCCCCTGACTGTAAACCCCAGGAGTGTCTCCACTCTCTCAATCCTGATAGTAAACCCAAGCACTGTCTCTTCTCTCTCACTCCTGACTGTAAACCCCAGGACTGTCTCTACTCTCTCACTCCTGACTGTAAACCCCAGGACTGTCTCTACTCTCTCACTCCTGTCTGTAAACCACAGGAGTGTCTCTACTCTCTCACTCCTGACTGTAAACCCCAGGAGTGTCTCTAGTCTCTCACTCCTGACTGTAAACCCCAGAAGTGTCTCTATTCCCTCACTCCAGACTGTAAACCCCATGATTGTCTCTACTCTCTCACTCCAGACGATATTCCCCAGGACTGTCTCTACTCTCTCAGTCCTGACTGTAAACCCCAGGTAATGTCTCTCCTCTCTAACTCCTGACTGTAAACCTCAGGACTGTCTCTACTCTCTCACTCCTGAGTGTAAACCCCAGGAGAGTCTATACTCTCTCACTCCTGACCGTAAACCCCAGGACTGTCTCTACTCTCTCACTCCTGACTGTAAACTCCAGGACTGTCTCTACTCTCTCACCCCAGACTGTAAACTCCAGGACTGTCTCTACTCTCTCACTCCTGTCTGTAAACCCCAGGAGTGTTTCTCCTCTCTCACCCCTGACTGTAAACCCCAGGAGTGTCTCTACTCTCTCACTCCTGACTGTAAACCCCAGGAGTGTCTCTACTCTCTCACTCCTGTCTGTAAACCCCAGGAGTGTCTCTACTCTCTCACTCCTGACTGAAAACCCCAGGAGTGTCTCTACTCTCTCACTCCTGACTGCAAACCCCAGGACTGTTTCTACTCTCTCACTCCGGACTGTAAACCCCAGGACTGTCTCTACTCTCTCACTCCTGACTGTAAACCCCAGGAGTGTCTCTACTCTCTCACTCCTGACTGTAAACCGCAGGAGTGTCTCTCCTCTCCCACTCCTGACTGTAAAAACCCAGGAGTGTATCTACTCTCTCACTCCTGACTGTAAACCGCAGGACTGTCTCTTCTCTCACACTCCTGACTGTAAATCACAGGACGGTCTCTACACTCTCACGCCTGACTGTAAACCCCAGGACTGTCTCTCCTCCCTCACTCCTGACTGTAAACCCCAGGACTGTCTCTTCTCTCTCACTCCTGACTGTAAAACCTCAGGAGTGTCTCTACTCTCTCATTCCTGACTGTAAACCCCAGGACTGTCTCTCCTCTCCCACTCATGACTGTAAAACCCAGGAGTGTCTCTACACTCTCACTCCTGACTATAAACCCCAGGACTGTCTCTACTCTCTCAATCCTGACTGTAAAACCCAGGACTGTCCCGAATCTCTCACTCCTGACTGTAAACCCCAGGACTGTCTCTACTCTCTCACTCCTGACTGTAAACCCCAGGAGTGTCTCTACTCTCTCTCCCCTGACTGTAAACCCCAGGAGTGTCTCCACTCTCTCAATCCTGATAGTAAACCCAAGCACTGTCTCTTCTCTCTCACTCCTGACTGTAAACCCCAGGACTGTCTCTACTCTCTCACTCCTGACTGTAAACCCCAGGACTGTCTCTACTCTCTCACTCCTGACTGTAAACCCCAGGAGTGTCTCTAGTCTCTCACTCCTGACTGTAAACCCCAGAAGTGTCTCTATTCCCTCACTCCTGACTGTAAACCCCATGATTGTCTCTACTCTCTCACTCCAGACGATATTCCCCAGGACTGTCTCTACTCTCTCAGTCCTGACTGTAAACCCCAGGTAATGTCTCTCCTCTCTAACTCCTGACTGTAAACCTCAGGACTGTCTCTACTCTCTCACTCCTGAGTGTAAACCCCAGGAGAGTCTATACTCTCTCACTCCTGACCGTAAACCCCAGGACTGTCTCTACTCTCTCACTCCTGACTGTAAACTCCAGGACTGTCTCTACTCTCTCACACCAGACTGTAAACTCCAGGACTGTCTGTACTCTCTCACTCCTGTCTGTAAACCCCAGGAGTGTTTCTCCTCTCTCACCCCTGACTGTAAACCCCAGGAGTGACTCTACTCTCTCACTCCTGACTGTAAACCCCAGGAGTGTGTCTACTCTCTCACTCCTGACTGTAAACCGCAGGAGTGTCTCTCCTCTCCCACTCCTGACTGTAAAACCCAGGAGTGTCTCTACTCTCTCACTCCTGACTGTAAACCGCAGGAGTGTCTCTCCTCTCCCACTCCTGACTGTAAAACCCAGGAGTGTCTCTACACTCTCACTCCTGACTGTAAACCCCAGGACTGTCTCTTCTCTCTCACTCCTGACTGTAAATCCCAGGACTGTCTCGAAACTCTCACGACTGACTGTAAACCCCAAGAGTTTTTCTACTCTCTCACTCCTGACTGTAAACCCCAGGACTGTCTCTACTATCCCACTCCTGACTGTAAAACCCAGGAGTGTCTCTACACTCTCACTCCTGACTGTAAACCCCAGCACTGTCTCTGCCCTCTCACTCCTGACTGTAAACCCCAGGACTGTCTCTACTCTCTCACTCCTGTCTGTAAACCCCAGGAGTGTCTCTACTCTCTCAGTCCTGACTGTAAACCCCAGGAGTGTCTCCAGTCTCTCACTCCTGACTGTAAACCCCAGAAGTGTCTCTATGCCCTCACTCCGGACTGTAAACTCCAGAGTGTCTCTACTCTCTCACTCCTGAGTGTAAACCCCAGGACTGTCTCTACTCTCTCACTCCAGACTGTAAACCCCATGAGTGTCTCTACTCTCTCACTCCAGACGATATTCCCCAGGACTGTCTCTAGTCTCCCACTCCTGACTGTAAAACCCAGGACTGTCTGTACTCTCTCACTCCTGAGCGTAAACCACAGGCGAGTCTCTACTCTCTCACTCCTGACTGTAAACCCCAGGACTGTCTCTACTCTCTCAGTCCTGACTGTAAATCCCAGGACTGTCTCTACTCTCTCACTCCTGAATGTAAACCCCAGGACTGTCTGTACTCTCTCACTCCTGAGCGTAAACCACAGGAGTGTCTCTACTCTCTCACTCCAGACTGTTAACCCCAGGACTGTATCTACTCTCTCACTCCTGTCTGTAAACCCCAGGAGTGTCTCTACTCTCTCACTCCTGACTGTAAACCCCAGGAGTGTCTCTAGTCTCTCACTCCTGACTGTAAACCCCAGAAGTGTCTCTATTCCCTCACTCCTGACTGTAAACTCCAGAGTGTCTCTACTCTCTCACTCCTGAGTGTAAACCCCAGGATTGTCTCTACTCTCTCACTCCTGACGATATTCCCCACGACTGTCTCTACTCTCTCAGGCCTGACTGTAAACCCCAGGAGTTTCTCTACTCTCTCAATCCTGATTGTAAATCCCAGGACTGTCCCGACTCTCTCACTCCTGACTGTAAACCCCAGACTGTCTCTACTCTCTCACTCCTGACTGTAAACCCCAGGAGTGTCTCTACTCTCTCTCCCCTGACTGTAAACCCCAGGAGTGTCTCCACTCTCTCACTCCTGATAGTAAACCCAAGCACTGTCTCTTCTCTCTCACTCCTGACTGTAAACCCCAGGACTGTCTCTACTCTCTCACTCCTGACTGTAAACCCCAGGACTGTCTCTACTCTCTCACTCCTGTCTGTAAACCACAGGAGTGTCTCTACTCTCTCACTCCTGACTGTAAACCCCAGGAGTGTCTCTAGTCTCTCACTCCTGACTGTAAACCCCAGAAGTGTCTCTATTCCCTCACTCCTGACTGTAAACCCCATGATTGTCTCTACTCTCTCACTCCAGACGATATTCCCCAGGACTGTCTCTACTCTCTCAGTCCTGACTGTAAACCCCAGGTAATGTCTCTCCTCTCTAAATCCTGACTGTAAACCTCAGGACTGTCTCTACTCTCTCACTCCTGAGTGTAAACCCCAGGAGAGTCTATACTCTCTCACTCCTGACCGTAAACCCCAGGACTGTCTCTACTCTCTCACTCCTGACTGTAAACTCCAGGACTGTCTCTACTCTCTCACCCCAGACTGTAAACTCCAGGACTGTCTCTACTGTCTCACTCCTGTCTGTAAACCCCAGGAGTGTTTCTCCTCTCTCACCCCTGACTGTAAACCCCAGGAGTGTCTCTACTCTCTCACTCCTGACTGTAAACCCCAGGACTGTCTCTACTCTCTCACTCCTGACTGTAAACCCCAGGACTGTCTCTACTCTCTCACTCCTGACAGTAAACCCGAGGACAGTCTCTACTCTCTCAGTCCTGTCTGTAAACCCCAGGAGTGTCTCTACTCCCTCACTCCAGACTCTAAACCCCAGGAGTGTCTCTCCTCTCTCACTCCTGACAGTAAACCCCAGGACTGTCTCTTCTCTCTCACTCTTGACTGTAAACCCCAGGAGTGTCTCTACTCTTTCACTCCTGACTGTAAACCCCAGGACTGTCTCTACTCTCTCACTCCTGACTGTAAACCCCTGGACTGTCTCTTCTCTCTCACTCCTGACTGTAAACCCCAGTAGTGTCTCTACTCTCTCACTCCTGACTGTAAACCCCAGGACTGTCTCTACTCTCTCACTCCTGACTGTAAACCCCAGGACTGTCTCTGCTCTCTCACTCCAGACTCTAAACCCCAGGAGTGTCTCTCCTCTCTCACTCCTGACAGTAAACCCCAGGACTGTCTCTTCTCTCTCACTCCTGACTGTAAACCCCAGGAGTGTCTCTACTCTCTCACTCCTGAGTGTAAACCCCAGAAGTATCTCTACTCTCTCACTCCTGACTGTTAAACCCAGGAGTGTCTTTACTCTCTCCCTCCTGACTGTAAACCCCAGGAGTCTCTACTCTCTCACTCCTGACTTTAAACCCCAGGACTGTCTCTACTCTCTCACTCCTGACTGTAAACCCCAGGAGCGTCTCTATTCTCTCACTCCTGACTGTAAAACCCTGGAATGTCTCTACACTCTCACTACTGACTGTAAACCCCAGGACTGTCTCTACTCTCTCACTCCTGACTGTAAACCCCAGGACTGTCTCTTCTCTCTCACTCCTGACTGTAAACCCCAGGACTGTCTCTACTCTCTCACTCCTGACTGTAAACCCCAGGAGTGTCTCTACTCTCTCACTCCTGACTGTAAACCGCAGGACTGTCTCTACACTCTCACGACTGACTGTAAACCCCAGGAGTTTTTCTACTCTCTCACTCCTTACTGTAAACCCCAGGACTGTTTCTACTCTCTCACTCCGGACTGTAAACCCCAGGACTGTCTCTACTCTCTCACTCCTGACTGTAAACCCCAGGAGTGTCTCTACTCTCTCACTCCTGACTGTAAACCGCAGGAGTGTCTCTCCTCTCCCACTCCTGACTGTAAAAACCCAGGAGTGTATCTACTCTCTCACTCCTGACTGTAAACCGCAGGACTGTCTCTTCTCTCACACTCCTGACTGTAAATCACAGGACGGTCTCTACACTCTCACGCCTGACTGTAAACCCCAGGACTGTCTCTCCTCCCTCACTCCTGACTGTAAACCCCAGGACTGTCTCTTCTCTCTCACTCCTGACTGTAAAACCTCAGGAGTGTCTCTACTCTCTCATTCCTGACTGTAAACCCCAGGACTGTCTCTCCTCTCCCACTCATGACTGTAAAACCCAGGAGTGTCTCTACACTCTCACTCCTGACTATAAACCCCAGGACTGTCTCTACTCTCTCAATCCTGACTGTAAAACCCAGGACTGTCCCGACTCTCTCACTCCTGACTGTAAACCCCAGGACTGTCTCTACTCTCTCACTCCTGACTGTAAACCCCAGGAGTGTCTCTACTCTCTCTCCCCTGACTGTAAACCCCAGGAGTGTCTCCACTCTCTCAATCCTGATAGTAAACCCAAGCACTGTCTCTTCTCTCTCACTCCTGACTGTAAACCCCAGGACTGTCTCTACTCTCTCACTCCTGACTGTAAACCCCAGGACTGTCTCTACTCTCTCACTCCTGTCTGTAAACCACAGGTGTGTCTCTACTCTCTCACTCCTGACTGTAAACCCCAGGAGTGTCTCTAGTCTCTCACTCCTGACTGTAAACCCCAGAAGTGTCTCTATTCCCTCACTCCTGACTGTAAACCCCATGATTGTCTCTACTCTCTCACTCCAGACGATATTCCCCAGGACTGTCTCTACTCTCTCAGTCCTGACTGTAAACCCCAGGTAATGTCTCTCCTCTCTAACTCCTGACTGTAAACCTCAGGACTGTCTCTACTCTCTCACTCCTGAGTGTAAACCCCAGGAGAGTCTATACTCTCTCACTCCTGACCGTAAACCCCAGGACTGTCTCTACTCTCTCACTCCTGACTGTAAACTCCAGGACTGTCTCTACTCTCTCACCCCAGACTGTAAACTCCAGGACTGTCTCTACTCTCTCACTCCTGTCTGTAAACCCCAGGAGTGTTTCTCCTCTCTCACCCCTGACTGTAAACCCCAGGAGTGTCTCTACTCTCTCACTCCTGACTGTAAACCCCAGGAGTGTCTCTACTCTCTCACTCCTGTCTGTAAACCCCAGGAGTGTCTCTACTCTCTCACTCCTGACTGAAAACCCCAGGAGTGTCTCTACTCTCTCACTCCTGACTGCAAACCCCAGGACTGTTTCTACTCTCTCACTCCGGACTGTAAACCCCAGGACTGTCTCTACTCTCTCACTCCTGACTGTAAACCCCAGGAGTGTCTCTACTCTCTCACTCCTGACTGTAAACCGCAGGAGTGTCTCTCCTCTCCCACTCCTGACTGTAAAAACCCAGGAGTGTATCTACTCTCTCACTCCTGACTGTAAACCGCAGGACTGTCTCTTCTCTCACACTCCTGACTGTAAATCACAGGACGGTCTCTACACTCTCACGCCTGACTGTAAACCCCAGGACTGTCTCTCCTCCCTCACTCCTGACTGTAAACCCCAGGACTGTCTCTTCTCTCTCACTCCTGACTGTAAAACCTCAGGAGTGTCTCTACTCTCTCATTCCTGACTGTAAACCCCAGGACTGTCTCTCCTCTCCCACTCATGACTGTAAAACCCAGGACTGTCTCTTCTCTCTCACTCCTGACTGTAAACCCCAGGACTGTCTCTACTCTCTCACTCCTGACTGTAAACCCCAGGACTGTCTCTACTCTCTCACTCCTGTCTGTAAACCACAGGAGTGTCTCTACTCTCTCACTCCTGACTGTAAACCCCAGGAGTGTCTCTAGTCTCTCACTCCTGACTGTAAACCCCAGAAGTGTCTCTATTCCCTCACTCCTGACTGTAAACCCCATGATTGTCTCTACTCTCTCACTCCAGACGATATTCCCCAGGACTGTCTCTACTCTCTCAGTCCTGACTGTAAACCCCAGGTAATGTCTCTCCTCTCTAACTCCTGACTGTAAACCTCAGGACTGTCTCTACTCTCTCACTCCTGAGTGTAAACCCCAGGAGAGTCTATACTCTCTCACTCCTGACCGTAAACCCCAGGACTGTCTCTACTCTCTCACTCCTGACTGTAAACTCCAGGACTGTCTCTACTCTCTCACACCAGACTGTAAACTCCAGGACTGTCTGTACTCTCTCACTCCTGTCTGTAAACCCCAGGAGTGTTTCTCCTCTCTCACCCCTGACTGTAAACCCCAGGAGTGTCTCTACTCTCTCACTCCTGACTGTAAACCCCAGGAGTGTGTCTACTCTCTCACTCCTGACTGTAAACCGCAGGAGTGTCTCTCCTCTCCCACTCCTGACTGTAAAACCCAGGAGTGTCTCTACTCTCTCACTCCTGACTGTAAACCGCAGGAGTGTCTCTCCTCTCCCACTCCTGACTGTAAAACCCAGGAGTGTCTCTACACTCTCACTCCTGACTGTAAACCCCAGGACTGTCTCTTCTCTCTCACTCCTGACTGTAAATCCCAGGACTGTCTCGAAACTCTCACGACTGACTGTAAACCCCAAGAGTTTTTCTACTCTCTCACTCCTGACTGTAAACCCCAGGACTGTCTCTACTCTCCCACTCCTGACTGTAAAACCCAGGAGTGTCTCTACACTCTCACTCCTGACTGTAAACCCCAGCACTGTCTCTGCCCTCTCACTCCTGACTGTAAACCCCAGGACTGTCTCTACTCTCTCACTCCTGTCTGTAAACCCCAGGAGTGTCTCTACTCTCTCAGTCCTGACTGTAAACCCCAGGAGTGTCTCCAGTCTCTCACTCCTGACTGTAAACCCCAGAAGTGTCTCTATGCCCTCACTCCGGACTGTAAACTCCAGAGTGTCTCTACTCTCTCACTCCTGAGTGTAAACCCCAGGACTGTCTCTACTCTCTCACTCCAGACTGTAAACCCCATGAGTGTCTCTACTCTCTCACTCCAGACGATATTCCCCAGGACTGTCTCTAGTCTCCCACTCCTGACTGTAAAACCCAGGACTGTCTGTACTCTCTCACTCCTGAGCGTAAACCACAGGCGAGTCTCTACTCTCTCACTCCTGACTGTAAACCCCAGGACTGTCTCTACTCTCTCAGTCCTGACTGTAAATCCCAGGACTGTCTCTACTCTCTCACTCCTGAATGTAAACCCCAGGACTGTCTGTACTCTCTCACTCCTGAGCGTAAACCACAGGAGTGTCTCTACTCTCTCACTCCAGACTGTTAACCCCAGGACTGTATCTACTCTCTCACTCCTGTCTGTAAACCCCAGGAGTGTCTCTACTCTCTCACTCCTGACTGTAAACCCCAGGAGTGTCTCTAGTCTCTCACTCCTGACTGTAAACCCCAGAAGTGTCTCTATTCCCTCACTCCTGACTGTAAACTCCAGAGTGTCTCTACTCTCTCACTCCTGAGTGTAAACCCCAGGATTGTCTCTACTCTCTCACTCCTGACGATATTCCCCACGACTGTCTCTACTCTCTCAGGCCTGACTGTAAACCCCAGGAGTTTCTCTACTCTCTCAATCCTGATTGTAAATCCCAGGACTGTCCCGACTCTCTCACTCCTGACTGTAAACCCCAGACTGTCTCTACTCTCTCACTCCTGACTGTAAACCCCAGGAGTGTCTCTACTCTCTCTCCCCTGACTGTAAACCCCAGGAGTGTCTCCACTCTCTCACTCCTGATAGTAAACCCAAGCACTGTCTCTTCTCTCTCACTCCTGACTGTAAACCCCAGGACTGTCTCTACTCTCTCACTCCTGACTGTAAACCCCAGGACTGTCTCTACTCTCTCACTCCTGTCTGTAAACCACAGGAGTGTCTCTACTCTCTCACTCCTGACTGTAAACCCCAGGAGTGTCTCTAGTCTCTCACTCCTGACTGTAAACCCCAGAAGTGTCTCTATTCCCTCACTCCTGACTGTAAACCCCATGATTGTCTCTACTCTCTCACTCCAGACGATATTCCCCAGGACTGTCTCTACTCTCTCAGTCCTGACTGTAAACCCCAGGTAATGTCTCTCCTCTCTAAATCCTGACTGTAAACCTCAGGACTGTCTCTACTCTCTCACTCCTGAGTGTAAACCCCAGGAGAGTCTATACTCTCTCACTCCTGACCGTAAACCCCAGGACTGTCTCTACTCTCTCACTCCTGACTGTAAACTCCAGGACTGTCTCTACTCTCTCACCCCAGACTGTAAACTCCAGGACTGTCTCTACTCTCTCACTCCTGTCTGTAAACCCCAGGAGTGTTTCTCCTCTCTCACCCCTGACTGTAAACCCCAGGAGTGTCTCTACTCTCTCACTCCTGACTGTAAACCCCAGGAGTGTCTCTACTCTCTCACTCCTGACTGTAAACCGCAGGAGTGTCTCTCCTCTCCCACTCCTGACTGTAAAACCCAGGAGTGTCTCTACTCTCTCACTCCTGACTGTAAACCGCAGGAGTGTCTCTCCTCTCCCACTCCTGACTGTAAAACCCAGGAGTGTCTCTACTCTCTCACTCCTGACTGTAAACCCCAGGAGTGTGTCTACTCTCTCACTCCTGACTGTAAACCGCAGGAGTGTCTCTCCTCTCCCACTCCTGACTGTAAAACCCAGGAGTGTCTCTACTCTCTCACTCCTGACTGTAAACCGCAGGAGTGTCTCTCCTCTCCCACTCCTGACTGTAAAACCCAGGAGTGTCTCTACACTCTCACTCCTGACTGTAAACCCCAGGACTGTCTCTTCTCTCTCACTCCTGACTGTAAATCCCAGGACTGTCTCGAAACTCTCACGACTGACTGTAAACCCCAAGAGTTTTTCTACGCTCTCACTCCTGACTGTAAACCCCTGGAGTGTCTCTACTCTCTCACTCCTGACTGTAAACCCCAGGAGTGTCTCTACTCTCTCACTCCTGACTGTAAACCCCAGGACTGTCTCTACTCTCCCACTCCTGACTGTAAAACCCAGGAGTGTCTCTACACTCTCACTCCTGACTGTAAACCCCAGCACTGTCTCTGCCCTCTCACTCCTGACTGTAAACCCCATCACTGTCTCTACTCTCTCACTCCTGTCTGTAAACCCCAGGAGTGTCTCTACTCTCTCAGTCCTGACTGTAAACCCCAGGAGTGTCTCCAGTCTCTCACTCCTGACTGTAAACCCCAGAAGTGTCTCTATGCCCTCACTCCGGACTGTAAACTCCAGAGTGTCTCTACTCTCTCACTCCTGAGTGTAAACCCCAGGACTGTCTCTACTCTCTCACTCCAGACTGTAAACCCCATGAGTGTCTCTACTCTCTCACTCCAGACGATATTCCCCAGGACTGTCTCTAGTCTCCCACTCCTGACTGTAAAACCCAGGACTGTCTGTACTCTCTCACTCCTGAGTGTAAACCCCAGGATTGTCTCTACTCTCTCACTCCTGACGATATTCCCCACGACTGTCTCTACTCTCTCAGGCCTGACTGTAAACCCCAGGAGTTTCTCTACTCTCTCAATCCTGATTGTAAATCCCAGGACTGTCCCGACTCTCTCACTCCTGACTGTAAACCCCAGACTGTCTCTACTCTCTCACTCCTGACTGTAAACCCCAGGAGTGTCTCTACTCTCTCTCCCCTGACTGTAAACCCCAGGAGTGTCTCCACTCTCTCACTCCTGATAGTAAACCCAAGCACTGTCTCTTCTCTCTCACTCCTGACTGTAAACCCCAGGACTGTCTCGACTCTCTCACTCCTGACTGTAAACCCCAGGACTGTCTCTACTCTCTCACTCCTGTCTGTAAACCACAGGAGTGTCTCTACTCTCTCACTCCTGACTGTAAACCCCAGGAGTGTCTCTAGTCTCTCACTCCTGACTGTAAACCCCAGAAGTGTCTCTATTCCCTCACTCCTGACTGTAAACCCCATGATTGTCTCTACTCTCTCACTCCAGACGATATTCCCCAGGACTGTCTCTACTCTCTCAGTCCTGACTGTAAACCCCAGGTAATGTCTCTCCTCTCTAACTCCTGACTGTAAACCTCAGGACTGTCTCTACTCTCTCACTCCTGAGTGTAAACCCCAGGAGAGTCTATACTCTCTCACTCCTGACCGTAAACCCCAGGACTGTCTCTACTCTCTCACTCCTGACTGTAAACTCCAGGACTGTCTCTACTCTCTCACACCAGACTGTAAACTCCAGGACTGTCTGTACTCTCTCACTCCTGTCTGTAAACCCCAGGAGTGTTTCTCCTCTCTCACCCCTGACTGTAAACCCCAGGAGTGTCTCTACTCTCTCACTCCTGACTGTAAACCCCAGGAGTGTGTCTACTCTCTCACTCCTGACTGTAAACCGCAGGAGTGTCTCTCCTCTCCCACTCCTGACTGTAAAACCCAGGAGTGTCTCTACTCTCTCACTCCTGACTGTAAACCGCAGGAGTGTCTCTCCTCTCCCACTCCTGACTGTAAAACCCAGGAGTGTCTCTACACTCTCACTCCTGACTGTAAACCCCAGGACTGTCTCTTCTCTCTCACTCCTGACTGTAAATCCCAGGACTGTCTCGAAACTCTCACGACTGACTGTAAACCCCAAGAGTTTTTCTACTCTCTCACTCCTGACTGTAAACCCCAGGACTGTCTCTACTCTCCCACTCCTGACTGTAAAACCCAGGAGTGTCTCTACACTCTCACTCCTGACTGTAAACCCCAGCACTGTCTCTGCCCTCTCACTCCTGACTGTAAACCCCAGGACTGTCTCTACTCTCTCACTCCTGTCTGTAAACCCCAGGAGTGTCTCTACTCTCTCAGTCCTGACTGTAAACCCCAGGAGTGTCTCCAGTCTCTCACTCCTGACTGTAAACCCCAGAAGTGTCTCTATGCCCTCACTCCGGACTGTAAACTCCAGAGTTTCTCTACTCTCTCACTCCTGAGTGTAAACCCCAGGACTGTCTCTACTCTCTCACTCCAGACTGTAAACCCCATGAGTGTCTCTACTCTCTCACTCCAGACGATATTCCCCAGGACTGTCTCTAGTCTCCCACTCCTGACTGTAAAACCCAGGACTGTCTGTACTCTCTCACTCCTGAGCGTAAACCACAGGCGAGTCTCTACTCTCTCACTCCTGACTGTAAACCCCAGGACTGTCTCTACTCTCTCAGTCCTGACTGTAAATCCCAGGACTGTCTCTACTCTCTCACTCCTGAATGTAAACCCCAGGACTGTCTGTACTCTCTCACTCCTGAGCGTAAACCACAGGAGTGTCTCTACTCTCTCACTCCAGACTGTTAACCCCAGGACTGTATCTACTCTCTCACTCCTGTCTGTAAACCCCAGGAGTGTCTCTACTCTCTCACTCCTGACTGTAAACCCCAGGAGTGTCTCTAGTCTCTCACTCCTGACTGTAAACCCCAGAAGTGTCTCTATTCCCTCACTCCTGACTGTAAACTCCAGAGTGTCTCTACTCTCTCACTCCTGAGTGTAAACCCCAGGATTGTCTCTACTCTCTCACTCCTGACGATATTCCCCACGACTGTCTCTACTCTCTCAGGCCTGACTGTAAACCCCAGGAGTTTCTCTACTCTCTCAATCCTGATTGTAAATCCCAGGACTGTCCCGACTCTCTCACTCCTGACTGTAAACCCCAGACTGTCTCTACTCTCTCACTCCTGACTGTAAACCCCAGGAGTGTCTCTACTCTCTCTCCCCTGACTGTAAACCCCAGGAGTGTCTCCACTCTCTCACTCCTGATAGTAAACCCAAGCACTGTCTCTTCTCTCTCACTCCTGACTGTAAACCCCAGGACTGTCTCTACTCTCTCACTCCTGACTGTAAACCCCAGGACTGTCTCTACTCTCTCACTCCTGTCTGTAAACCACAGGAGTGTCTCTACTCTCTCACTCCTGACTGTAAACCCCAGGAGTGTCTCTAGTCTCTCACTCCTGACTGTAAACCCCAGAAGTGTCTCTATTCCCTCACTCCTGACTGTAAACCCCATGATTGTCTCTACTCTCTCACTCCAGACGATATTCCCCAGGACTGTCTCTACTCTCTCAGTCCTGACTGTAAACCCCAGGTAATGTCTCTCCTCTCTAAATCCTGACTGTAAACCTCAGGACTGTCTCTACTCTCTCACTCCTGAGTGTAAACCCCAGGAGAGTCTATACTCTCTCACTCCTGACCGTAAACCCCAGGACTGTCTCTACTCTCTCACTCCTGACTGTAAACTCCAGGACTGTCTCTACTCTCTCACCCCAGACTGTAAACTCCAGGACTGTCTCTACTCTCTCACTCCTGTCTGTAAACCCCAGGAGTGTTTCTCCTCTCTCACCCCTGACTGTAAACCCCAGGAGTGTCTCTACTCTCTCACTCCTGACTGTAAACCCCAGGAGTGTCTCTACTCTCTCACTCCTGACTGTAAACCGCAGGAGTGTCTCTCCTCTCCCACTCCTGACTGTAAAACCCAGGAGTGTCTCTACTCTCTCACTCCTGACTGTAAACCGCAGGAGTGTCTCTCCTCTCCCACTCCTGACTGTAAAACCCAGGAGTGTCTCTACTCTCTCACTCCTGACTGTAAACCCCAGGAGTGTGTCTACTCTCTCACTCCTGACTGTAAACCGCAGGAGTGTCTCTCCTCTCCCACTCCTGACTGTAAAACCCAGGAGTGTCTCTACTCTCTCACTCCTGACTGTAAACCGCAGGAGTGTCTCTCCTCTCCCACTCCTGACTGTAAAACCCAGGAGTGTCTCTACACTCTCACTCCTGACTGTAAACCCCAGGACTGTCTCTTCTCTCTCACTCCTGACTGTAAATCCCAGGACTGTCTCGAAACTCTCACGACTGACTGTAAACCCCAAGAGTTTTTCTACGCTCTCACTCCTGACTGTAAACCCCTGGAGTGTCTCTACTCTCTCACTCCTGACTGTAAACCCCAGGAGTGTCTCTACTCTCTCACTCCTGACTGTAAACCCCAGGACTGTCTCTACTCTCCCACTCCTGACTGTAAAACCCAGGAGTGTCTCTACACTCTCACTCCTGACTGTAAACCCCAGCACTGTCTCTGCCCTCTCACTCCTGACTGTAAACCCCAGGACTGTCTCTACTCTCTCACTCCTGTCTGTAAACCCCAGGAGTGTCTCTACTCTCTCAGTCCTGACTGTAAACCCCAGGAGTGTCTCCAGTCTCTCACTCCTGACTGTAAACCCCAGAAGTGTCTCTATGCCCTCACTCCGGACTGTAAACTCCAGAGTGTCTCTACTCTCTCACTCCTGAGTGTAAACCCCAGGACTGTCTCTACTCTCTCACTCCAGACTGTAAACCCCATGAGTGTCTCTACTCTCTCACTCCAGACGATATTCCCCAGGACTGTCTCTAGTCTCCCACTCCTGACTGTAAAACCCAGGACTGTCTGTACTCTCTCACTCCTGAGTGTAAACCCCAGGATTGTCTCTACTCTCTCACTCCTGACGATATTCCCCACGACTGTCTCTACTCTCTCAGGCCTGACTGTAAACCCCAGGAGTTTCTCTACTCTCTCAATCCTGATTGTAAATCCCAGGACTGTCCCGACTCTCTCACTCCTGACTGTAAACCCCAGACTCTCTCTACTCTCTCACTCCTGACTGTAAACCCCAGGAGTGTCTCTACTCTCTCTCCCCTGACTGTAAACCCCAGGAGTGTCTCCACTCTCTCACTCCTGATAGTAAACCCAAGCACTGTCTCTTCTCTCTCACTCCTGACTGTAAACCCCAGGACTGTCTCGACTCTCTCACTCCTGACTGTAAACCCCAGGACTGTCTCTACTCTCTCACTCCTGTCTGTAAACCACAGGAGTGTCTCTACTCTCTCACTCCTGACTGTAAACCCCAGGAGTGTCTCTAGTCTCTCACTCCTGACTGTAAACCCCAGAAGTGTCTCTATTCCCTCACTCCTGACTGTAAACCCCATGATTGTCTCTACTCTCTCACTCCAGACGATATTCCCCAGGACTGTCTCTACTCTCTCAGTCCTGACTGTAAACCCCAGGTAATGTCTCTCCTCTCTAACTCCTGACTGTAAACCTCAGGACTGTCTCTACTCTCTCACTCCTGAGTGTAAACCCCAGGAGAGTCTATACTCTCTCACTCCTGACCGTAAACCCCAGGACTGTCTCTACTCTCTCACTCCTGACTGTAAACTCCAGGACTGTCTCTACTCTCTCACACCAGACTGTAAACTCCAGGACTGTCTGTACTCTCTCACTCCTGTCTGTAAACCCCAGGAGTGTTTCTCCTCTCTCACCCCTGACTGTAAACCCCAGGAGTGTCTCTACTCTCTCACTCCTGACTGTAAACCCCAGGAGTGTGTCTACTCTCTCACTCCTGACTGTAAACCGCAGGAGTGTCTCTCCTCTCCCACTCCTGACTGTAAAACCCAGTAGTGTCTCTACTCTCTCACTCCTGACTGTAAACCGCAGGAGTGTCTCTCCTCTCCCACTCCTGACTGTAAAACCCAGGAGTGTCTCTACACTCTCACTCCTGACTGTAAACCCCAGGACTGTCTCTTCTCTCTCACTCCTGACTGTAAATCCCAGGACTGTCTCGAAACTCTCACGACTGACTGTAAACCCCAAGAGTTTTTCTACTCTCTCACTCCTGACTGTAAACCCCAGGACTGTCTCTACTCTCCCACTCCTGACTGTAAAACCCAGGAGTGTCTCTACACTCTCACTCCTGACTGTAAACCCCAGCACTGTCTCTGCCCTCTCACTCCTGACTGTAAACCCCAGGACTGTCTCTACTCTCTCACTCCTGTCTGTAAACCCCAGGAGTGTCTCTACTCTCTCAGTCCTGACTGTAAACCCCAGGAGTGTCTCCAGTCTCTCACTCCTGACTGTAAACCCCAGAAGTGTCTCTATGCCCTCACTCCGGACTGTAAACTCCAGAGTGTCTCTACTCTCTCACTCCTGAGTGTAAACCCCAGGACTGTCTCTACTCTCTCACTCCAGACTGTAAACCCCATGAGTGTCTCTACTCTCTCACTCCAGACGATATTCCCCAGGACTGTCTCTAGTCTCCCACTCCTGACTGTAAAACCCAGGACTGTCTGTACTCTCTCACTCC
This sequence comes from Isurus oxyrinchus, assembly GCA_026770705.1. Classification (NCBI taxonomy): domain Eukaryota; kingdom Metazoa; phylum Chordata; class Chondrichthyes; order Lamniformes; family Lamnidae; genus Isurus; species Isurus oxyrinchus. The sequence continues at coordinate 418,297 of JANJGN010000389.1, forward strand.
TGAGCGTAAACCACAGGCGAGTCTCTACTCTCTCACTCCTGACTGTAAACCCCAGGACTGTCTCTACTCTCTCAGTCCTGACTGTAAATCCCAGGACTGTCTCTACTCTCTCACTCCTGAATGTAAACCCCAGGACTGTCTGTACTCTCTCACTCCTGAGCGTAAACCACAGGAGTGTCTCTACTCTCTCACTCCAGACTGTTAACCCCAGGACTGTATCTACTCTCTCACTCCTGTCTGTAAACTCCAGAGTGTCTCTACTCTCTCACTCCTGAGTGTAAACCCCAGGATTGTCTCTACTCTCTCACTCCTGACGATATTCCCCACGACTGTCTCTACTCTCTCAGGCCTGACTGTAAACCCCAGGAGTTTCTCTACTCTCTCAATCCTGATTGTAAATCCCAGGACTGTCCCGACTCTCTCACTCCTGACTGTAAACCCCAGACTGTCTCTACTCTCTCACTCCTGACTGTAAACCCCAGGAGTGTCTCTACTCTCTCTCCCCTGACTGTAAACCCCAGGAGTGTCTCCACTCTCTCACTCCTGATAGTAAACCCAAGCACTGTCTCTTCTCTCTCACTCCTGACTGTAAACCCCAGGACTGTCTCTACTCTCTCACTCCTGACTGTAAACCCCAGGACTGTCTCTACTCTCTCACTCCTGTCTGTAAACCACAGGATTGTCTCTACTCTCTCACTCCTGACTGTAAACCCCAGGAGTGTCTCTAGTCTCTCACTCCTGACTGTAAACCCCAGAAGTGTCTCTATTCCCTCACTCCTGACTGTAAACCCCATGATTGTCTCTACTCTCTCACTCCAGACGATATTCCCCAGGACTGTCTCTACTCTCTCAGTCCTGACTGTAAACCCCAGGTAATGTCTCTCCTCTCTAAATCCTGACTGTAAACCTCAGGACTGTCTCTACTCTCTCACTCCTGAGTGTAAACCCCAGGAGAGTCTATACTCTCTCACTCCTGACCGTAAACCCCAGGACTGTCTCTACTCTCTCACTCCTGACTGTAAACTCCAGGACTGTCTCTACTCTCTCACCCCAGACTGTAAACTCCAGGACTGTCTCTACTCTCTCACTCCTGTCTGTAAACCCCAGGAGTGTTTCTCCTCTCTCACCCCTGACTGTAAACCCCAGGAGTGTCTCTACTCTCTCACTCCTGACTGTAAACCCCAGGAGTGTCTCTACTCTCTCACTCCTGACTGTAAACCGCAGGAGTGTCTCTCCTCTCCCACTCCTGACTGTAAAACCCAGGAGTGTCTCTACTCTCTCACTCCTGACTGTAAACCGCAGGAGTGTCTCTCCTCTCCCACTCCTGACTGTAAAACCCAGGAGTGTCTCTACTCTCTCACTCCTGACTGTAAACCCCAGGAGTGTGTCTACTCTCTCACTCCTGACTGTAAACCGCAGGAGTGTCTCTCCTCTCCCACTCCTGACAGTAAAACCCAGGAGTGTCTCTACTCTCTCACTCCTGACTGTAAACCGCAGGAGTGTCTCTCCTCTCCCACTCCTGACTGTAAAACCCAGGAGTGTCTCTACACTCTCACTCCTGACTGTAAACCCCAGGACTGTCTCTTCTCTCTCACTCCTGACTGTAAATCCCAGGACTGTCTCGAAACTCTCACGACTGACTGTAAACCCCAATAGTTTTTCTACGCTCTCACTCCTGACTGTAAACCCCTGGAGTGTCTCTACTCTCTCACTCCTGACTGTAAACCCCAGGACTGTCTCTACTCTCCCACTCCTGACTGTAAAACCCAGGAGTGTCTCTACACTCTCACTCCTGACTGTAAACCCCAGCACTGTCTCTGCCCTCTCACTCCTGACTGTAAACCCCAGGACTGTCTCTACTCTCTCACTCCTGTCTGTAAACCCCAGGAGTGTCTCTACTCTCTCAGTCCTGACTGTAAACCCCAGGAGTGTCTCCAGTCTCTCACTCCTGACTGTAAACCCCAGAAGTGTCTCTATGCCCTCACTCCGGACTGTAAACTCCAGAGTGTCTCTACTCTCTCACTCCTGAGTGTAAACCCCAGGACTGTCTCTACTCTCTCACTCCAGACTGTAAACCCCATGAGTGTCTCTACTCTCTCACTCCAGACGATATTCCCCAGGACTGTCTCTAGTCTCCCACTCCTGACTGTAAAACCCAGGACTGTCTGTACTCTCTCACTCCTGAGTGTAAACCCCAGGATTGTCTCTACTCTCTCACTCCTGACGATATTCCCCACGACTGTCTCTACTCTCTCAGGCCTGACTGTAAACCCCAGGAGTTTCTCTACTCTCTCAATCCTGATTGTAAATCCCAGGACTGTCCCGACTCTCTCACTCCTGACTGTAAACCCCAGACTGTCTCTACTCTCTCACTCCTGACTGTAAACCCCAGGAGTGTCTCTACTCTCTCTCCCCTGACTGTAAACCCCAGGAGTGTCTCCACTCTCTCACTCCTGATAGTAAACCCAAGCACTGTCTCTTCTCTCTCACTCCTGACTGTAAACCCCAGGACTGTCTCTACTCTCTCACTCCTGACTGTAAACCCCAGGACTGTCTCTACTCTCTCACTCCTGTCTGTAAACCACAGGAGTGTCTCTACTCTCTCACTCCTGACTGTAAACCCCAGGAGTGTCTCTAGTCTCTCACTCCTGACTGTAAACCCCAGAAGTGTCTCTATTCCCTCACTCCTGACAGTAAACCCCATGATTGTCTCTACTCTCTCACTCCAGACGATATTCCCCAGGACTGTCTCTACTCTCTCAGTCCTGACTGTAAACCCCAGGTAATGTCTCTCCTCTCTAAATCCTGACTGTAAACCTCAGGACTGTCTCTACTCTCTCACTCCTGAGTGTAAACCCCAGGAGAGTCTATACTCTCTCACTCCTGGCCGTAAACCCCAGGACTGTCTCTACTCTCTCACTCCTGACTGTAAACTCCAGGACTGTCTCTACTCTCTCACCCCAGACTGTAAACTCCAGGACTGTCTCTACTCTCTCACTCCTGTCTGTAAACCCCAGGAGTGTTTCTCCTCTCTCACCCCTGACTGTAAACCCCAGGAGTGTCTCTACTCTCTCACTCCTGACTGTAAACCCCAGGAGTGTCTCTACTCTCTCACTCCTGACTGTAAACCGCAGGAGTGTCTCTCCTCTCCCACTCCTGACTGTAAAACCCAGGAGTGTCTCTACTCTCTCACTCCTGACTGTAAACCGCAGGAGTGTCTCTCCTCTCCCACTCCTGACTGTAAAACCCAGGAGTGTCTCTACACTCTCACTCCTGACTGTAAACCCCAGGACTGTCTCTTCTCTCTCACTCCTGACTGTAAATCTCAGGACTGTCTCGAAACTCTCACGACTGACTGTAAACCCCAAGAGTTTTTCTACTCTCTCACTCCTGACTGTAAACCCCTGGAGTGTCTCTACTCTCTCACTCCTGACTGTAAACCCCAGGAGTGTCTCTACTCTCTCACTCCTGATAGTAAACCCAAGCACTGTCTCTTCTCTCTCACTCCTGACTGTAAACCCCAGGACTGTCTCTACTCTCTCACTCCTGACTGTAAACCCCAGGACTGTCTCTACTCTCTCACTCCTGTCTGTAAACCACAGGTGTGTCTCTACTCTCTCACTCCTGACTGTAAACCCCAGGAGTGTCTCTAGTCTCTCACTCCTGACTGTAAACCCCAGAAGTGTCTCTATTCCCTCACTCCTGACTGTAAACCCCATGATTGTCTCTACTCTCTCACTCCAGACGATATTCCCCAGGACTGTCTCTACTCTCTCAGTCCTGACTGTAAACCCCAGGTAATGTCTCTCCTCTCTAACTCCTGACTGTAAACCTCAGGACTGTCTCTACTCTCTCACTCCTGAGTGTAAACCCCAGGAGAGTCTATACTCTCTCACTCCTGACCGTAAACCCCAGGACTGTCTCTACTCTCTCACTCCTGACTGTAAACTCCAGGACTGTCTCTACTCTCTCACCCCAGACTGTAAACTCCAGGACTGTCTCTACTCTCTCACTCCTGTCTGTAAACCCCAGGAGTGTTTCTCCTCTCTCACCCCTGACTGTAAACCCCAGGAGTGTCTCTACTCTCTCACTCCTGACTGTAAACCCCAGGAGTGTCTCTACTCTCTCACTCCTGACTGTAAACCGCAGGAGTGTCTCTCCTCTCCCACTCCTGACTGTAAAACCCAGGAGTGTCTCTACTCTCTCACTCCTGACTGTAAACCGCAGGAGTGTCTCTCCTCTCCCACTCCTGACTGTAAAACCCAGGAGTGTCTCTACACTCTCACTCCTGACTGTAAACCCCAGGACTGTCTCTTCTCTCTCACTCCTGACTGTAAATCCCAGGACTGTCTCGAAACTCTCACGACTGACTGTAAACCCCAAGAGTTTTTCTACTCTCTCACTCCTGACTGTAAACCCCTGGAGTGTCTCTACTCTCTCACTCCTGACTGTAAACCCCAGGAGTGTCTCTACTCTCTCACTCCTGACTGTAAACCCCAGGACTGTCTCTACTCTCCCACTCCTGTCTGTAAAACCCAGGAGTGTCTCTACACTCTTTCTCCTGACTGTAAACCCCAGCACTGTCTCTACCCTCTCACTCCTGACTGTAAACCCCAGGACTGTCTCTACTCTCTCACTCCTGTCTGTAAACCCCAGGAGTGTCTCTACTCTCTCAGTCCTGACTGTAAACCCCAGGAGTGTCTCCAGTCTCTCACTCCTGACTGTAAACCCCAGAAGTGTCTCTATGCCCTCACTCCGGACTGCAAACTCCAGAGTGTCTCTACTCTCTCACTCCTGAGTGCAAACCCCAGGACTGTCTCTACTCTCTCACTCCTGACTGTAAACCCCATGAGTATCTCTACTCTCTCACTCCAGACGATATTCCCCAGGACTGTCTCTAGTCTCCCACTCCTGACTGTAAAACCCAAGAGTGTCTCTACTCTCTCACTCCTGACTGTAAACCCCAGGACTGTCTCTACTCTCTCACTCCTGACTGTAAACCCGAGGACACTCTCTACTCTCTCAATCCTGACTGTAAATCCCAGGACTGTCTCTACTCTCTCACTCCTGAATGTAAACCCCAGGACTGTCTGTACTCTCTCACTCCTGAGTGTAAACCACAGGCGAGTCTCTACTCTCTCACTCCTGACTGTAAACCCCAGGACTGTCTCTACTCTCTCACTCCTGACTGTAAACCCCAGGACTGTCTCTACTCTCTCACTCCTGACTGTAAACCTGAGGACACTCTCTACTCTCTCACTCCTGTCTGTAAACCCCAGGACTGTCTCTACTCTCTCACTCCTGACTGTAAACCCCAGGAGTGTCTCTACTCTCTCACTCCTGACTGTTATCCCCAGGACTGTATCTACTCTCTCACTCCTGTCTGTAAACCCCAGGAGTGTCTCTACTCTCTCACTCCTGACTGTAAACCCCAGGAGTGTCTCTAGTCTCTCACTCCTGACTGTAAACCCCAGAAGTGTCTCTATTCCCTCACTCCTGACTGTAAATTCCAGAGTGTCTCTACTCTCTCACACCTGAGTGTAAACCCCAGGATTGTCTCTACTCTCTCACTCCTGACGATATTCCCCACGACTGTCTCTACTCTCTCAGTCCTGACTGTAAACCCCAGGAGTTTCTCTACTCTCTCAATCCTGATTGTAAATCCCAGGACTGTCTCTACTCTCTCACTCCTGACTGTAAACCCCAGGACTGTCTGTACTCTCTCACTCCTGAGTGTAAACCCCAGGAGAGTCTCTACTCTCTCACTCCTGACTGTAAACCCCAGGACAGTCTCTACTCTCTCACTCCTGTCTGTAAACCCCAGGAGTGTCTCTCCTCTCTCACTCCTGACAGTAAACCCCAGGAAGGTCTCTTCTCTCTCACTCCTGACTGTAAACCCCAGGAGTGTCTCTACTCTCTCACTCCTGACTGTAAACCCCTGGAGTGTCTCTACTCTCTCATTCCTGACTGTAAACCCCAGGAGTGTCTCTACTCTCTCACTCCTGACTTTAAACCCCAGGACTGTCTCTACTCTCTCACTCCTGACTGTTAACCCCAGGAGCGTCTCTACTCTCTCACTCCTGACTGTAAAACCCAGGAATGTCTCTACACTCTCACTCCTGACTGTAAACCCCAGGACTGTCTCTTCTCTCCCACTCCTGACTGTAAACCGCAGGACTGTCTCTACACTCTCACTCCTGACTGTAAACCCCAGGAGTTTTTCTACTCTCTCACTCCTTACTGTAAACCCCTGGAGTGTCTCTGCTCTCTCACTCCTGACTGTAAACTCCAGGAGTGTCTCTACTCTCTCATTCCTGACTGTAAACCGCAGGAGTTTCTCTACTCTCTCACTCCTGACTGTAAACCCCAGGACTGTCTCTTCTCTCTCACTCCTGACTGTAAATCACAGGACGGTCTCTACACTATCACGCCTGACTGTTACCCCCAGGACTGTCTCTACTCTCTCACTCCTGACTGTAAACCCCAGGAGTGTCTCTACTCTCTCACTCCTGTCTGTAACCCCAGGAGTGTCTCTAAGCTCTCACTCCTGACTGTAAACCCCAGGACTGTCTCTCCTCTCCCACTCCTGACTGCAAAAACCAGGAGTGTCTCTACACTCTCACTCCTGACTGTAAACACCAGAAGTGTCTCTATTCCCTCACTCCTGACTGTAAACTCCAGAGTGTCTCTACTCTCTCACTCCTGACTGTAAACCCCAGGACTGTCTCTACAAACTCACTCCTGACTGTAATCCCCATGAGTGTCTCTACTCTCTCACTCCTGACGATATTCCCCAGGACTGTCTCTACTCTCTCAGTCCTGACTGTAAACCCAGGACTGTCTCTACTCTCTCAGTCCTGACTGTAAATCCCAGGACTGTCTGTACTCTCTCACTCCTGAGTGTAAACCCCAGGAGAGTCTCTACTCTCTCACTCCTGACTGTAAACCCCAGGACTGTCCCGACTCTCTCACTCCTGACTGTAAACCCCAGGAATGTCTCTACTCTCTCACCCCTGACTGTAAACCCCAGGAGTGTCTCCACTCTCTCACTCCTGTTGCAAACCCCAGGAGTGTCTCCACTCTCTCACTCCTGACTGTAAACCCCTGAAGTGTCTCTATTCCCTCACTCCTGACTGTAAACTCCAGAGTGTCTCTACTCTCTCACCCCTGACTGTAAACCCCAGGACTGTTTCTACAGTCTCACTCCTGAATGTAAACCCCAGGAGTGTCTCTACTCTCTCACTCCTGACTGTAAACCCCAGGAGTGTCTCTACTCTCTCACTCCTGACTGTAAACCCCAGGACTGTCTCTACTCTCTCACTCCTGACTGTAAACCCCAGGAGTGTCTCTACTCTCTCACTCCTGATTGTAAACCCCAGGAGTGTCTCTACTCTCTCTCTCCGGAATGTAAAGACCAGGACTGTCTCTACTCTCTCACTCCAGACTGTAAACCCCAGAAGTGTCTCTACTCTCTCACTCCTGAGTGTAAATCCCAGGAGTGTCTCTACTCTCTCACTCCTTAGTGTAAATCCCAGGACTGTCTCTACTCTCTCATTCCTGACTGTAAACCCCATGATTGTCTCTACTCTCTCACTCCAGACGATATTCCCCAGGACTGTCTCTACTCTCTCAGTCCTGACTGTAAACCCCAGGTAATGTCTCTCCTCTCTAAATCCTGACTGTAAACCTCAGGACTGTCTCTACTCTCTCACTCCTGAGTGTAAACCCCAGGAGAGTCTATACTCTCTCACTCCTGACCGTAAACCCCAGGACTGTCTCTACTCTCTCACTCCTGACTGTAAACTCCAGGACTGTCTCTACTCTCTCACCCCAGACTGTAAACTCCAGGACTGTCTCTACTCTCTCACTCCTGTCTGTAAACCCCAGGAGTGTTTCTCCTCTCTCACCCCTGACTGTAAACCCCAGGAGTGTCTCTACTCTCTCACTCCTGACTGTAAACCCCAGGAGTGTCTCTACTCTCTCACTCCTGACTGTAAACCGCAGGAGTGTCTCTCCTCTCCCACTCCTGACTGTAAAACCCAGGAGTGTCTCTACTCTCTCACTCCTGACTGTAAACCGCAGGAGTGTCTCTCCTCTCCCACTCCTGACTGTAAAACCCAGGAGTGTCTCTACTCTCTCACTCCTGACTGTAAACCCCAGGAGTGTGTCTACTCTCTCACTCCTGACTGTAAACCGCAGGAGTGTCTCTCCTCTCCCACTCCTGACTGTAAAACCCAGGAGTGTCTCTACTCTCTCACTCCTGACTGTAAACCGCAGGAGTGTCTCTCCTCTCCCACTCCTGACTGTAAAACCCAGGAGTGTCTCTACACTCTCACTCCTGACTGTAAACCCCAGGACTGTCTCTTCTCTCTCACTCCTGACTGTAAATCCCAGGACTGTCTCGAAACTCTCACGACTGACTGTAAACCCCAAGAGTTTTTCTACGCTCTCACTCCTGACTGTAAACCCCTGGAGTGTCTCTACTCTCTCACTCCTGACTGTAAACCCCAGGAGTGTCTCTACTCTCTCACTCCTGACTGTAAACCCCAGGACTGTCTCTACTCTCCCACTCCTGACTGTAAAACCCAGGAGTGTCTCTACACTCTCACTCCTGACTGTAAACCCCAGCACTGTCTCTGCCCTCTCACTCCTGACTGTAAACCCCAGGACTGTCTCTACTCTCTCACTCCTGTCTGTAAACCCCAGGAGTGTCTCTAATTCTCAGTCCTGACTGTAAACCCCAGGAGTGTCTCCAGTCTCTCACTCCTGACTGTAAACCCCAGAAGTGTCTCTATGCCCTCACTCCGGACTGTAAACTCCAGAGTGTCTCTACTCTCTCACTCCTGAGTGTAAACCCCAGGACTGTCTCTACTCTCTCACTCCAGACTGTAAACCCCATGAGTGTCTCTACTCTCTCACTCCAGACGATATTCCCCAGGACTGTCTCTAGTCTCCCACTCCTGACTGTAAAACCCAGGACTGTCTGTACTCTCTCACTCCTGAGTGTAAACCCCAGGATTGTCTCTACTCTCTCACTCCTGACGATATTCCCCACGACTGTCTCTACTCTCTCAGGCCTGACTGTAAACCCCAGGAGTTTCTCTACTCTCTCAATCCTGATTGTAAATCCCAGGACTGTCCCGACTCTCTCACTCCTGACTGTAAACCCCAGACTGTCTCTACTCTCTCACTCCTGACTGTAAACCCCAGGAGTGTCTCTACTCTCTCTCCCCTGACTGTAAACCCCAGGAGTGTCTCCACTCTCTCACTCCTGATAGTAAACCCAAGCACTGTCTCTTCTCTCTCACTCCTGACTGTAAACCCCAGGACTGTCTCTACTCTCTCACTCCTGACTGTAAACCCCAGGACTGTCTCTACTCTCTCACTCCTGTCTGTAAACCACAGGAGTGTCTCTACTCTCTCACTCCTGACTGTAAACCCCAGGAGTGTCTCTAGTCTCTCACTCCTGACTGTAAACCCCAGAAGTGTCTCTATTCCCTCACTCCTGACTGTAAACCCCATGATTGTCTCTACTCTCTCACTCCAGACGATATTCCCCAGGACTGTCTCTACTCTCTCAGTCCTGACTGTAAACCCCAGGTAATGTCTCTCCTCTCTAAATCCTGACTGTAAACCTCAGGACTGTCTCTACTCTCTCACTCCTGAGTGTAAACCCCAGGAGAGTCTATACTCTCTCACTCCTGACCGTAAACCCCAGGACTGTCTCTACTCTCTCACTCCTGACTGTAAACTCCAGGACTGTCTCTACTCTCTCACCCCAGACTGTAAACTCCAGGACTGTCTCTACTCTCTCACTCCTGTCTGTAAACCCCAGGAGTGTTTCTCCTCTCTCACCCCTGACTGTAAACCCCAGGAGTGTCTCTACTCTCTCACTCCTGACTGTAAACCCCAGGAGTGTCTCTACTCTCTCACTCCTGACTGTAAACCGCAGGAGTGTCTCTCCTCTCCCACTCCTGACTGTAAAACCCAGGAGTGTCTCTACTCTCTCACTCCTGACTGTAAACCGCAGGAGTGTCTCTCCTCTCCCACTCCTGACTGTAAAACCCAGGAGTGTCTCTACACTCTCACTCCTGACTGTAAACCCCAGGACTGTCTCTTCTCTCTCACTCCTGACTGTAAATCTCAGGACTGTCTCGAAACTCTCACGACTGACTGTAAACCCCAAGAGTTTTTCTACTCTCTCACTCCTGACTGTAAACCCCTGGAGTGTCTCTACTCTCTCACTCCTGACTGTAAACCCCAGGAGTGTCTCTACTCTCTCACTCCTGATAGTAAACCCAAGCACTGTCTCTTCTCTCTCACTCCTGACTGTAAACCCCAGGACTGTCTCTACTCTCTCACTCCTGACTGTAAACCCCAGGACTGTCTCTACTCTCTCACTCCTGTCTGTAAACCACAGGTGTGTCTCTACTCTCTCACTCCTGACTGTAAACCCCAGGAGTGTCTCTAGTCTCTCACTCCTGACTGTAAACCCCAGAAGTGTCTCTATTCCCTCACTCCTGACTGTAAACCCCATGATTGTCTCTACTCTCTCACTCCAGACGATATTCCCCAGGACTGTCTCTACTCTCTCAGTCCTGACTGTAAACCCCAGGTAATGTCTCTCCTCTCTAACTCCTGACTGTAAACCTCAGGACTGTCTCTACTCTCTCACTCCTGAGTGTAAACCCCAGGAGAGTCTATACTCTCTCACTCCTGACCGTAAACCCCAGGACTGTCTCTACTCTCTCACTCCTGACTGTAAACTCCAGGACTGTCTCTACTCTCTCACCCCAGACTGTAAACTCCAGGACTGTCTCTACTCTCTCACTCCTGTCTGTAAACCCCAGGAGTGTTTCTCCTCTCTCACCCCTGACTGTAAACCCCAGGAGTGTCTCTACTCTCTCACTCCTGACTGTAAACCCCAGGAGTGTCTCTACTCTCTCACTCCTGACTGTAAACCGCAGGAGTGTCTCTCCTCTCCCACTCCTGACTGTAAAACCCAGGAGTGTCTCTACTCTCTCACTCCTGACTGTAAACCGCAGGAGTGTCTCTCCTCTCCCACTCCTGACTGTAAAACCCAGGAGTGTCTCTACACTCTCACTCCTGACTGTAAACCCCAGGACTGTCTCTTCTCTCTCACTCCTGACTGTAAATCCCAGGACTGTCTCGAAACTCTCACGACTGACTGTAAACCCCAAGAGTTTTTCTACTCTCTCACTCCTGACTGTAAACCCCTGGAGTGTCTCTACTCTCTCACTCCTGACTGTAAACCCCAGGAGTGTCTCTACTCTCTCACTCCTGACTGTAAACCCCAGGACTGTCTCTACTCTCCCACTCCTGTCTGTAAAACCCAGGAGTGTCTCTACACTCTTTCTCCTGACTGTAAACCCCAGCACTGTCTCTACCCTCTCACTCCTGACTGTAAACCCCAGGACTGTCTCTACTCTCTCACTCCTGTCTGTAAACCCCAGGAGTGTCTCTACTCTCTCAGTCCTGACTGTAAACCCCAGGAGTGTCTCCAGTCTCTCACTCCTGACTGTAAACCCCAGAAGTGTCTCTATGCCCTCACTCCGGACTGCAAACTCCAGAGTGTCTCTACTCTCTCACTCCTGAGTGCAAACCCCAGGACTGTCTCTACTCTCTCACTCCTGACTGTAAACCCCATGAGTATCTCTACTCTCTCACTCCAGACGATATTCCCCAGGACTGTCTCTAGTCTCCCACTCCTGACTGTAAAACCCAAGAGTGTCTCTACTCTCTCACTCCTGACTGTAAACCCCAGGACTGTCTCTACTCTCTCACTCCTGACTGTAAACCCGAGGACACTCTCTACTCTCTCAATCCTGACTGTAAATCCCAGGACTGTCTCTACTCTCTCACTCCTGAATGTAAACCCCAGGACTGTCTGTACTCTCTCACTCCTGAGTGTAAACCACAGGCGAGTCTCTACTCTCTCACTCCTGACTGTAAACCCCAGGACTGTCTCTACTCTCTCACTCCTGACTGTAAACCCCAGGACTGTCTCTACTCTCTCACTCCTGACTGTAAACCTGAGGACACTCTCTACTCTCTCACTCCTGTCTGTAAACCCCAGGACTGTCTCTACTCTCTCACTCCTGACTGTAAACCCCAGGAGTGTCTCTACTCTCTCACTCCTGACTGTTATCCCCAGGACTGTATCTACTCTCTCACTCCTGTCTGTAAACCCCAGGAGTGTCTCTACTCTCTCACTCCTGACTGTAAACCCCAGGAGTGTCTCTAGTCTCTCACTCCTGACTGTAAACCCCAGAAGTGTCTCTATTCCCTCACTCCTGACTGTAAATTCCAGAGTGTCGCTACTCTCTCACACCTGAGTGTAAACCCCAGGATTGTCTCTACTCTCTCACTCCTGACGATATTCCCCACGACTGTCTCTACTCTCTCAGTCCTGACTGTAAACCCCAGGAGTTTCTCTACTCTCTCAATCCTGATTGTAAATCCCAGGACTGTCTCTACTCTCTCACTCCTGACTGTAAACCCCAGGACTGTCTGTACTCTCTCACTCCTGAGTGTAAACCCCAGGAGAGTCTCTACTCTCTCACTCCTGACTGTAAAACCCAGGACAGTCTCTACTCTCTCACTCCTGTCTGTAAACCCCAGGAGTGTCTCTCCTCTCTCACTCCTGACAGTAAACCCCAGGAAGGTCTCTTCTCTCTCACTCCTGACTGTAAACCCCAGGAGTGTCTCTACTCTCTCACTCCTGACTGTAAACCCCTGGAGTGTCTCTACTCTCTCATTCCTGACTGTAAACCCCAGGAGTGTCTCTACTCTCTCACTCCTGACTTTAAACCCCAGGACTGTCTCTACTCTCTCACTCCTGACTGTTAACCCCAGGAGCGTCTCTACTCTCTCACTCCTGACTGTAAAACCCAGGAATGTCTCTACACTCTCACTCCTGACTGTAAACCCCAGGACTGTCTCTTCTCTCCCACTCCTGACTGTAAACCGCAGGACTGTCTCTACACTCTCACTCCTGACTGTAAACCCCAGGAGTATTTCTACTCTCTCACTCCTTACTGTAAACCCCTGGAGTGTCTCTGCTCTCTCACTCCTGACTGTAAACTCCAGGAGTGTCTCTACTCTCTCATTCCTGACTGTAAACCGCAGGAGTTTCTCTACTCTCTCACTCCTGACTGTAAACCCCAGGACTGTCTCTTCTCTCTCACTCCTGACTGTAAATCACAGGACGGTCTCTACACTATCACGCCTGACTGTTACCCCCAGGACTGTCTCTACTCTCTCACTCCTGACTGTAAACCCCAGGAGTGTCTCTACTCTCTCACTCCTGTCTGTAACCCCAGGAGTGTCTCTAAGCTCTCACTCCTGACTGTAAACCCCAGGACTGTCTCTCCTCTCCCACTCCTGACTGCAAAAACCAGGAGTGTCTCTACACTCTCACTCCTGACTGTAAACACCAGAAGTGTCTCTATTCCCTCACTCCTGACTGTAAACTCCAGAGTGTCTCTACTCTCTCACTCCTGACTGTAAACCCCAGGACTGTCTCTACAAACTCACTCCTGACTGTAATCCCCATGAGTGTCTCTACTCTCTCACTCCTGACGATATTCCCCAGGACTGTCTCTACTCTCTCAGTCCTGACTGTAAACCCAGGACTGTCTCTACTCTCTCAGTCCTGACTGTAAATCCCAGGACTGTCTGTACTCTCTCACTCCTGAGTGTAAACCCCAGGAGAGTCTCTACTCTCTCACTCCTGACTGTAAACCCCAGGACTGTCCCGACTCTCTCACTCCTGACTGTAAACCCCAGGAATGTCTCTACTCTCTCACCCCTGACTGTAAACCCCAGGAGTGTCTCCACTCTCTCACTCCTGTTGCAAACCCCAGGAGTGTCTCCACTCTCTCACTCCTGACTGTAAACCCCTGAAGTGTCTCTATTCCCTCACTCCTGACTGTAAACTCCAGAGTGTCTCTACTCTCTCACCCCTGACTGTAAACCCCAGGACTGTTTCTACAGTCTCACTCCTGAATGTAAACCCCAGGAGTGTCTCTACTCTCTCACTCCTGACTGTAAACCCCAGGAGTGTCTCTACTCTCTCACTCCTGACTGTAAACCCCAGGACTGTCTCTACTCTCTCACTCCTGACTGTAAACCCCAGGAGTGTCTCTACTCTCTCACTCCTGATTGTAAACCCCAGGAGTGTCTCTACTCTCTCTCTCCGGAATGTAAAGACCAGGACTGTCTCTACTCTCTCACTCCAGACTGTAAACCCCAGAAGTGTCTCTACTCTCTCACTCCTGAGTGTAAATCCCAGGAGTGTCTCTACTCTCTCACTCCTTAGTGTAAATCCCAGGACTGTCTCTACTCTCTCATTCCTGACTGTAAACCCCAGGAGTGTCTCCACTCTCTCACTCCTGACTGTAAACCCCAGGACTGTCTCAACTCTCTCACTCCTGACTGTAAACCCCAGGAGTGTCTCTACTCTCTCACTCCTGAATGTAAACCCCAGGAGTGTCTCTACTCTCTCACTCCTGACTGTAAACCCCAGGAGTGTCTCTACTCTCTCTCTCCTGTCTGTAAACCCCAGGACTGTCTCTCCTCTCCCACTCCTGACTGTAAACCCCAGGAGTGTCTCTACTCTCTCACTCCTGACTGTAAAACCCAGGACTGTCTCTACTCTCTCACCCCTGACTGTTAACCCCAGGACTGTCTCTACTCTCTCACTACTGTCTGTAAACCCCAGGAGTGTCTCTACTCTCTCACTCCTGACTGTAAACTCCAGGACTGTCTCTATTCCCTCACTCCTGACTGTAAACTCCAGAGTGTCTCTACTCTCTCAGTCCTGAGTGTAAACCCCAGGACTGCCTCTACTCTCTCACTCCTGACAGTAAACCCCAGGAGTGTATCTACTCTCTCACTCCTGACAATAAACCCCAGGACTCTCTCTACTCTCTCAGTCCTGGCTGTAAAACCCAGGACTGTCTCTACTCTCTCACTCCTGACGGTAAAACCCAGGAGTGTCTCTACTCTCTCACTCCTGACTGTAAACCCCAGGAGTATCTCTACTCTCTCACTCCTGACTGTAAAACCCAGGAGTGTCTCTACTCTCTCACTCCTAACTGTAAACCCCAGGAGTATCTCTACTCTCTCACTCCTGACTGTAAAACCAAGCACTGTCTCTACTCTCTCACACCTGACTTTAAACCCCAGGACTGTTTGTACACTCTCACTCCTGAATGTAAACCCCAGGAGTGTCTCTCCTCTCTAACTACTGACTGTAAACCCCAGGACTGTCTCTACTCTCTTACTCCTGAGTGTAAACCCCAGGAGAGTCTCTACTCTCTCACTCCTGACTGTAAACCCCAGGACTGTCTCTGCTCTCTCACTCCTGACTGTAAACCCCAGGACTGTCTCTACTCTCTCACTCCTGACTGTAAACCCCAGGACTGTTTCTTCTCTCTCACTCCTGACTGTAATCCCCAGGACTGTCTCTACTCTCTCACTCCTGACTGTAAACCCCTGGAGTGTCTCTACTCTCTCACTCCTGACTGTAAACCCCAGGAGTGTCTCTACTCTCTCACTCCTGACTGTAAACCCCAGGGGTGTCTCTACTCTCTCACTCCTGACTGTAAACCCCAGGAGTGTCTCTACTCTCTCACTCCTGACTGTAAACCCCAGGAGTGCCTCTCCTCTCTCACTCCTGACTGTAAACCCCAGGAGTGTCTGTTCTCTCTCACTCCTGACTGTAATCCCCAGGAGTGTCTCTACTCTCTCACTCCTGACTGTAAACCCCTGGAGTGTCTCTACTCTCTCACTCCTGACTGTAAACCCCAGGAGTGTCTCTACTCTCTCACTCCTGACTGTAAACCCCAGGAGTGTCTCTGCTCTCTCACTCCTGACTGTAAACCCCAGGAGTGTCTCTAATCTCTCACTCCTGACTGTAAACCCCAGGAGTGTCTCTACTCTCTCACTCCTGAGTGTAAACCCCAGGAGTGACTCTACTCTCTCATGCCTGACTGTAAACCCCAGGAGTGTCTCTACTCTCTCACTCCTGACTGTAAACCCCAGGAGTGTCTCTACTTTCTCACTCCTGAGTGTAAACCCCAGGAGTGTCTCTACTCTCTCATTCCTGACTGTAAAACCCAGGAGTGTCTCTACTCTCTCACTCCTGACTGTAAACCCCAGGAGTGTCTCTACTCTCTCACTCCTGAATGTAAACTCCAGGACTGTCTCTATTCCCTCACTCCTGACTGTAAACTCCAGAGTGTCTCTACTCTCTCAGTCCTGAGTGTAAACCCCAGGACTGCCTCTACTCTCTCACTCCTGACAGTAAACCCCAGGAGTGTATCTACTCTCTCACTCCTGACAATAAACCCCAGGACTCTCTCTACTCTCTCAGTCCTGGCTGTAAAACCCAGGACTGTCTCTACTCTCTCACTCCTGACGGTAAAACCCAGGAGTGTCTCTACTCTCTCACTCCTGACTGTAAACCCCAGGAGTATCTCTACTCTCTCACTCCTGACTGTAAAACCCAGGAGTGTCTCTACTCTCTCACTCCTAACTGTAAACCCCAGGAGTATCTCTACTCTCTCACTCCTGACTGTAAAACCAAGCACTGTCTCTACTCTCTCACACCTGACTTTAAACCCCAGGACTGTTTGTACACTCTCACTCCTGAATGTAAACCCCAGGAGTGTCTCTCCTCTCTAACTACTGACTGTAAACCCCAGGACTGTCTCTACTCTCTTACTCCTGAGTGTAAACCCCAGGAGAGTCTCTACTCTCTCACTCCTGACTGTAAACCCCAGGACTGTCTCTGCTCTCTCACTCCTGACTGTAAACCCCAGGACTGTCTCTACTCTCTCACTCCTGACTGTAAACCCCAGGACTGTTTCTTCTCTCTCACTCCTGACTGTAATCCCCAGGACTGTCTCTACTCTCTCACTCCTGACTGTAAACCCCTGGAGTGTCTCTACTCTCTCACTCCTGACTGTAAACCCCAGGAGTGTCTCTACTCTCTCACTCCTGACTGTAAACCCCAGGGGTGTCTCTACTCTCTCACTCCTGACTGTAAACCCCAGGAGTGTCTCTACTCTCTCACTCCTGACTGTAAACCCCAGGAGTGCCTCTCCTCTCTCACTCCTGACTGTAAACCCCAGGAGTGTCTGTTCTCTCTCACTCCTGACTGTAATCCCCAGGAGTGTCTCTACTCTCTCACTCCTGACTGTAAACCCCTGGAGTGTCTCTACTCTCTCACTCCTGACTGTAAACCCCAGGAGTGTCTCTACTCTCTCACTCCTGACTGTAAACCCCAGGAGTGTCTCTGCTCTCTCACTCCTGACTGTAAACCCCAGGAGTGTCTCTAATCTCTCACTCCTGACTGTAAACCCCAGGAGTGTCTCTACTCTCTCACTCCTGAGTGTAAACCCCAGGAGTGACTCTACTCTCTCATGCCTGACTGTAAACCCCAGGAGTGTCTCTACTCTCTCACTCCTGACTGTAAACCCCAGGAGTGTCTCTACTTTCTCACTCCTGAGTGTAAACCCCAGGAGTGTCTCTACTCTCTCATTCCTGACTGTAAAACCCAGGAGTGTCTCTACTCTCTCACTCCTGACTGTAAACCCCAGGAGTGTCTCTACTCTCTCACTCCTGAATGTAAACCCCAGGAGTGTCTCTACTCTCTCACCCCTGACTGTTAACCCCAGGACTGTCTCTACTCTCTCACTCCTGTCTGTAAACCCCAAGAGTGTCTCTCCTCTCTCACTCCTGACTGTAAACCGCAGGAGTGTCTCTACTCTCTCACTGCTGACTGTAAACCCCAGGAGTGTCTCTACTCTCTCACTCCTGACTGTAAACCCCAGGACTGTCTCTACTCTCCCACTCCTGACTGTAAACCCCAGGAGTGTCTCTACTCTCTCACTCCTGAGTGTAAACCCCAGGAGTGTCTCTACTCTCTCACTCCTGACTGTAAACCCCAGGAGTGTCTCTACTCTCTCTCTCCTGACTGTAAACCCCAGGACTGTCTCTCCTCTCCCACTCCTGACTGTAAACCACAGGAGTGTCTCTACTCTCTCACTCCTGACTGTAAACCCCAGGAGTGTCTCTACTCTCTCACTCCTGACTGTAAACCCCAGGAGTGTCACTACTCTCTCACTGCTGACTATAAACCCCAGGAGTGTCTCTACTCTCTCATTCCAGACTGTAAACCCCAGGAGTGTCTCTACTCTCTCACTCCTGTCTGTAAACCCCAGGATTGTCTCTACTCTCTCACTCCTGACTGTAATCCCCAGGAGTGTCTCTAGTCTCTCAGTCCTGTCTGTAAACCCCAGAAGTGTCTCTATTCCCTCACTCCTGACTGTAAACTCCAGAGTGTCTCTTCTCTCTCACTCCTGAGTGTAAACCCCAGGACTGTCTCTACTCTCTCACTCCTGACAGTAAACCCCAGGAGTGTCTCTACTCTCTCACTCCTGACTGTAAAGCCCAGGACTGTCTGTACTCTCTCACTCCTGACTGTAAAACCCAGGCGTGTCTCTACTCTCCCACTCCTGACTGTAAACCCCAGGAGTGTCTCCACACTCTCTTTCCTGACTGTAAACCCATGGACTGTCTCTACTCTCTCACTCCTGACTGTTAACCCCAGGACTGTCTCTACTCACTCACTCCTGTCTGTAAACCCCAGGAGTGTCTCCACTCTCTCACTCCTGACTGAAAACCCCAGGAGTGTCTCTACTCTCTCACTCCTGACTGTAAACCCCAGGACTGTCTCTCCTCTCTCAATCCTGACTGTTAACCCCAGGACTGTCTCAAATCTCTCACTCCTAACTGTAAACCCCTGGACTGTCTCTACTCTCTCACTCCTGACTGTAAACCCCAGGAGTGTCTCTACTCGCTCACTCCTGACTGTAAAACCAAGCACTGTCTCTACTCTCTCACTCCTGACTGTAAACCCCAGGACTGTCTCTACTCTCTCACTCCTGACTGTAAACCCCAGGAATGTCTCTACACTCTCACTCCTGACTGTAAACCCCAGGTAATGTCTCTCCACTCTAACTCCTGACTGTAAACCTCAGGACTGTCTCTACTCTCTCACTCCTGAGTGTAAACCCCAGGAGTGTATCTACTCTCTCACTCCTGACTGTAAACCCCAGGAGTGTCTCTACTCTCTCACTCCTGACTGTAAACCCCAGGACTGTCTCTCCTCTCTCACTCCTGTCTGTAAACCCCAGGAGTGTCTCTACTCTCTCACTCCTGACTGTAAACCCCAGAAGTGTCTCTATTCTCTCAATCCTGACTGCAAACTCCAGAGTGTCTCTACTCTTTCACTCCTGAGTGTAAGCCCCAGGACTGTCTCTACTCTCTCACTCCTGAATGTGAACCCCAGGAGTGTCTCCACTCTCTCACTCCTGACCATAAACCCCAGGACTGTCTCTACTCTCTCAGTCCTGACTGTAAAACCCAGGACTGTCTCTACTCTCTCACTCCTGACTGTAAAACCCAGGAGTGTCTCTACTCTCTCACTCCTGACTGTTAACCCCAGGAGTTTCTCTACTCTCTCACTCCTGACTGTAAACCCCAGGAGTGTCTCTACACTCTCACTCCTGACTGTAAACACCAGGACTGTCTCTCCTCTCTCAATCCTGACTGTTAACCCCAGGACTGTCTCTACTCTCTCACTCCTAACTGTAAACCCCTGGACTGTCTCTACTCTCTCACTCCTGACTGTAAACCCCAGGAGTGTCTCTACTCGCTCACTCCTGACTGTAAACCCAAGCACTGTTTCTACTCTCTCACTCCTGACTGTAAACCCCAGGACTGTCGCTACTCTCTGACTCCTGACTGTAAACCCCAGGAATGTCTCTACACTCTCACTCCTGACTGTAAACCCCAGGTAATGTCTCTCCTCTCTAACTCCTGACTGTAAACCTCAGGACTGTCTCTACTCTCTCACTCCTGAGTGTAAACCCCAGGAGAGTCTATACTCTCTCACTCCTGACCGTAAACACCAGGACTGTCTCTACACTCTCACTCCTGACTGTAAACTCCAGGACTGTCTCTACTCTCTCACCCCAGACTGTAAACTCCAGGACTGTCTCTACTCTCTCACTCCTGTCTGTAAACCCCAGGAGTGTTTCTCCTCTCTCACCCCTGACTGTAAACCCCAGGAGTGTCTCTACTCTCTCACTCCTGACTGTAAACCCCAGGACTGTCTCTACTCTCTCACTCCTGTCTGTAAACCCCAGGAGTGTCTCTACTCTCTCAGTCCTGACTGTAAACCCCAGGAGTGTCTCCAGTCTCTCACTCCTGACTGTAAACCCCAGGAGTGTCTCTCTGCCCTCACTCCTGACTGTAAACTCCAGAGTGTCTCTACTCTCTCACTCCTGAGTGTAAACCCCAGGACTGTCTCTACTCTCTCACTCCTGACTGTAAACCCCATGAGTGTCTCTACCCTCTCACTCCAGACGATATTCCCCAGGACTGTCTCTAGTCTCTCACTCCTGACTGTAAAACCCAAGAGTGTCTCTACTCTCTCAATCCTGACTGTTAATCCCAGGACTGTCTCTACTCTCTCACTCCTGAATGTAAACCCCAGGACTGTCTGTACTCTCTCACTCCTGAGTGTAAACCACAGGAGAGTCTCTACTCTCTCACTCCTGACTGTAAACCCCAGGACTGTCTCTAATCTCTCACTCCTGACTGTAAACCTCAGGACTGTCTCTACTCTCTCACTCCTGACTGTAAACCCGAAGACAGTCTCTACTCTCTCACTCCTGTCTGTAAACCCCAGGACTGTCTCTACTCTCTCACTCCTGACTGTAAACCCCAGGAGTGTCTCTACTCTCTCACTCCTGACTGAAAACCCCAGGACTGTCTCTCCTCTCTCAATCCTGACTGTTAACCGCAGGACTGTCTCTACTCTCTCACTCCTAACTGTAAACCCCTGGACTGTCTCTCCTCTCTCACTCCTGACTGTAAACCTCAGGACTGTCTCTACTCTCTCACTCCTGAGTGTAAACCCCAGGACTGTCTCTACTCTCTCACTCCTGACTGTAAACTCCAGGACTGTCTCTACTCTCTCACCCCAGACTGTAAACTCCAGGACTGTCTCTACTCTCTCACTCCTGTCTGTAAACCCCAGGAGTGTTTCTCCTCTCTCACCCCTGACTGTAAACCCCAGGAGTGTCTCTACTCTCTCACTCCTGACTGTAAACCCCAGGAGTGTCTCTACTCTCTCACTCCTGACTGTAAACCGCAGGAGTGTCTCTCCTCTCCCACTCCTGACTGTAAAACCCAGGAGTGTCTCTACTCTCTCACTCCTGACTGTAAACCGCAGGAGTGTCTCTCCTCTCCCACTCCTGACTGTAAAACCCAGGAGTGTCTCTACACTCTCACTCCTGACTGTAAACCCCAGGACTGTCTCTTCTCTCTCACTCCTGACTGTAAATCCCAGGACTGTCTCGAAACTCTCACGACTGACTGTAAACCCCAAGAGTTTTTCTACTCTCTCACTCCTGACTGTAAACCCCTGGAGTGTCTCTACTCTCTCACTCCTGACTGTAAACCCCAGGAGTGTCTCTACTCTCTCACTCCTGACTGTAAACCCCAGGACTGTCTCTACTCTCTCACTCCGGACTGTAAACCCCAGGACTGTCTCTACTCTCCCACTCCTGACTGTAAAACCCAGGAGTGTCTCTACACTCTCACTCCTGACTGTAAACCCCAGCACTGTCTCTACCCTCTCACTCCTGACTGTAAACCCCAGGACTGTCTCTACTCTCTCACTCCTGTCTGTAAACCCCAGGAGTGTCTCTACTCTCTCAGTCCTGACTGTAAACACCAGGAGTGTCTCCAGTCTCTCACTCCTGACTGTAAACCCCAGAAGTGTCTCTACACTCTCACTCCTGACTGTAAACTCCAGAGTGTCTCTACTCTCTCACTCGTGAGTGTAAACCCCAGGACTGTCTCTACAAACTCACTCCTGACTGTAATCCCCATGAGTGTCTCTACTCTCTCACTCCTGACGATATTCCCCAGGACTGTCTCTACTCTCTCAGTCCTGACTGTAAAACCCAGGACTGTCTCTACTCTCTCACTCCTGACTGTAAACCCCAGGACTGTCTGTACTCTCTCACTCCTGAGTGTAAACCCCAGGAGAGTCTCTACTCTCTCACTCCAGACTGTAAACCCCAGGACTGTCTCTACTCTCTCACTCCTGAATGTAAACCCCAGGACTGTCTGTACTCTCTCACTCCTGAGTGTAAACCACAGGAGAGTCTCTACTCTCTCACTCCTGACTGTAAACCCCAGGACTGTCTCTACTCTCTCACTCCTGACTGTAAACCCCAGGACTGTCTCTACTCTCTCACTCCTGACTGTAAACCCGAGGACAGTCTCTACTCTCTCACTCCTGTCTGTAAACCCCAGGACTGTCTCTACTCTCTCACTCCTGACTGTAAACCCCAGGAGGGTCTCTACTCTCTCACTCCTGACTGTTAACCCCAGGACTGTATCTACTCTCTCACTCCTGTCTGTAAACCCCAGGAGTGTCTCTACTCTCTCACTCCTGACTGTAAACCCCAGGAGTGTCTCTAGTCTCTCACTCCTGACTGTAAACCCCAGAAGTGTCTCTGTTCCCTCACTCCTGACTGTAAACTCCAGAGTGTCTCTACTCTCTCACTCCTGAGTGTAAACCCCAGGAGTGTCTCTACTCTCTCACTCCTGACGTTATTCCCCACGACTGTCTCTACTCTCTCAGTCCTGACTGTAAACCCCAGTAGTTTCTCTACTCTCTCAATCCTGATTGTAAATCCCAGGACTGTCTCTACTCTCTCACTCCTGACTGTAAACCCCAGGACTGTCTGTACTCTCTCACTCCTGAGTGTAAACCCCAGGAGAGTCTCTACTCTCTCACTCCTGACTGTAAACCCCAGGACAGTCTCTACTCTCTCACTCCTGTCTGTAAACCCCAGGAGTGTCTCTCCTCTCTCACTCCTGACAGTAAACCCCAGGAAGGTCTCTTCTCTCTCACTCCTGACTGTAAACCCCAGGAGTGTCTCTACTCTCTCACTCCTGACTGTAAACCCCTGGAGTGTCTCTACTCTCTCACTCCTGACTGTAAACCCCAGGAGTGTCTCTACTCTCTCACTCCTGACTTTAAACCCCAGGACTGTCTCTACTCTCTCACTCCTGACTGTTAACCCCAGGAGCGTCTCTACTCTCTCACTCCTGACTGTAAAACGCAGGAATGTCTCTACACTCTCACTCCTGACTGTAAACCCCAGGACTGTCTCTTCTCTCCCACTCCTGACTGTAAACCGCAGGACTGTCTCTACACTCTCACTCCTGACTGTAAACCCCAGGAGTTTTTCTACTCTCTCACTCCTTACTGTAAACCCCTGGAGTGTCTCTACTCTCTCACTCCTGACTGTAAACTCCAGGAGTGTCTCTACTCTCTCACTCCTGACTGTAAACCGCAGGAGTTTCTCTACTCTCTCACTCCTGACTGTAAACCCCAGGACTGTCTCTTCTCTCTCACTCCTGACTGTAAATCACAGGACGGTCTCTACACTATCACGCCTGACTGTTACCCCCAGGAATGTCTCTACTCTCTCTCTCCTGACTGTAAACCCCAGGAGTGTCTCTACTCTCTCACTCCTGTCTGTAACCCCAGGAGTGTCTCTAACCTCTCACTCCTGACTGTAAACCCCAGGACTGTCTCTCCTCTCCCACTCCTGACTGCAAAACCCAGGTGTGTCTCTACACTCTCACTCCTGACTGTAAACACCAGAAGTGTCTCTATTCCCTCACTCATGACTGTAAACTCCAGAGTGTCTCTACTCTCTCACTCGTGAGTGTAAACCCCAGGACTGTCTCTACAAACTCACTCCTGACTGTAATCCCCATGAGTGTCTCTACTCTCTCACTCCTGACGATATTCCCCAGGACTGTCTCTACTCTCTCAGTCCTGACTGTAAAACCCAGGACTGTCTCTACTCTCTCACTCCTGACTGTAAACCCCAGGACTGTCTGTACTCTCTCACTCCTGAGTGTAAACCCCAGGAGAGTCTCTACTCTCTCAGTCCAGACTGTAAACCCCAGGACTGTCTCTACTCTCTCACTCCTGACTGTAAACCCCAGGACTGTCTCTACTCTCTCACTCCTGACAGTAAACCCGAGGACAGTCTATACTCTCTCAGTCCTGTCTGTAAACCCCAGGAGTGTCTCTACTCTCTCACTCCAGACTCTAAACCCCAGGAGTGTCTCTCCTCTCTCACTCCTGACAGTAAAGCCCAGGACTGTCTCTTCTCTCTCACTCTTGACTGTAATCCCCAGGAGTGTCTCTACTCTCTCACTCCTGACTGTAAACCCCAGGACTGTCTCTACTCTCTCACTCCTGACTGTAAACCCCAGGACTGTCTCTACTCTCTCACTCCAGACTCTAAACCCCAGGAGTGTCTCTCCTCTCTCACTCCTGACAGTAAACCCCAGGACTGTCTCTTCTCTCTCACTCCTGACTGTAAACCCCAGGAGTGTCTCTCCTCTCCCACTCCTGACTGCAAAACCCAGGTGTGTCTCTACACTCTCACTCCTGACTGTAAACACCAGAAGTGTCTCTATTCCCTCACTCCTGACTGTAAAATCCAGAGTGTCTCTACTCTCTCACTCGTGAGTGTAAACCCCAGGACTGTCTCTACAAACTCACTCCTGACTGTAATCCCCATGAGTGTCTCTACTCTCTCACTCCTGACGATATTCCCCAGGACTGTCTCTACTCTCTCAGTCCTGACTGTAAAACCCAGGACTGTCTCTACTCTCTCACTCCTGACTGTAAACCCCAGGACTGTCTGTACTCTCTCACTCCTGAGTGTAAACCCCAGGAGAGTCTCTACTCTCTCACTCCAGACTGTAAACCCCAGGACTGTCTCTACTCTCTCACTCCTGAATGTAAACCCCAGGACTGTCTGTACTCTCTCACTCCTGAGTGTAAACCACAGGAGAGTCTCTACTCTCTCACTCCTGACTGTAAACCCCAGGACTGTCTCTACTCTCTCACTCCTGACTGTAAACCCCAGGACTGTCTCTACTCTCTCACTCCTGACTGTAAACCCGAGGACAGTCTCTACTCTCTCACTCCTGTCTGTAAACCCCAGGACTGTCTCTACTCTCTCACTCCTGACTGTAAACCCCAGGAGGGTCTCTACTCTCTCTCTCCTGACTGTTAACCCCAGGACTGTATCTACTCTCTCACTCCTGTCTGTAAACCCCAGGAGTGTCTCTACTCTCTCACTCCTGACTGTAAACCCCAGGAGTGTCTCTAGTCTCTCACTCCTGACTGTAAACCCCAGAAGTGTCTCTGTTCCCTCACTCCTGACTGTAAACTCCAGAGTGTCTCTACTCTCTCACTCCTGAGTGTAAACCCCAGGAGTGTCTCTACTCTCTCACTCCTGACGTTATTCCCCACGACTGTCTCTACTCTCTCAGTCCTGACTGTAAACCCCAGTAGTTTCTCTACTCTCTCAATCCTGATTGTAAATCCCAGGACTGTCTCTACTCTCTCACTCCTGACTGTAAACCCCAGGACTGTCTGTACTCTCTCACTCCTGAGTGTAAACCCCAGGAGAGTCTCTACTCTCTCACTCCTGACTGTAAACCCCAGGACAGTCTCTACTCTCTCACTCCTGTCTGTAAACCCCAGGAGTGTCTCTCCTCTCTCACTCCTGACAGTAAACCCCAGGAAGGTCTCTTCTCTCTCACTCCTGACTGTAAACCCCAGGAGTGTCTCTACTCTCTCACTCCTGACTGTAAACCCCTGGAGTGTCTCTACTCTCTCACTCCTGACTGTAAACCCCAGGAGTGTCTCTACTCTCTCACTCCTGACTTTAAACCCCAGGACTGTCTCTACTCTCTCACTCCTGACTGTTAACCCCAGGAGCGTCTCTACTCTCTCACTCCTGACTGTAAAACGCAGGAATGTCTCTACACTCTCACTCCTGACTGTAAACCCCAGGACTGTCTCTTCTCTCCCACTCCTGACTGTAAACCGCAGGACTGTCTCTACACTCTCACTCCTGACTGTAAAGCCCAGGAGTTTTTCTACTCTCTCACTCCTTACTGTAAACCCCTGGAGTGTCTCTACTCTCTCACTCCTGACTGTAAACTCCAGGAGTGTCTCTACTCTCTCACTCCTGACTGTAAACCGCAGGAGTTTCTCTACTCTCTCACTCCTGACTGTAAACCCCAGGACTGTCTCTTCTCTCTCACTCCTGACTGTAAATCACAGGACGGTCTCTACACTATCACGCCTGACTGTTACCCCCAGGAATGTCTCTACTCTCTCTCTCCTGACTGTAAACCCCAGGAGTGTCTCTACTCTCTCACTCCTGTCTGTAACCCCAGGAGTGTCTCTAACCTCTCACTCCTGACTGTAAACCCCAGGACTGTCTCTCCTCTCCCACTCCTGACTGCAAAACCCAGGTGTGTCTCTACACTCTCACTCCTGACTGTAAACACCAGAAGTGTCTCTATTCCCTCACTCCTGACTGTAAACTCCAGAGTGTCTCTACTCTCTCACTCGTGAGTGTAAACCCCAGGACTGTCTCTACAAACTCACTCCTGACTGTAATCCCCATGAGTGTCTCTACTCTCTCACTCCTGACGATATTCCCCAGGACTGTCTCTACTCTCTCAGTCCTGACTGTAAAACCCAGGACTGTCTCTACTCTCTCACTCCTGACTGTAAACCCCAGGACTGTCTGTACTCTCTCACTCCTGAGTGTAAACCCCAGGAGAGTCTCTACTCTCTCAGTCCAGACTGTAAACCCCAGGACTGTCTCTACTCTCTCACTCCTGACTGTAAACCCCAGGACTGTCTCTACTCTCTCACTCCTGACAGTAAACCCGAGGACAGTCTATACTCTCTCAGTCCTGTCTGTAAACCCCAGGAGTGTCTCTACTCTCTCACTCCAGACTCTAAACCCCAGGAGTGTCTCTCCTCTCTCACTCCTGACAGTAAAGCCCAGGACTGTCTCTTCTCTCTCACTCTTGACTGTAATCCCCAGGAGTGTCTCTACTCTCTCACTCCTGACTGTAAACCCCAGGACTGTCTCTACTCTCTCACTCCTGACTGTAAACCCCAGGACTGTCTCTACTCTCTCACTCCAGACTCTAAACCCCAGGAGTGTCTCTCCTCTCTCACTCCTGACAGTAAACCCCAGGACTGTCTCTTCTCTCTCACTCCTGACTGTAAACCCCAGGAGTGTCTCTACTCTCTCACTCCTGACTGTAAGCCCCTGGAGTGTCTCTACTCTCACACTCCTGATTGTAAACCCCAGAAGTATCTCTACTCTCTCACTCCTGACTGTAAAACCCAGGAGTGTCTCTACTCTCTCACTCCTGACTGTAAACCCCAGGAGTGTCTCTACTCTCTCACTCCTGACTTTAAACCCCAGGACTGTCTCTACTCTCTCACTCCTGACTGTAAACCCCAGGAGCGTCTCTACTCTCTCACTCCTGACTGTAAAACCCTGGAATGTCTCTATACTCTCACTGCTGA
Organism: Isurus oxyrinchus; assembly: GCA_026770705.1. Taxonomy (NCBI): domain Eukaryota; kingdom Metazoa; phylum Chordata; class Chondrichthyes; order Lamniformes; family Lamnidae; genus Isurus; species Isurus oxyrinchus. The sequence goes on from JANJGN010000389.1 coordinate 445,847, forward strand.
CTGTAAACCCCAGGACTGTCTCTACTCTCTCACTCCTGACTGTAAACCCCAGGACTGTCTCTTCTCTCTCACTCCTGACTGTAAACCCCAGGACTGTCTCTACTCTCTCACTCCTGACTGTAAACCCCAGGAGTGTCTCTACTCTCTCACTCCTGACTGCAAACCCCAGGACTGTTTCTACTCTCTCACTCCGGACTGTAAACCCCAGGACTGTCTCTACTCTCTCACTCCTGACTGTAAACCCCAGGAGTGTCTCTACTCTCTCACTCCTGACTGTAAACCGCAGGAGTGTCTCTCCTCTCCCACTCCTGACTGTAAAACCCAGGAGTGTCTCTACTCTCTCACTCCTGACTGTAAACCCCAGGACTGTCTCTTCTCTCTCACTCCTGACTGTAAATCACAGGACGGTCTCTACACTCTCACGCCTGACTGTAAACCCCAGGACTGTCTCTCCTCCCTCACTCCTGACTGTAAACCCCAGGACTGTCTCTTCTCTCTCACTCCTGACTGTAAAACCTCAGGAGTGTCTCTACTCTCTCATTCCTGACTGTAAACCCCAGGACTGTCTCTCCTCTCCCACTCATGACTGTAAAACCCAGGAGTGTCTCTACACTCTCAGTCCTGACTGTAAACCCCAGGACTGTCTCTACTCTCTCACTCCTGACTGTAAAACCCAGGAGAGTCTCTACTCTCTCATTCCTGACTGTAAACCCCTGGACTGTCTCTACTCTCTCACTCCTGACTGTAAACCCCAGGACTGTCTCTACACTCTCACTCCTGACTATAAACCCCAGGACTGTCTCTACTCTCTCAATCCTGACTGTAAACCCCAGGACTGTCCCGACTCTCTCACTCCTGACTGTAAACCCCAGGACTGTCTCTACTCTCTCACTCCTGACTGTAAACCCGAGGAGTGTCTCTACTCTCTCTCCCCTGACTGCAAACCCCAGGAGTGTCTCCACACTCTCACTCCTGATAGTAAACCCAAGCACTGTCTCTTCTCTCTCACTCCTGACTGTAAACCCCAGGACTGTCTCTACTCTCTCACTCCTGACTGTAAACCCCAGGACTGTCTCTACTCTCTCACTCCTGTCTGTAAACCCCAGGAGTGTCTCTACTCTCTCACTCCTGACTGTAAACCCCAGGAGTGTCTCTAGTCTCTCACTCCTGACTGTAAACACCAGAAATGTCTCTATTCACTCACTCCTGACTGTAAACCCCATGATTGTCTCTACTCTCTCACTCCAGACGATATTCCCCAGGACTGTCTCTACTCTCTCACTCCTGACTGTAAACTCCAGGACTGTCTCTACTCTCTCACCCCAGACTGTAAACTCCAGGACTGTCTCTACTCTCTCACTCCTGTATGTAAACCCCAGGAGTGTTTCTCCTCTCTCACCCCTGACTGTAAACCCCAGGAGTGTCTCTACTCTCTCACTCCTGACTGTAAGCCCCAGGAGTGTCTCTACTCTCTCACTCCTGACAGTAAACCGCAGGAGTGTCTCTCCTCTCCCACTCCTGACTGTAAAACCCAGGAGTGTCTCTACTCTCTCACTCCTGACTGTAAACCGCAGGAGTGTCTCTCCTCTCCCACTCCTGACTGTAAAACCCAGGAGTGTCTCTACACTCTCACTCCTGACTGTAAACCCCAGGACTGTCTCTTCTCTCTCACTCCTGACTGTAAATCCCAGGAGTGTCTCTACTCTCTCACTCCTGACTGTAAACCCCAGGACTGTCTCTACTCTCTCACTCCTGACTGTAAACCCCAGGACTGTCTCTTCTCTCTCAGTCCTGACTGTTAACCCCAGGACTGTCTCGAAACTCTCACGACTGACTGTAAACCCCAAGAGTTTTTCTACTCTCTCACTCCTGACTGTAAACCCCTGGAGTGTCTCTACTCTCTCACTCCTGACTGTAAACCCCAGGAGTGTCTCTACTCTCTCACTCCTGACTGTAAACCCCAGGACTGTCTCTACTCTCTCACTCCGGACTGTAAACCCCAGGACTGTCTTTACTCTCCCACTCCTGACTGTAAAACCCAGGAGTGTCTCTACACTCTCCCTCCTGACTGTAAACCCCAGCACTGTCTCTACCCTCTCACTCCTGACTGTAAACCCCAGGACTGTCTCTACTCTCTCACTCCTGTCTGTAAACCCCAGGAGTGTCTCTATTCACTCAGTCCTGACTGTAAACCCCAGGAGTGTCTCCAGTCTCTCACTCCTGACTGTAAACCCCAGAAGTGTCTCTATGCCCTCACTCCGGACTCTAAACTCCAGAGTGTCTCTACTCTCTCACTCCTGAGTGTAAACCCCACGACTGTCTCTACTCTCTCACTCCTGACTGTAAACCCCATGAGTGTCTCTACTCTCTCACTCCAGACGATATTCCCCAGGACTGTCTCTAGTCTCTCACTCCTGACTGTAAAACCCAAGAGTGTCTCTACTCTCTCAATCCTGACTGTAAATCCCAGGACTGTCTCTACTCTCTCACTCCTGAATGTAAACCCCAGGACTGTCTGTACTCTCTAACTCCTGAGTGTAAACCACAGGAGAGTCTCTACTCTCTCACTCCTGACTGTAAACCCCAGGACTGTCTCTACTCTCTCACTCCTGACTGTAAACCCCAGGACTGTCTCTACTCTCTCACTCCTGACTGTGAACCCGAGGACAGTCTCTACTCTCTCACTCCTGTCTGTAAACCCCAGGACTGTCTCTACTCTCTCACTCCTGACTGTAAACCCCAGGAGTGTCTCTACTCTCTCACTCCTGACTGTTAACCCCAGGACTGTATCTACTCTCTCACTCCTGTCTGTAAACCCCAGGAGTGTCTCTACTCTCTGACTCCTGACTGTAAACCCCAGGAGTTTCTCTAGTCTCTCACTCCTGACTGTAAACCCCAGAAGTGTCTATATTCCCTCACTCCTGACTGTAAACTCCAGAGTGTCTCTACTCTCTCACTCCTGAGTGTAAACCCCAGGAGTGTCTCTACTCTCTCACTCCTGACGATATTCCCCACGACTGTCTCTACTCTCTCAGTCCTGACTGTAAACCCCAGGAGTTTCTCTACTCTCTCAATCCTGATTGTAAATCCCAGGACTGTCTCTACTCTCTCACTCCTGACTGTAAACCCCAGGACTGTCTGTACTCTCTCACTCCTGAGTGTAAACCCCAGGAGAGTCTCTACTCTCTCACTCCTGACTGTAAACCCCAGGACAGTCTCTACTCTCTCACTCCTGTCTGTAAACCCCAGGAGTGTCTCACCTCTATCACTCCTGACAGTAAACCCCAGGAAGGTCTCTTCTCTCTCACTCGTGACTGTAAACCCCAGGAGTGTCTCTACTCTCTCACTCCTGACTGTAAACCCCTGGACTGTCTCTTCTCTCTCACTCCTGACTGTAAACCCCAGGACTGTCTCTACTCTCTCACTCCTGACTGTAAACCCCAGGAGTGTCTCTACTCTCTCACTCCTGACTGCTAACCCCAGGACTGTTTCTACTCTCTCACTCCGTACTGTAAACCCCAGGAGTGTCTCTACTCTCTCACTCCTGACTGTAAAACCCAGGAGTGTCTCTACTCTCTCACTCCTGACTGTAAACCCCAGGACTGTCTCTTCTCTCTCACTCCTGACTGTAAATCACAGGACGGTCTCTACACTCTCACGCCTGACTGTAAACCCCAGGACTGTCTCTCCTCCCTCACTCCTGACTGTAAACCCCAGGACTGTCTCTTCTCTCTCACTCCTGACTGTAAAACCTCAGGAGTGTCTCTACTCTCTCATTCCTGACTGTAAACCCCAGGACTGTCTCTCCTCTCCCACTCATGACTGTAAAACCCAGGAGTGTCTCTACACTCTCAGTCCTGACTGTAAACCCCAGGACTGTCTCTACTCTCTCACTCCTGACTGTAAAACCCAGGAGAGTCTCTACTCTCTCATTCCTGACTGTAAACCCCTGGACTGTCTCTACTCTCTCACTCCTGACTGTAAACCCCAGGACTGTCTCTACACTCTCACTCCTGACTATAAACCCCAGGACTGTCTCTACTCTCTCAATCCTGACTGTAAACCCCAGGACTGTCCCGACTCTCTCACTCCTGACTGTAAACCCCAGGACTGTCTCTACTCTCTCACTCCTGACTGTAAACCCCAGGAGTGTCTCTACTCTCTCTCCCCTGACTGTAAACCCCAGGAGTGTCTCCACACTCTCACTCCTGATAGTAAACCCAAGCACTGTCTCTTCTCTCTCACTCCTGACTGTAAACCCCAGGACTGTCTCTACTCTCTCACTCCTGACTGTAAACCCCAGGACTGTCTCTACTCTCTCACTCCTGTCTGTAAACCCCAGGAGTGTCTCTACTCTCTCACTCCTGACTGTAAACCTCAGGAGTGTCTCTAGTCTCTCACTCCTGACTGTAAACCCCAGAAATGTCTCTATTCACTCACTCCTGACTGTAAACCCCATGATTGTCTCTACTCTCTCACTCCAGACGATATTCCCCAGGACTGTCTCTACTCTCTCACTCCTGACTGTAAACTCCAGGACTGTCTCTACTCTCTCACCCCAGACTGTAAACTCCAGGACTGTCTCTACTCTCTCACTCCTGTATGTAAACCCCAGGAGTGTTTCTCCTCTCTCACCCCTGACTGTAAACCCCAGGAGTGTCTCTACTCTCTCACTCCTGACTGTAAGCCCCAGGAGTGTCTCTACTCTCTCACTCCTGACTGTAAACCGCAGGAGTGTCTCTCCTCTCCCACTCCTGACTGTAAAACCCAGGAGTGTCTCTACTCTCTCACTCCTGACTGTAAACTGCAGGAGTGTCTCTCCTCTCCCACTCCTGACTGTAAAACCCAGGAGTGTCTCTACACTCTCACTCCTGACTGTAAACCCCAGGACTGTCTCTTCTCTCTCACTCCTGACTGTAAATCCCAGGACTGTCTCGAAACTCTCACGACTGACTGTAAACCCCAAGAGTTTTTCTACTCTCTCACTCCTGACTGTAAACCCCTGGAGTGTCTCTACTCTCTCACTCCTGACTGTAAACCCCAGGAGTGTCTCTACTCACTCACTCCTGACTGTAAACCCCAGGACTGTCTCTACTCTCTCACTCCGGACTGTAAACCCCAGGACTGTCTCTACTCTCCCACTCCTGACTGTAAAACCCAGGAGTGTCTCTACACTCTCACTCCTGACTGTAAACCCCAGCACTGTCTCTACCCTCTCACTCCTGACTGTAAACCCCAGGACTGTCTCTACTCTCTCACTCCTGTCTGTAAACCCCAGGAGTGTCTCTACTCACTCAGTCCTGACTGTAAACCCCAGGAGTGTCTCCAGTCTCTCACTCCTGACTGTAAACCCCAGAAGTGTCTCTATGCCCTCACTCCGGACTGTAAACTCCAGAGTGTCTCTACTCTCTCACTCCTGAGTGTAAACCCCACGACTGTCTCTTCTCTCTCACTCCTGACTGTAAACCCCATGAGTGTCTCTACTCTCTCACTCCAGACGATATTCCCCAGGACTGTCTCTAGTCTCTCACTCCTGACTGTAAAACCCAAGAGTGTCTCTACTCTCTCATTCCTGACTGTAAATCCCAGGACTGTCTCTACTCTCTCACTCCTGAATGTAAACCCCAGGACTGTCTGTACTCTCTAACTCCTGAGTGTAAACCACAGGAGAGTCTCTACTCTCTCACACCTGACTGTAAACCCCAGGACTGTCTCTACTCTCTCACTCCTGACTGTAAACCCCAGGACTGTCTCTACTCTCTCACTCCTGACTGTAAACCCGAGGACAGTCTCTACTCTCTCACTCCTGTCTGTAAACCCCAGGACTGTCTCTACTCTCTCACTCCTGACTGTAAACCCCAGGAGTGTCTCTACTCTCTCACTCCTGACTGTTAACCCCAGGACTGTATCTACTCTCTCACTCCTGTCTGTAAATCCCAGGAGTGTCTCTACTCTCTGACTCCTGACTGTAAACCCCAGGAGTGTCTCTAGTCTCTCACTCCTGACTGTAAACCCCAGAAGTGTCTCTATTCCCTCACTCCTGACTGTAAACTCCAGAGTGTCTCTACTCTCTCACTCCTGAGTGTAAACCCCAGGAGTGTCTCTACTCTCTCACTCCTGACGATATTCCCCACGACTGTCTCTACTCTCTCAGTCCTGACTGTAAACCCCAGGAGTTTCTCTACTCTCTCAATCCTGATTGTAAATCCCAGGACTGTCTCTACTCTCTCACTCCTGACTGTAAACCCCAGGACTGTCTGTACTCTCTCACTCCTGAGTGTAAACCCCAGGAGAGTCTCTACTCTCTCACTCCTGACTGTAAACCCCAGGACATTCTCTACTCTCTCACTCCTGTCTGTAAACCCCAGGAGTGTCTCTCCTCTCTCACTCCTGACAGTAAACCCCAGGAAGGTCTCTTCTCTCTCACTCGTGACTGTAAACCCCAGGAGTGTCTCTACTCTCTCACTCCTGACTGTAAACCCCTGGAGTGTCTCTACTCTCTCACTCCTGACTGTAAACCCCAGGAGTGTCTCTACTCTCTCACTCCTGAGTTTAAACCCCAGGACTGTCTCTACTCTCAAACTCCTACACTGTTAACCCCAGGAGCGTCTCTACTCTCTCACTCCTGACTGTAAAACCCAGGAATGTCTCTACACTCTCACTCCTGACTGTAAACCCCAGGACTGTCTCTTCTCTCCCACTCCTGACTGTAAACCGCAGGACTGTCTCTACACTCTCACTCCTGACTGTAAACACCAGGAGTTTTTCTACTCTCTCACTCCTTACTGTAAACCCCTGGAGTGTCTCTACTCTCTCACTCCTGACTGTAAACTCCATGAGTGTCTCTACTCTCTCACTCCTGACTGTAAACCGCAGGAGTTTCTCTACTCTCTCACTCCTGACTGTAAACCCCAGGACTGTCTCTTCTCTCTCACTCCTGACTGTAAATCACAGGACGGTCTCTACACTATCACGCCTGACTGTTACCCCCAGGACTGTCTCTACTCTCTCACTCCTGACTGTAAACCCCAGGAGTGTCTCTACTCTCTCACTCCTGTCTGTAACCCCAGGAGTGTCTCTAACCTCTCACTCCTGACTGTAAACCCCAGGACTGTCTCTCCACTCCCACTCCTGACTGCAAAACCCAGGAGTGTCTCTACACTCTCACTCCTGACTGTAAACACCAGAAGTGTCTCTATTCCCTCACTCCTGACTGTAAACCCCAGGACTGTCTGTACTCTCTCACTCCTGAGTGTAAACCCCAGGAGAGTCTCTACTCTCTCACTCCTGACTGTAAACCCCAGGACTGTCTCTACTCTCTCACTCCTGACTGTAACCCCAGGACTGTCTCTACTCTCTCACTCCTGACAGTAAACCCGAGGACAGTCTCTACTCTCTCAGTCCTGTCTGTAAACCCCAGGAGTGTCTCTACTCTCTCACTCCAGACTCTAAACCCCAGGAGTGTCTCTCCTCTCTCACTCCTGACAGTAAACCCCAGGACTGTCTCTTCTCTCTCACTCTTGACTGTAAACCCCAGGAGTGTCTCTACTCTCTCACTCCTGACTGTAAACCCCAGGACTGTCTCTACTCTCTCACTCCTGACTGTAACCCCAGGACTGTCTCTTCTCTCTCACTCCTGACTGTAAACCCCAGGAGTGTCTCTACTCTCTCACTCCTGACTGTAAACCCCAGGACTGTCTCTACTCTCTCACTCCTGACTGTAAACCCCAGGACTGTCTCTACTCTCTCACTCCAGACTCTAAACCCCAGGAGTGTCTCTCCTCTCTCACTCCTGACAGTAAACCCCAGGACTGTCTCTTCTCCCTCACTCCTGACTGTAAACCCCAGGAGTGTCTCTACTCTCTCACTCCTGACTGTAAACCCCTGGAGTGTCTCTACTCTCTCATTCCTGATTGTAAACCCCAGAAGTATCTCTACTCTCTCACTCCTGACTGTAAAACCCAGGAGTGTCTCCACTCTCTCACTCCTGCCTGTAAACCCCAGGAGTGTCTCTACTCTCTCACTTCTGACTTTAAACCCCAGGACTGTCTCTACTCTCTCACTCCTGACTGTAAACCCCAGGAGCGTCTCTACTCTCTCACTCCTGACTGTAAAACCCTGGAATGTCTCTACACTCTCACTCCTGACTGTAAACCCCAGGACTGTCTCTACTCTCTCACTCCTGACTGTAAACCCCAGGACTGTCTCTTCTCTCTCACTCCTGACTGTAAACCCCAGGACTGTCTCTACTCTCTCACTCCTGACTGTAAACCCCAGGAGTGTCTCTACTCTCTCACTCCTGACTGTAAACCGCAGGACTGTCTCTACACTCTCACGACTGACTGTAAACCCCGAGAGTTTTTCTACTCTCTCACTCCTTAGTGTAAACCCCAGGAGTGTCTCTACTCTCTCACTCCTGTCTGTAAACCCCAGGAGTGTCTCTACTCTCTCACTCCTGACTATAAACCCCAGGAGTGTCTCTACTCTCTCACTCCTGACTGCAAACCCCAGGACTGTGTCTACTCTCTCACTCCGGACTGTAAACCCCAGGACTGTCTCTACTCTCTCACTCCTGACTGTAAACCCCAGGAGTGTCTCTACTCTCTCACTCCTGACTGTAAACCGCAGGAGTGTCTCTCCTCTCCCACTCCTGACTGTAAAACCCAGGAGTGTCTCTACTCTCTCACTTCTGACTGTAAACCCCAGGACTGTCTCTTCTCTCTCACTCCTGACTGTAAATCACAGGACGGTCTCTACACTCTCACGCCTGACTGTAAACCCCAGGACTGTCTCTCCTCCCTCACTCCTGACTGTAAACCCCAGGACTGTCTCTCCTCTCCCACTCATGACTGTAAAACCCAGGAGTGTCTCTACACTCTCAGTCCTGACTGTTAACCCCAGGACTGTATCTACTCTCTCACTCCTGTCTGTAAACCCCAGGAGTGTCTCTACTCTCTGACTCCTGACTGTAAACCCCAGGAGTGTCTCTAGTCTCTCACTCCTGACTGTAAACCCCAGAAGTGTCTCTATTCCCTCACTCCTGACTGTAAACTCCAGAGTGTCTCTACTCTCTCACTCCTGAGTGTAAACCCCAGGAGTGTCTCTACTCTCTCACTCCTGACGATATTCCCCACGACTGTCTCTACTCTCTCAGTCCTGACTGTAAACCCCAGGAGTTTCTCTACTCTCTCAATCCTGATTGTAAATCCCAGGACTGTCTCTACTCTCTCACTCCTTACTGTAAACCCCAGGACTGTCTGTACTCTCTCACTCCTGAGTGTAAACCCCAGGAGAGTCTCTACTCTCTCACTCCTGACTGTAAACCCCAGGACAGTCTCGACTCTCTCACTCCTGTCTGTAAACACCAGGAGTGTCTCTCCTCTCTCACTCCTGACAGTAAACCCCAGGAAGGTCTCTTCTCTCTCACTCGTGACTGTAAACCCCAGGAGTGTCTCTACTCTCCCACTCCTGACTGTAAACCCCTGGAGTGTCTCTACTCTCTCACTCCTGACTGTAAACCCCAGGAGTGTCTCTACTCTCTGACTCCTGAGTTTAAACCCCAGGACTGTCTCTACTCTCAAACTCCTACACTGTTAACCCCAGGAGCGTCTCTACTCTCTCACTCCTGACTGTAAAACCCAGGAATGTCTCTACACTCTCACTCCTGACTGTAAACCCCAGGACTGTCTCTTCTCTCCCACTCCTGACTGTAAACCGCAGGACTGTCTCTACACTCTCACTCCTGACTGTAAACACCAGGAGTTTTTCTACTCTCTCACTCCTTACTGTAAACCCCTGGAGTGTCTCTACTCTCTCACTCCTGACTGTAAACTCCAGGAGTGTCTCTACTCTCTCACTCCTGACTGTAAACCGCAGGAGTTTCTCTACTCTCTCACTCCTGACTGTAAACACCAGGACTGTCTCTTCTCTCTCACTCCTGACTGTAAATCACAGGACGGTCTCTACACTATCACGCCTGACTGTTACCCCCAGGACTGTCTCTACTCTCTCACTCCTGACTGTAACCCCAGGAGTGTCTCTAACCTCTCACTCCTGACTGTAAACCCCAGGACTGTCTCTCCTCTCCCACTCCTGACTGCAAAACCCAGGAGTGTCTCTACACTCTCACTCCTGACTGTAAACACCAGAAGTGTCTCTATTCCCTCACTCCTGACTGTAAACTCCAGAGTGTCTATACTCTCTCACTCGTGAGTGTAAACCCCAGGACTGTCTCTTCAAACTCACTCCTGACTGTAATCCCCATGAGTGTCTCTACTATCTCACTCCTGACGATATTCCCCAGGACTGTCTCTACTCTGTCAGTCCTGACTGTAAAACCCAGGACTGTCTCTACTCTCTCACTCCTGACTGTAAACCCCAGGACTGTCTGTACTCTCTCACTCCTGAGTGTAAACCCCAGGAGAGTCTCTACTCTCTCACTCCTGACTGTAAACCCCAGGACTGTCTCTACTCTCTCACTCCTGACTGTAACCCCAGGACTGTCTCTACTCTCTCACTCCTGACAGTAAACCCGAGGACAGTCTCTACTCTCTCAGTCCTGTCTGTAAACCCCAGGAGTGTCTCTACTCTCTCACTCCAGACTCTAAACCCCAGGAGTGTCTCTCCTCTCTCACTCCTGACAGTAAACCCCAGGACTGTCTCTTCTCTCTCACTCTTGACTGTAAACCCCAGGAGTGTCTCTACTCTCTCACTCCTGACTGTAAACCCCAGGACTGTCTCTACTCTCTCACTCCTGACTGTAACCCCAGGACTGTCTCTTCTCTCTCACTCCTGACTGTAAACCCCAGGAGTGTCTCTACTCTCTCACTCCTGACTGTAAACCCCAGGACTGTCTCTACTCTCTCACTCCTGACTGTAAACCCCAGGACTGTCTCTACTCTCTCACTCCAGACTCTAAACCCCAGGAGTGTCTCTCCTCTCTCACTCCTGACAGTAAACCCCAGGACTGTCTCTTCTCTCTCACTCCTGACTGTAAACCCCAGGAGTGTCTCTACTCTCTCACTCCTGACTGTAAACCCCTGGAGTGTCTCTACTCTCTCATTCCTGATTGTAAACCCCAGAAGTATCTCTACTCTCTCACTCCTGACTGTAAAACCCAGGAGTGTCTCTACTCTCTCACTCCTGCCTGTAAACCCCAGGAGTGTCTCTACTCTCTCACTTCTGACTTTAAACCCCAGGACTGTCTCTACTCTCTCACTCCTGAATGTAAACCCCAGGAGCGTCTCTACTCTCTCACTCCTGACTGTAAAACCCTGGAATGTCTCTACACTCTCACTCCTGACTGTAAACCCCAGGACTGTCTCTACTCTCTCACTCCTGACTGTAAACCCCAGGACTGTCTCTTCTCTCTCACTCCTGACTGTAAACCCCAGGACTGTCTCTACTCTCTCACTCCTGACTGTAAACCCCAGGAGTGTCTCTACTCTCTCACTCCTGACTGTAAACCGCAGGACTGTCTCTACACTCTCACGACTGACTGTAAACCCCAAGAGTTTTTCTACTCTCTCACTCCTTAGTGTAAACCCCAGGAGTGTCTCTACTCTCTCACTCCTATCTGTAAACCCCAGGAGTGTCTCTACTCTCTCACTCCTGACTGTAAACCCCAGGAGTGTCTCTACTCTCTCACTCCTGACTGCAAACCCCAGGACTGTTTCTACTCTCTCACTCCGGACTGTAAACCCCAGGACTGTCTCTACTATCTCACTCCTGACTGTAAACCCCAGGAGTGTCTCTACTCTCTCACTCCTGACTGTAAACCGCAGGAGTGTCTCTCCTCTCCCACTCCTGACTGTAAAACCCAGGAGTGTCTCTACTCTCTCACTCCTGACTGTAAACCCCAGGACTGTCTCTTCTCTCTCACTCCTGACTGTAAATCACAGGACGGTCTCTACACTCTCACGCCTGACTGTAAACCCCAGGACTGTCTCTCCTCCCTCACTCCTGACTGTAAACCCCAGGACTGTCTCTTCTCTCTCACTCCTGACTGTAAAACCTCAGGAGTGTCTCTACTCTCTCATTCCTGACTGTAAACCCCAGGACTGTCTCTCCTCTCCCACTCATGACTGTAAAACCCAGGAGTGTCTCTACACTCTCAGTCCTGACTGTAAACCCCAGGACTGTCTCTACTCTCTCACTCCTGACTGTAAAACCCAGGAGAGTCTCTACTCTCTCATTCCTGACTGTAAACCCCTGGACTGTCTCTACTCTCTCACTCCTGACTGTAAACCCCAGGACTGTCTCTACACTCTCACTCCTGACTATAAACCCCAGGACTGTCTCTACTCTCTCAATCCTGACTGTAAACCTGAGGACTGTCCCGACTCTCTCACTCCTGACTGTAAACCCCAGGACTGTCTCTACTCTCTCACTCCTGACTGTAACCCCCAGGAGTGTCTCTACTCTCTCTCCCCTGACTGTAAACCCCAGGAGTGTCTCCACTCTCTCACTCCTGATAGTAAACCCAAGCACTGTCTCTTCTCTCTCACTCCTGACTGTAAACCCCAGGACTGTCTCTACTCTCTCACTCCTGACTGTAAACCCCAGGACTGTCTCTACTCTCTCACTCCTGTCTGTAAACCCCAGGAGTGTCTCTACTCTCTCACTCCTGACTGTAAACCCCAGGAGTGTCTCTAGTCTCTCACTCCTGACTGTAAACCCCAGAAGTGTCTCTATTCCCTCACTCCTGACTGTAAACCCCATGATTGTCTCTACTCTCTCACTCCAGACGATATTCCCCAGGACTGTCTCTACTCTCTCAGTCCTGACTGTAAAACCCAGGACTGTCTCTACTCTCTCACTCCTGACTGTAAAACCCAGGAGTGTCTCTACTCTCCCAATCCTGACTGTAAACCCCAGGAGTATCTCCACACTATCTTTCCTGACTGTAAACCCAAGGACTGTCTCTACTCTCTCACTCCTGACTGTTAACCCCTGGATTGTCTCTACTCTCCCTCTCCTGACTGTAAACCCCAGGAGTGTCTCTACTCTCTCACTCCTGACTATAAACCCCAGGACTGTCTCTACTCTCTCACTCCTGACTGTAAACCCCAGACTTTCTCTACTCTCTCAATCCTGACTGTAAAACCCAGGAGTGTCTCTACTCTCTCACTCCTGACTGTTAACCCCAGGAGTCTCTCTAATCTCTCACCCCTGACTGTAAACCCCAGGACTGTCTGTACACTCTCACTCCTGATTGTAAACCCCAGGACTGTCTCTACTTTCTCACTCCTGACTGTAAACCCCAGGACTGTCTCTACAATCTCACTCCTGATTGTAAACCCCAGGAGTGTCTCTACTCTCTCACTCCTGACTGTAAACCCCAGGACTGTCTCTACTCTCTCACTCCTGACTGTAAACCCCAGGAGTGTCTCTACTCTCTCACTCCTAACTGTAAACCCCAGGAGTGTCTCTCCTTCTCCACTCCTGACTGTAAACCCCAGGAGTGTCTCTACTCTCTCACTCCTGACTGTAAACCCCAGGAGTGTCTCTACTCTCTCACTCCAGACTGTAAACCCCAGGAATGTCTCTGCTCTCTCACTCCTGACTGTAAACCCCAGGACTGTCTCTACACTCTCACTCCTGACTGTAAACCCCAGGAGTGTCTCTCCTCTCTAACTAATGACTGTAAACCCCATGACTGTCTCTACTCTCTCACTCCTGAGTGTAAACCCCAGGAGAGTCTCTACTCTCTCACTCCTGACTGTAAACCCCAGGACTGTCTCTACTCTCTGACTCCTGACTGTAATCCCCAGGACTGTCTCTACTCTCTCACTCCTGTCTGTAAACCCCAGGAGTGTCTCCACACTCTCACTCCTGACTGTAAACCCCAGGACTGTCTCTACTCTCTCACTCCTGACTGTTAACCCCAGGACTGTCTCTACTCTCTCACTCCTGTCTGTAAACCCCAGGAGTGTCTCCACTCTTTCACTCCTGACTGTAAACCCCAGAAGTGTCTCTAATCTATCAGTCCTGACTGTAAACCCGAGAAGTGTCTCTACTCTCTCACTCCTGACTGTAAACCCCAGGAGTGTCTCTACTCTCTCACTCCTGACTGTAAACCCCAGGACTGTCTCTACTCTCTCACTCCTGACTGTAAACCCCAGGACTGTCTCTACTCTCTCACTCCTGACTGTAAACCCCAGGACTGTCTCTACACTCTCACTCCTGATTGTAAACCCCAGGACAGTCTCCACTCTCACTCCTGTCTGTAAACCCCAGGAGTGTCTCTACTCTCTCACTCCTGACTGTAAACCCCAGGAGTGTCACTACTCTCTCACTCCTGACTGTAAACCCCAGGAGTGCCTCTCCGCTCTCACTCCTGACTGTAAACCCCAGGACTGTCTCTTCTCTCTCACTCCTGACTATAAACCCCAAGAGTGTCTCTACTCTCTCACTCCTGACTGTAAACCCCTGGAGTGTCTCTACTCTCTCACTCCTGACTGTAAACCCCAGGAGTGTCTCTACTCTCTCACTCCTGACTGTAAACCCCAGGAGTGTATCTACTCTCTCACTCCTGACTGTAAACCCCAGGAGTGTCTCTACTCTCTCACTCCTGACTCTAAACCCCAGGACTGTCTCTACTCTCTCACTCCTGACTGTAAACCCCAGGAGTGTCTCTACTCTCTCACTCCTGAATGTAAACCCCAGGAGTGTCTCTACTCTCTCACTCCTGACTGTAAACCCCAGGAGTGTCTCTACTCTCTCTCTCCTGTCTGTAAACCCCAGGACTGTCTCTCCTCTCCCACTCCTGACTGTAAACCCCAGGAGTGTCTCTACTCTCTCACTCCTGACTGTAAACCCCAGGACTGACTCTACTCTCTCACCCCTGACTGTTCACCCCAGGACTGTCTCTACTCTCTCAATCCTGTCTGTAAACCCCAGGAGTGTCTCTACTCTCTCACTCCTGACTGTAAACCCCAGGAGTGTCTCTACTCTCTCACTCCTGAGTGTAAACCCCATGAGTGTCTCTACTCTCTCACTCCTGACTGTAAACCCCAGGAGTGTCTCTACTCTGTCACTCCTGACTGTAAACCCCAGGAGTGTCTCTAATCTCTCTCTCCTGACTGTAAACCCCAGGACTGTCTCTCCTCTCCCACTCCTGACTGTAAACCCCAGGAGTGTCTCCACACTCTCACTCCTGACTGTAAACCCCAGGAGTGTCTCTACTCTCTCACTCCTGACTGTAAACCCCAGGAGTGTCTCTACTATCTCACTCCTGAATGTAAACCCCAGGAGTGTCTCTACTCTCTAACTCCTGACTGTAAACCCCAGGACTGTCTCTACTCTCTGACTCCTGACTGTAATCCCCAGGACTGTCTCTACTCTCTCACTCCTGACTGTAAACCCCAGGTCTGTCTCTACTCTCTCACTCCTGTCTGTAAACCCCAGGAGTGTCTCTCCTCTCTCACTCCTGACTGTAAACCCCACTAGTGTCTCTACTCTCCCACCCCTGACTGTAAACCCCAGTAGTGTCTCCACACTCTCAGTCCTGACTGTAAACCCCAGGACTGTCTCTACTCTCTCACTCCTGACTGTTAACCCCAGGACTGTCTCTACTCTATCACTCCTGACTGTAAACCCCAGGAGTGTCTCTACTCTCTCACTCCTGAAAGTAAACCCCAGGAGTGTCTCTACTCTCTCACTTCTGACTTTAAACCCCAGGACTGTCTCTACTCTCTCACTCCTGAATGTAAACCCCAGGAGCGTCTCTACTCTCTCACTCCTGACTGTAAAACCCTGGAATGTCTCTACACTCTCACTCCTGACTGTAAACCCCAGGACTGTCTCTACTCTCTCACTCCTGACTGTAAACCCCAGGACTGTCTCTTCTCTCTCACTCCTGACTGTAAACCCCAGGACTGTCTCTACTCTCTCACTCCTGACTGTAAACCCCAGGAGTGTCTCTACTCTCTCACTCCTGACTGTAAACCGCAGGACTGTCTCTACACTCTCACGACTGACTGTAAACCCCAAGAGTTTTTCTACTCTCTCACTCCTTAGTGTAAACCCCAGGAGTGTCTCTACTCTCTCACTCCTATCTGTAAACCCCAGGAGTGTCTCTACTCTCTCACTCCTGACTGTAAACCCCAGGAGTGTCTCTACTCTCTCACTCCTGACTGCAAACCCCAGGACTGTTTCTACTCTCTCACTCCGGACTGTAAACCCCAGGACTGTCTCTACTATCTCACTCCTGACTGTAAACCCCAGGAGTGTCTCTACTCTCTCACTCCTGACTGTAAACCGCAGGAGTGTCTCTCCTCTCCCACTCCTGACTGTAAAACCCAGGAGTGTCTCTACTCTCTCACTCCTGACTGTAAACCCCAGGACTGTCTCTTCTCTCTCACTCCTGACTGTAAATCACAGGACGGTCTCTACACTCTCACGCCTGACTGTAAACCCCAGGACTGTCTCTCCTCCCTCACTCCTGACTGTAAACCCCAGGACTGTCTCTTCTCTCTCACTCCTGACTGTAAAACCTCAGGAGTGTCTCTACTCTCTCATTCCTGACTGTAAACCCCAGGACTGTCTCTCCTCTCCCACTCATGACTGTAAAACCCAGGAGTGTCTCTACACTCTCAGTCCTGACTGTAAACCCCAGGACTGTCTCTACTCTCTCACTCCTGACTGTAAAACCCAGGAGAGTCTCTACTCTCTCATTCCTGACTGTAAACCCCTGGACTGTCTCTACTCTCTCACTCCTGACTGTAAACCCCAGGACTGTCTCTACACTCTCACTCCTGACTATAAACCCCAGGACTGTCTCTACTCTCTCAATCCTGACTGTAAACCTGAGGACTGTCCCGACTCTCTCACTCCTGACTGTAAACCCCAGGACTGTCTCTACTCTCTCACTCCTGACTGTAACCCCCAGGAGTGTCTCTACTCTCTCTCCCCTGACTGTAAACCCCAGGAGTGTCTCCACTCTCTCACTCCTGATAGTAAACCCAAGCACTGTCTCTTCTCTCTCACTCCTGACTGTAAACCCCAGGACTGTCTCTACTCTCTCACTCCTGACTGTAAACCCCAGGACTGTCTCTACTCTCTCACTCCTGTCTGTAAACCCCAGGAGTGTCTCTACTCTCTCACTCCTGACTGTAAACCCCAGGAGTGTCTCTAGTCTCTCACTCCTGACTGTAAACCCCAGAAGTGTCTCTATTCCCTCACTCCTGACTGTAAACCCCATGATTGTCTCTACTCTCTCACTCCAGACGATATTCCCCAGGACTGTCTCTACTCTCTCAGTCCTGACTGTAAAACCCAGGACTGTCTCTACTCTCTCACTCCTGACTGTAAAACCCAGGAGTGTCTCTACTCTCCCAATCCTGACTGTAAACCCCAGGAGTATCTCCACACTATCTTTCCTGACTGTAAACCCAAGGACTGTCTCTACTCTCTCACTCCTGACTGTTAACCCCTGGATTGTCTCTACTCTCCCTCTCCTGACTGTAAACCCCAGGAGTGTCTCTACTCTCTCACTCCTGACTATAAACCCCAGGACTGTCTCTACTCTCTCACTCCTGACTGTAAACCCCAGACTTTCTCTACTCTCTCAATCCTGACTGTAAAACCCAGGAGTGTCTCTACTCTCTCACTCCTGACTGTTAACCCCAGGAGTCTCTCTAATCTCTCACCCCTGACTGTAAACCCCAGGACTGTCTGTACACTCTCACTCCTGATTGTAAACCCCAGGACTGTCTCTACTTTCTCACTCCTGACTGTAAACCCCAGGACTGTCTCTACAATCTCACTCCTGATTGTAAACCCCAGGAGTGTCTCTACTCTCTCACTCCTGACTGTAAACCCCAGGACTGTCTCTACTCTCTCACTCCTGACTGTAAACCCCAGGAGTGTCTCTACTCTCTCACTCCTAACTGTAAACCCCAGGAGTGTCTCTCCTTCTCCACTCCTGACTGTAAACCCCAGGAGTGTCTCTACTCTCTCACTCCTGACTGTAAACCCCAGGAGTGTCTCTACTCTCTCACTCCAGACTGTAAACCCCAGGAATGTCTCTGCTCTCTCACTCCTGACTGTAAACCCCAGGACTGTCTCTACACTCTCACTCCTGACTGTAAACCCCAGGAGTGTCTCTCCTCTCTAACTAATGACTGTAAACCCCATGACTGTCTCTACTCTCTCACTCCTGAGTGTAAACCCCAGGAGAGTCTCTACTCTCTCACTCCTGACTGTAAACCCCAGGACTGTCTCTACTCTCTGACTCCTGACTGTAATCCCCAGGACTGTCTCTACTCTCTCACTCCTGTCTGTAAACCCCAGGAGTGTCTCCACACTCTCACTCCTGACTGTAAACCCCAGGACTGTCTCTACTCTCTCACTCCTGACTGTTAACCCCAGGACTGTCTCTACTCTCTCACTCCTGTCTGTAAACCCCAGGAGTGTCTCCACTCTTTCACTCCTGACTGTAAACCCCAGAAGTGTCTCTAATCTATCAGTCCTGACTGTAAACCCGAGAAGTGTCTCTACTCTCTCACTCCTGACTGTAAACCCCAGGAGTGTCTCTACTCTCTCACTCCTGACTGTAAACCCCAGGACTGTCTCTACTCTCTCACTCCTGACTGTAAACCCCAGGACTGTCTCTACTCTCTCACTCCTGACTGTAAACCCCAGGACTGTCTCTACACTCTCACTCCTGATTGTAAACCCCAGGACAGTCTCCACTCTCACTCCTGTCTGTAAACCCCAGGAGTGTCTCTACTCTCTCACTCCTGACTGTAAACCCCAGGAGTGTCACTACTCTCTCACTCCTGACTGTAAACCCCAGGAGTGCCTCTCCGCTCTCACTCCTGACTGTAAACCCCAGGACTGTCTCTTCTCTCTCACTCCTGACTATAAACCCCAAGAGTGTCTCTACTCTCTCACTCCTGACTGTAAACCCCTGGAGTGTCTCTACTCTCTCACTCCTGACTGTAAACCCCAGGAGTGTCTCTACTCTCTCACTCCTGACTGTAAACCCCAGGAGTGTATCTACTCTCTCACTCCTGACTGTAAACCCCAGGAGTGTCTCTACTCTCTCACTCCTGACTCTAAACCCCAGGACTGTCTCTACTCTCTCACTCCTGACTGTAAACCCCAGGAGTGTCTCTACTCTCTCACTCCTGAATGTAAACCCCAGGAGTGTCTCTACTCTCTCACTCCTGACTGTAAACCCCAGGAGTGTCTCTACTCTCTCTCTCCTGTCTGTAAACCCCAGGACTGTCTCTCCTCTCCCACTCCTGACTGTAAACCCCAGGAGTGTCTCTACTCTCTCACTCCTGACTGTAAACCCCAGGACTGACTCTACTCTCTCACCCCTGACTGTTCACCCCAGGACTGTCTCTACTCTCTCAATCCTGTCTGTAAACCCCAGGAGTGTCTCTACTCTCTCACTCCTGACTGTAAACCCCAGGAGTGTCTCTACTCTCTCACTCCTGAGTGTAAACCCCATGAGTGTCTCTACTCTCTCACTCCTGACTGTAAACCCCAGGAGTGTCTCTACTCTGTCACTCCTGACTGTAAACCCCAGGAGTGTCTCTAATCTCTCTCTCCTGACTGTAAACCCCAGGACTGTCTCTCCTCTCCCACTCCTGACTGTAAACCCCAGGAGTGTCTCCACACTCTCACTCCTGACTGTAAACCCCAGGAGTGTCTCTACTCTCTCACTCCTGACTGTAAACCCCAGGAGTGTCTCTACTATCTCACTCCTGAATGTAAACCCCAGGAGTGTCTCTACTCTCTAACTCCTGACTGTAAACCCCAGGACTGTCTCTACTCTCTGACTCCTGACTGTAATCCCCAGGACTGTCTCTACTCTCTCACTCCTGACTGTAAACCCCAGGTCTGTCTCTACTCTCTCACTCCTGTCTGTAAACCCCAGGAGTGTCTCTCCTCTCTCACTCCTGACTGTAAACCCCACTAGTGTCTCTACTCTCCCACCCCTGACTGTAAACCCCAGTAGTGTCTCCACACTCTCAGTCCTGACTGTAAACCCCAGGACTGTCTCTACTCTCTCACTCCTGACTGTTAACCCCAGGACTGTCTCTACTCTATCACTCCTGACTGTAAACCCCAGGAGTGTCTCTACTCTCTCACTCCTGAAAGTAAACCCCAGGAGTGTCTCTACTCTCTCACTCCTGACTGTAAACCCCAGGAGTGTCTCTACACTCTGTCTCCTGTCTGTAAACCCCAGGAGTGTCTCTCCTCTCTCAATCCTGACTGTAAACCCCAGGAGTGTCTCTACTCTCTCACACCTGACTGTAAACCCCAGGAGTGCCTCTCCTCTCTCACTCCTGACTGAAAAACCTCAGGACTGTCTCTTCTCTCTCACTCCTGACTGTAAACCCCAGGAGTGTCTCTACTCTCTCACTCCTGAGTGTAAACCCCATGAGTGTCTCTACTCTCTCACTCCTGACTGTAAACCCCAGGAGTGTCTCTACTCTGTCACTCCTGACTGTAAACCCCAGGACTGTCTCTACTCTCTCACTCCTGACTGTAAACCCCAGGACTGTCTCTACTCTCTCACTCCTGACTGTAAACCCCAGGACTGTCTCTACACTCTCACTCCTGATTGTAAACCCCAGGACAGTCTCCACTCTCACTCCTGTCTGTAAACCCCAGGAGTGTCTCTACTCTCTCACTCCTGACTGTAAACCCCAGGAGTGTCACTACTCTCTCACTCCTGACTGTAAACCCCAGGAGTGCCTCTCCGCTCTCACTCCTGACTGTAAACCCCAGGACTGTCTCTTCTCTCTCACTCCTGACTATAAACCCCAAGAGTGTCTCTACTCTCTCACTCCTGACTGTAAACCCCAGGAGTGTCTCTACTTTCTCACTCCTGACTGTAAACCCCAGGAGTGTCTCTACTCTCTCACTCCTGACTGTAAACCCCAGGAGTGTATCTACTCTCTCACTCCTGACTGTAAACCCCAGGAGTGTCTCTACTCTCTCACTCCTGACTCTAAACCCCAGGACTGTCTCTACTCTCTCACTCCTGACTGTAAACCCCAGGAGTGTCTCTACTCTCTCACTCCTGAATGTAAACCCCAGGAGTGTCTCTACTCTCTCACTCCTGACTGTAAACCCCAGGAGTGTCTCTACTCTCTCTCTCCTGTCTGTAAACCCCAGGACTGTCTCTCCTCTCCCACACCTGACTGTAAACCCCAGGAGAGTCTCTACTCTCTCACTCCTGACTGTAAACCCCAGGACTGACTCTACTCTCTCACCCCTGACTGTTCACCCCAGGACTGTCTCTACTCTCTCAATCCTGTCTGTAAACCCCAGGAGTGTCTCTACTCTCTCACTCCTGACTGTAAACCCCAGGAGTGTCTCTACTCTCTCACTCCTGAGTCTAAACCCCATGAGTGTCTCTACTCTCTCACTCCTGACTGTAAACCCCAGGAGTGTCTCTACTCTGTCACTCCTGACTGTAAACCCCAGGAGTGTCTCTAATCTCTCCCTCCTGACTGTAAACCCCAGGACTGTCTCTCCTCTCCCACTCCTGACTGTAAACCCCAGGAGTGTCTCCACACTCTCACTCCTGACTGTAAACCCCAGGAGTGTCTCTACTCTCTCACTCCTGACTGTAAACCCCAGGAGTGTCTCTACTATCTCACTCCTGAATGTAAACCCCAGGAGTGTCTCTACTCTCTAACTCCTGACTGTAAACCCCAGGACTGTCTCTACTCTCTGACTCCTGACTGTAATCCCCAGGACTGTCTCTACTCTCTCACTCCTGACTGTAAACCCCAGGACTGTCTCTACTCTCTCACTCCTGTCTGTAAACCCCAGGAGTGTCTCTCCTCTCTCACTCCTGACTGTAAACCCCACTAGTGTCTCTACTCTCCCACCCCTGACTGTAAACCCCAGTAGTGTCTCCACACTCTCAGTCCTGACTGTAAACCCCAGGACTGTCTCTACTCTCTCACTCCTGACTGTTAACCCCAGGACTGTCTCTACTATATCACTCCTGACTGTAAACCCCAGGAGTGTCTCTACTCTCTCACTCCTGAAAGTAAACCCCAGGAGTGTCTCTACTCACTCACTCCTGACTGTAAACCCCAGGAGTGTCTCTTCACTCTCTCTCCTGTCTGTAAACCCCAGGAGTGTCTCTCCTCTCTCAATCCTGACTGTAAACCCCAGGAGTGTCTCTACTCTCTCACACCTGACTGTAAACCCCAGGAGTGCCTCTCCTCTCTCACTCCTGACTGAAAAACCACAGGACTGTCTCTTCTCTCTCACTCCTGACTGTAAACCCCAGGAGTGTCTCTACTCTCTCACTCCTGAGTGTAAACCCCATGAGTGTCTCTACTCTCTCACTCCTGACTGTAAACCCCAGGAGTGTCTCTACTCTGTCACTCCTGACTGTAAACCCCAGGACTGTCTCTCCTCTCCCACTCCTGACGGTAAACCCCAGGAGTGTCTCCACACTCTCACTCCTGACTGTAAACCCCAGGACTGTCTCTACACTCTCACTCCTGATTGTAAACCCCAGGACTGTCTCCACTCTCACTCCTGTCTGTAAACCCCAGGAGTGTCTCTCCTCTCTCACTCCTGAGTGTAAACCCCAGGAGTGTCTCTACTCTCTCACTCCTGACTGTAAACCCCAGGAGTGCCTCTCCTCTCTCACTCCTGACTGTAAAACCCAGGACTGTCTCTTCTCTCTCACTCCTGACTGTAAACCCCAAGAGTGTCTCTACTCTCTCACTCCTGACTGTAAACCCCTGGAGTGTCTCTACTCTTTCACTCCTGACTGTAAACCCCAGGAGTGTCTCTACTCTCTCACTCCTCACTGTAAACCCCAGGAGTGTCTCTACTCTCTCACTCCTGACTGTAAACCCCAGGAGTGTCTCTACTCTCTCACTGCTGACTGTAAACCCCAGGACTGTCTCTACTCTCTCACTCCTGACTGTAAACCCCAGGAGTGTCTCTACTCTCTCACTCCTGAGTGTAAACCCCAGGAGTGTCTCTACTCTCTCACTCCTGACTGTAAACCCCAGGAGTGTCTCTACTCTCTCACTCCTGACTGTAAACCCCAGGAGTGTCTCTACTCTCTCACTCCTGAATGTAAACCCCAGGAGTGTCTCTACTCTCTCACTCCTGACTGTAAACCCCAGGAGAGTCTCTACTCACTCACTCCTGACTGTAAACCCCAGGAGTGTCTCTACTCTCTCACTCCTGACTGTAAACCCCTGGACTGTCTCTACTCTCTCACTCCTGACAGTAAACCCCAGGAGTGTCTGTACTCTCTCACTCCTGAATGTAAACCCCAGGAGTTTCTCTACTCTCCCACTCCTGACTGTAAACCCCAGGTGTGTCTCTACTGTCTCTCTCCTGTCTGTAAAACCCAGGACTGTCTCTCCTCTCCCAATCCTGACTGTAAACCCCTGGAGTGTCTCTACTCTCTCACTCCTGACTGTAAACCCCAGGACTGACTCTACTCTCTCACCCCTGTCTGTTAACCCCAGGACTGTCTCTACTCTCTCAATCCTGTCTGTAAACCCTGGAGTGTCTCTACTCTCTCACTCCTGACTGTAAACCCCCGGAGTGTCGCTACTCTCTCACTCCTGATTGTAAACCCCCGGAGTGTCTCTACTCTCTCACTCCTGACTGTAAACCCTGGAGTGTCTCTACTCTCTCACTCCTGACTGTAATCCCCAGGACTGTCTCTACTCTCTCAATCCTGTCTGTAAAACCCAGGTGTGTCTCTCCTCTCTCAATCCTGACTGTAATACCCAGGAGTGTCTCTACTCTCTCACTCCTGACTGTAAACCCCAGGAGTGCCTCTCCTCTCTCACTCCTGACTGAAAAACAACAGGACTGTCTCTTCACTCTCACTCTTGACTGTAAACCCCAGGAGTGTCTCTACTCTCTCACTCCTGTGTGTAAACCCCATGAGTGTCTCTACTCTCTCACTCCTGACTGTAAACCCCAGGAGTGTCTCTACTCTGTCACTCCTGACTGTAAACCCCAGGAGTGTCTCTAATCTCTCTCTCCTGACTGTAAACCCCAGGACTGTCTCTCCTCTCCCACTCCTGACTGTAAACCCCAGGAGTGTCTCCACACTCTCACTCCTGACTGTAAATCCCAGGAGTGTCTCTACTCTCTCACTCCTGACTGTAAACCCCAGGACTGTCTCTCCTCTCTCACTCCTGACTGTAAACCCCAGGAGTGTCTCTACTATCTCACTCCTGAATGTAAACCCCAGGAGTGTCTCTACTCTCTCACTCCTGACTGAAAACCCCAGGACTGTCTCTACGCTCTGACTCCTGACTGTAATTCCCAGGACTGTCTCTACTCTCTCACTCCTGACTGTAAACCCCAGGACTGTCTGTCCTCTCTCACTCCTGACTGTAAACCCCAGGAGTGTCTCTTCT
Organism: Isurus oxyrinchus; assembly: GCA_026770705.1. NCBI lineage: Eukaryota > Metazoa > Chordata > Chondrichthyes > Lamniformes > Lamnidae > Isurus > Isurus oxyrinchus. The sequence continues at coordinate 470,233 of JANJGN010000389.1, forward strand.
CTCTCACTCCTTACTGTAAACCCCAGGAGTGTCTCCACACTCTCACTCCTGACTGTAAACCCCAGGACTGTCTCTACTCTCTCACTCCTGTCTGTTAACCCCAGGACTGTCTCTACTCTATCACTCCAGTCTGTTATCCCCAGGAGTGTCTCCACTCTCTCACTCCTGACTGTAAACCCCAGAAGTGTCTCTACTCTCTCACTCCTGACAGTAAACCCCAGAAGTGTCTCTACTCTCTCACTCCTGACTGTAAACCCCAGGAATGTCTCTACTCTCTCACTCCTGACTGTAAACCCCAGGACTGTATCTACTCTCTCACTCCGGACTGTAAAACCCCGGAGTGGCTCTACTCTCTCACTCCTGACTGTTAACCCCAGGATTGTCTCTACTCTCTCACTCCTGACTGTAAACCCCAGGAGTGTCTCTACACTCTCACTCCTGATTGTAAACCCCAGGACAGTCTCCACTCTCACTCCTGTCTGTAAACCCCAGGGGTGTCTCTCCTCTCTCACTCCGGACTGTAAACCCCAGGACTGTCTCTACTCTCTCACTCCTGACTGTAAACCCCAGGAGTGCCTCTCCTCTCTCACTCCTGACTGTAAACCCCAGGACTGTCTCTTCTCTCTCACTCCTGACTGTAAACCCCAAGAGTGTCTCTACTCTCTCACTCCTGACTGTAAACCCCTGGAGTGTCTCTACTCTCTCACTCCTGACTGTAAAACAAAGGAGTGTCTCTACTCTCTCACTCCTGACTGTAAACCCCAGGAGTGTCTCTACTCTCTCACTCCTGACTGTAAACCCCAGGAGTGTCTCTACTCTCTCACTCCTGACTGTAAACCCCAGGACTGTCTCTACTCTCTCACTCCTGACTGTAAACCCCAGGAGTGTCTCTACTCTCTCACTCCTGAGTGTAAACCCCAGGATTGTCTCTACTCTCTCACTCCTATCTGTAAACCCCAGGAGTGTCTCTACTCTCTCACTCCTGACTGTAAACCCCAGGAGTGTCTCTACTCTCTCACTCCTGAGTGTAAACCCCAGGAGTGTCTCTACTCTCTCACCCCTGACTGTAAACCCCAGGAGTGTCTCTACTCTCTCACTCCTGACTGTAAACCCCAGGAGTGTCTCTACTCTCTCACTCCTGACTGTAAACCCCAGGACTGTCTCTACTCTCTCACTCCTGACTGTAAACCCCAGGAGTGTCTCTACTCTCTCACTCCTGACTGTAAACCCCAGGAGTGTCTCTACACTCTCTCTCCTGTCTGTTCACCCCAGGACTGTCTCTCCTCTCCCACTCCTGACTGTAAACCTCAGGAGTGTCTCTGCTCTCTCACTCCTGACTGTAAACCCCAGGACTGTCTCTACTCTCTCATTCCTGTCTGTAAACCCCAGGAGTGTCTCTACTCACTCACTCCTGACTGTAATCCCCAGGACTGTCTCTACTCTCTCACTCCTGACTGTAAACACCAGGACTGTCTCTACTCTCTCAATCCTGTCTGTAAACCCCAGGAGTGTCTCTCCTCTCTCAATCCTGACTGTAAACCCCAGGAGTGTCTCTACTCTCTCATTCCTGACTGTAAACCCCAGGAGTGCCTCTCCTCTCTCACTCCTGACTGTAAACCCCAGGACTGTCTCTTCTCTCTCACTACTGACTGTAAACCCCAAGAGTGTCTCTACTCTCTCACTCCTGACTGTAAACCCCTGGAGTGTCTCTACTCTTTCACTCCTGACTGTAAACCCCAGGAGTGTCTCTACTCTCTCACTCCTGACTGTAAACCCCAGGATTGTCTCTACACTCTCACTCCTGACTCTAAACCCCAGGAGTGTCTCTACTCTCTCACTCCTGACTGTAAACCCCAGGACTGTCTCTACTCTCTCACTCCTGACTGTAAACCCCAGGAGTGTCTCTACTCTCTCACTCCTGAGTGTAAACCCCAGGAGTGTCTCTACTCTCTCACTCCTGACTGTAAATCCCAGGAGTGTCTCTACTCTCTCACTCCTGACTGTAAACCCCAGGAGTGTCTCTACTCTCTCACCCCTGAATGTAAACCCCAGGAGTGTCTCTACTCTCTCACTCCTGACTGTAAACCCCAGGAGTGTCTCTACTCACTCACTCCTGACTATAAACCCCAGGAGTGTCTCTACTCTCTCACTCCTGACTGTAAACCCCTGGACTGTCTCTACTCTCTCACTCCTGACTGTAAACCCCAGGAGTGTCTCTACTCTCTCACTCCTGAATGTAAACCCCATGAGTGTCTCTACTCTCTCACTCCTGACTGTAAACCCCAGGAGTGTCTCTACTGTCTCTCTCCTGTCTGTAAACCCCAGGACTGTTTCTCCTCTCCCACTCCTGACTGTAAACCCCAGGAGTGTCTCTACTCTCTCAATCCTGACTGTAAACCCCAGAACTGACTCTACTCTCTCACCCCTGTCTGTTAACCCCAGGACTGTCTCTACTCTCTCACTCCTGACTGTAAACCCCAGGAGTGTCTCTCCTCTCTCACTCCTGACTGTAAACCCCAGGACTGTCTCTACTCTCTCACTCCTGACTGTAAACCCCAGGACTGTCTCTACTCTCTCACTCCTGTCTGTAAACCCCAGGAGTGTCTCTCCTCTCTCAATCCTGACTGTAAACCCCAGGAGTGCCTCTCCTCTCTCACTCCTGACTGAAAAACCACAGGACTGTCTCTTCACTCTCACTCTTGACTGTAAACCCCAGGAGTGTCTCTACTCTCTCATTCCTGAGTGTAAACCCCATGAGTGTCTCTACTCTCTCACTCCTGACTGTAAACCCCAGGAGTGTCTCTACTCGCTCACTCCTGACTGTAAACCCCAGGACTGTCTCTACTCTCTCACTCCTGACTGTAAACCCCAGGAGTGTCTCTACTCTCTCACTCCTGACTGTAAACCCCAGGACTGTCTCTACTCTCTCACTCCTGACTGTAAACCCCAGGACTGTCTCTACTCTATCACTCCTGTCTGTAAACCCCAGGACTGTTTCTCCTCTCCCACTCATGACTGTAAACCCCAGGAGTGTCTCCACACTCTCACTCCTGACTGTAAACCCCAGGGGTGTCTCTACTCTCTCACTCCTGACTGTAAACCCCAGGACTGTCTCTACACTCTCTCTCCTGTCTGTAAACCCCAGGAGTGTCTCTCCTCTCTCAATCCTGACTGTAAACCCCAGGAGTGTCTCTACTCTCTCACTCCTGACTGTAAACCCCAGGAGTGTCTCTACTCTCTCACTCCTGACTGTAAACCCCAGGAGTGTCTCTACTCACTCACTCCTGACTATAAACCCCAGGAGTGTCTCTACTCTCTCACTCCTGACTGTAAACCCCTGGACTGTCTCTACTCTCTCACTCCTGACTGTAAACCCCAGGAGTGTCTCTACTCTCTCACTCCTGAATGTAAACCCCAGGAGTGTCTCTACTCTCTCACTCCTGACTGTAAACCCCAGGAGTGTCTCTACTGTCTCTCTCCTGTCTGTAAACCCCAGGACTGTTTCTCCTCTCCCACTCCTGACTGTAAACCCCAGGAGTGTCTCTACTCTCTCACTCCTGACTGTAAACCCCAGAACTGACTCTACTCTCTCACCCCTGTCTGTTAACCCCAGGACTGTCTCTACTCTCTCACTCCTGACTGTAAACCCCAGGACTGTCTCTACTCTCTCACTCCAGACTGTAAACCCCAGGACAGTCTCCACTCTCACTCCTGTCTGTAAACCCCAGGGGTGTCTCTCCTCTCTCACTCCGGACTGTAAACCCCAGGACTGTCTCTACTCTCTCACTCCTGACTGTAAACCCCAGGAGTGCCTCTCCTCTCTCACTCCTGACTGTAAACCCCAGGACTGTCTCTTCTCTCTCACTCCTGACTGTAAACCCCAAGAGTGTCTCTACTCTCTCACTCCTGACTGTAAACCCCTGGAGTGTCTCTACTCTCTCACTCCTGACTGTAAAACAAAGGAGTGTCTCTACTCTCTCACTCCTGACTGTAAACCCCAGGAGTGTCTCTACTCTCTCACTCCTGACTGTAAACCCCAGGAGTGTCTCTACTCTCTCACTCCTGACTGTAAACCCCAGGACTGTCTCTACTCTCTCACTCCTGACTGTAAACCCCAGGAGTGTCTCTACTCTCTCACTCCTGAGTGTAAACCCCAGGATTGTCTCTACTCTCTCACTCCTATCTGTAAACCCCAGGAGTGTCTCTACTCTCTCACTCCTGACTGTAAACCCCAGGAGTGTCTCTACTCTCTCACTCCTGAGTGTAAACCCCAGGAGTGTCTCTACTCTCTCACCCCTGACTGTAAACCCCAGGAGTGTCTCTACTCTCTCACTCCTGACTGTAAACCCCAGGAGTGTCTCTACTCTCTCACTCCTGACTGTAAACCCCAGGACTGTCTCTACTCTCTCACTCCTGACTGTAAACCCCAGGAGTGTCTCTACTCTCTCACTCCTGACTGTAAACCCCAGGAGTGTCTCTACACTCTCTCTCCTGTCTGTTCACCCCAGGACTGTCTCTCCTCTCCCACTCCTGACTGTAAACCTCAGGAGTGTCTCTGCTCTCTCACTCCTGACTGTAAACCCCAGGACTGTCTCTACTCTCTCATTCCTGTCTGTAAACCCCAGGAGTGTCTCTACTCACTCACTCCTGACTGTAATCCCCAGGACTGTCTCTACTCTCTCACTCCTGACTGTAAACACCAGGACTGTCTCTACTCTCTCAATCCTGTCTGTAAACCCCAGGAGTGTCTCTCCTCTCTCAATCCTGACTGTAAACCCCAGGAGTGTCTCTACTCTCTCATTCCTGACTGTAAACCCCAGGAGTGCCTCTCCTCTCTCACTCCTGACTGTAAACCCCAGGACTGTCTCTTCTCTCTCACTACTGACTGTAAACCCCAAGAGTGTCTCTACTCTCTCACTCCTGACTGTAAACCCCTGGAGTGTCTCTACTCTTTCACTCCTGACTGTAAACCCCAGGAGTGTCTCTACTCTCTCACTCCTGACTGTAAACCCCAGGATTGTCTCTACACTCTCACTCCTGACTCTAAACCCCAGGAGTGTCTCTACTCTCTCACTCCTGACTGTAAACCCCAGGACTGTCTCTACTCTCTCACTCCTGACTGTAAACCCCAGGAGTGTCTCTACTCTCTCACTCCTGAGTGTAAACCCCAGGAGTGTCTCTACTCTCTCACTCCTGACTGTAAATCCCAGGAGTGTCTCTACTCTCTCACTCCTGACTGTAAACCCCAGGAGTGTCTCTACTCTCTCACCCCTGAATGTAAACCCCAGGAGTGTCTCTACTCTCTCACTCCTGACTGTAAACCCCAGGAGTGTCTCTACTCACTCACTCCTGACTATAAACCCCAGGAGTGTCTCTACTCTCTCACTCCTGACTGTAAACCCCTGGACTGTCTCTACTCTCTCACTCCTGACTGTAAACCCCAGGAGTGTCTCTACTCTCTCACTCCTGAATGTAAACCCCATGAGTGTCTCTACTCTCTCACTCCTGACTGTAAACCCCAGGAGTGTCTCTACTGTCTCTCTCCTGTCTGTAAACCCCAGGACTGTTTCTCCTCTCCCACTCCTGACTGTAAACCCCAGGAGTGTCTCTACTCTCTCAATCCTGACTGTAAACCCCAGAACTGACTCTACTCTCTCACCCCTGTCTGTTAACCCCAGGACTGTCTCTACTCTCTCACTCCTGACTGTAAACCCCAGGAGTGTCTCTCCTCTCTCACTCCTGACTGTAAACCCCAGGACTGTCTCTACTCTCTCACTCCTGACTGTAAACCCCAGGACTGTCTCTACTCTCTCACTCCTGTCTGTAAACCCCAGGAGTGTCTCTCCTCTCTCAATCCTGACTGTAAACCCCAGGAGTGCCTCTCCTCTCTCACTCCTGACTGAAAAACCACAGGACTGTCTCTTCACTCTCACTCTTGACTGTAAACCCCAGGAGTGTCTCTACTCTCTCATTCCTGAGTGTAAACCCCATGAGTGTCTCTACTCTCTCACTCCTGACTGTAAACCCCAGGAGTGTCTCTACTCGCTCACTCCTGACTGTAAACCCCAGGACTGTCTCTACTCTCTCACTCCTGACTGTAAACCCCAGGAGTGTCTCTACTCTCTCACTCCTGACTGTAAACCCCAGGACTGTCTCTACTCTCTCACTCCTGACTGTAAACCCCAGGACTGTCTCTACTCTATCACTCCTGTCTGTAAACCCCAGGACTGTTTCTCCTCTCCCACTCATGACTGTAAACCCCAGGAGTGTCTCCACACTCTCACTCCTGACTGTAAACCCCAGGGGTGTCTCTACTCTCTCACTCCTGACTGTAAACCCCAGGACTGTCTCTACACTCTCTCTCCTGTCTGTAAACCCCAGGAGTGTCTCTCCTCTCTCAATCCTGACTGTAAACCCCAGGAGTGTCTCTACTCTCTCACTCCTGACTGTAAACCCCAGGAGTGTCTCTACTCTCTCACTCCTGACTGTAAACCCCAGGAGTGTCTCTACTCACTCACTCCTGACTATAAACCCCAGGAGTGTCTCTACTCTCTCACTCCTGACTGTAAACCCCTGGACTGTCTCTACTCTCTCACTCCTGACTGTAAACCCCAGGAGTGTCTCTACTCTCTCACTCCTGAATGTAAACCCCAGGAGTGTCTCTACTCTCTCACTCCTGACTGTAAACCCCAGGAGTGTCTCTACTGTCTCTCTCCTGTCTGTAAACCCCAGGACTGTTTCTCCTCTCCCACTCCTGACTGTAAACCCCAGGAGTGTCTCTACTCTCTCACTCCTGACTGTAAACCCCAGAACTGACTCTACTCTCTCACCCCTGTCTGTTAACCCCAGGACTGTCTCTACTCTCTCACTCCTGACTGTAAACCCCAGGACTGTCTCTACTCTCTCACTCCAGACTGTAAACCCCAGGACTGTCTCTACTCTCTCACTCCTGACTGTAAACCCCAGGACTTTCTCTACTCTCTCAATCCTGTCTCTAAACCCCAGGAGTGTCTCTCCTCTCTCAATCCTGACTGTAAACCCCAGGAGTGTCTCTACTCTCTCACTCCTGACTGTAAACCCCAGGACTGTCTCTACTCTCTCACTCCTGTCTGTAAACCCCAGGAGTGTCTCTCCTCTCTCAATCCTGACTGTAAACCCCAGGAGTGCCTCTCCTCTCTCACTCCTGACTGAAAAACCACAGGACTGTCTCTTCACTCTCACTCTTGACTGTAAACCCCAGGAGTGTCTCTACTCTCTCACTCCTGAGTGCAAACCCCATGAGTGTCTCTACTCTCTCACTCCTGACTGTAAACCCCAGCAGTGTCTCTACTCGCTCACTCCTGACTGTAAACCCCAGGACTGTCTCTACTCTCTCACTCCTGACTGTAAACCCCAGGAGTGTCTCTACTCTCTCACTCCTGAATGTAAACCCCAGGAGTGTCTCTACTCTCTCACTCCTGACTGTAAACCCCAGGACTGTCTCTCCTCTCCCACTCATGACTGTAAACCCCAGGAGTGTCTCCACACTCTCACTCCTGACTGTAAACCCCAGGAGTGTCTCTACTCTCTCACTCCTGACTGTAAACCCCAGGAGTGTCTCTACACTCTCTCTCCTGTCTGTAAACCCCAGGAGTGTCTCTCCTCTCTCAATCCTGACTGTAAACCCCAGGAGTGTCTCTACTCTCTCACTCCTGACTGTAAACCCCAGGAGTGTCTCTACTCTCTCACTCCGGACTGTAAACCCCAGAGTGTCTCTACTCTCTCACTCCTGACTGTAAACCCCATGAGTGTCTCTACTCTCTCACTCCTGACTGTAAACCCCAGGAGTGTCTCTACTCTGTCACTCCTGACTGTAAACCCCAGGAGTGTCTCTAATCTCTCTCTCCTGACTGTAAACCCCAGGACTGTCTCTCCTCTCCCACTCATGACTGTAAACCCCAGGAGTGTCTCCACACTCTCACTCCTGACTGTAAACCCCAGGAGTGTCTCTACTCTCTCACTCCTGACTGTAAACCCCAGGAGTGTCTCTACTCTCTCACTCCTGACTGTAAACCCCAGGACTGTCTCTACTCTCTCACTCCTGTCTGTAAACCCCAGGACTGTTTCTCCTCTCCCACTCATGACTGTAAACCCCAGGAGTGTCTCCACACTCTCACTCCTGACTGGAAACCCCAGGGGTGTCTCTACTCTCTCACTCCTGACTGTAAACCCCAGGAGTGTCTCTACACTCTCTCTCCTGTCTGTAAACCCCAGGAGTGTCTCTCCTCTCTCAATCCTGACTGTAAACCCCAGGAGTGTCTCTACTCTCTCACTCCCGACTGTAAACCCCAGGAGTGTCTCTACTCTCTCACTCCTGACTGTAAACCCCAGGAGTGTCTCTACTCACTCACTCCTGACTATAAACCCCAGGAGTGTCTCTACTCTCTCACTCCTGACTGTAAACCCCTGGACTGTCTCTACTCTCTCACTCCTGACTGTAAACCCCAGGAGTTTCTCTACTCTCTCACTCCTGAATGTAAACCCCAGGAGTGTCTCTACTCTCTCACTCCTGACTGTAAACCCCAGGAGTGTCTCTACTGTCTCTCTCCTGTCTGTAAACCCCAGGACTGTTTCTCCTCTCCCACTCCTGACTGTAAACCCCAGGAGTGTCTCTACTCTCTCACTCCTGACTGTAAACCCCAGAACTGACTCTACTCTCTCACCCCTGTCTGTTAACCCCAGGACTGTCTCTACTCTCTCACTCCTGACTGTAAACCCCAGGACTGTCTCTACTCTCTCACTCCTGACTGTAAACCCCAGGACTGTCTCTACTCTCTCACTCCTGACTGTAAACCCCAGGACTTTCTCTACTCTCTCAATCCTGTCTCTAAACCCCAGGAGTGTCTCTCCTCTCTCAATCCTGACTGTAAACCCCAGGAGTGTCTCTACTCTCTCACTCCTGACTGTAAACCCCAGGACTGTCTCTACTCTCTCACTCCTGTCTGTAAACCCCAGGAGTGTCTCTCCTCTCTCAATCCTGACTGTAAACCCCAGGAGTGCCTCTCCTCTCTCACTCCTGACTGAAAAACCACAGGACTGTCTCTTCACTCTCACTCTTGACTGTAAACCCCAGGAGTGTCTCTACTCTCTCACTCCTGAGTGCAAACCCCATGAGTGTCTCTACTCTCTCACTCCTGACTGTAAACCCCAGCAGTGTCTCTACTCGCTCACTCCTGACTGTAAACCCCAGGACTGTCTCTACTCTCTCACTCCTGACTGTAAACCCCAGGAGTGTCTCTACTCTCTCACTCCTGAATGTAAACCCCAGGAGTGTCTCTACTCTCTCACTCCTGACTGTAAACCCCAGGACTGTCTCTCCTCTCCCACTCATGACTGTAAACCCCAGGAGTGTCTCCACACTCTCACTCCTGACTGTAAACCCCAGGAGTGTCTCTACTCTCTCACTCCTGACTGTAAACCCCAGGAGTGTCTCTACACTCTCTCTCCTGTCTGTAAACCCCAGGAGTGTCTCTCCTCTCTCAATCCTGACTGTAAACCCCAGGAGTGTCTCTACTCTCTCACTCCTGACTGTAAACCCCAGGAGTGTCTCTACTCTCTCACTCCGGACTGTAAACCCCAGAGTGTCTCTACTCTCTCACTCCTGACTGTAAACCCCATGAGTGTCTCTACTCTCTCACTCCTGACTGTAAACCCCAGGAGTGTCTCTACTCTGTCACTCCTGACTGTAAACCCCAGGAATGTCTCTAATCTCTCTCTCCTGACTGTAAACCCCAGGACTGTCTCTCCTCTCCCACTCATGACTGTAAACCCCAGGAGTGTCTCCACACTCTCACTCCTGACTGTAAACCCCAGGAGTGTCTCTACTCTCTCACTCCTGACTGTTAACCCCAGGAGTGTCTCTATACTCTCTCTCCTGTCTGTAAACCCCAGGAGTGTCTCTCCTCTCTCAATCCTGACTGTAAACCCCAGGAGTGTCTCTACTCTCTCACACCTGACTGTAAACCCCAGGAGTGCCTCTCCTCTCTCACTCCTGACTGAAAAACCACAGGACTGTCTCTTCTCTCTCACTCCTGACTGTAAACCCCAGGAGTGTCTCTACTCTCTCACTCCTGAGTGTAAACCCCATGAGTGTCTCTACTCTCTCACTCCTGACTGTAAACCCCAGGAGTGTCTCTACTCTGTCACTCCTGACTGTAAACCCCAGGACAGTCTCCACTCTCACTCCTGTCTGTAAACCCCAGGGGTGTCTCTCCTCTCTCACTCCGGACTGTAAACCCCAGGACTGTCTGTACTCTCTCACTCCTGACTGTAAACCCCAGGAGTGCCTCTCCTCTCTCACTCCTGTCTGTAAACCCCAGGACTGTCTCTTCTCTCTCACTCCTGACTGTAAACCCCAAGAGTGTCTCTACTCTCTCACTCCTGACTGTAAACCCCTGGAGTGTCTCTACTCTCTCACTCCTGACTGTAAAACAAAGGAGTGTCTCTACTCTCTCACTCCTGACTGTAAACCCCAGGAGTGTCTCTACTCTCTCACTCCTGACTGTAAACCCCAGGAGTGTCTCTACTCTCTCACTCCTGACTGTAAACCCCAGGACTGTCTCTACTCTCTCACTCCTGACTGTAAACCCCAGGAGTGTCTCTACTCTCTCACTCCTGAGTGTAAACCCCAGGATTGTCTCTACTCTCTCACTCCTATCTGTAAACCCCAGGAGTGTCTCTACTCTCTCACTCCTGACTGTAAACCCCAGGAGTGTCTCTACTCTCTCACTCCTGAGTGTAAACCCCAGGAGTGTCTCTACTCTCTCACCCCTGACTGTAAACCCCAGGAGTGTCTCTACTCTCTCACTCCTGACTGTAAACCCCAGGAGTGTCTCTACTCTCTCACTCCTGACTGTAAACCCCAGGACTGTCTCTACTCTCTCACTCCTGACTGTAAACCCCAGGAGTGTCTCTACTCTCTCACTCCTGACTGTAAACCCCAGGAGTGTCTCTACACTCTCTCTCCTGTCTGTTCACCCCAGGACTGTCTCTCCTCTCCCACTCCTGACTGTAAACCTCAGGAGTGTCTCTACTCTCTCACTCCTGACTGTAAACCCCAGGACTGTCTCTACTCTCTCATTCCTGTCTGTAAACCCCAGGAGTGTCTCTACTCACTCACTCCTGACTGTAATCCCCAGGACTGTCTCTACTCTCTCACTCCTGACTGTAAACACCAGGACTGTCTCTACTCTCTCAATCCTGTCTGTAAACCCCAGGAGTGTCTCTCCTCTCTCAATCCTGACTGTAAACCCCAGGAGTGTCTCTACTCTCTCATTCCTGACTGTAAACCCCAGGAGTGCCTCTCCTCTCTCACTCCTGACTGTAAACCCCAGGACTGTCTCTTCTCTCTCACTACTGACTGTAAACCCCAAGAGTGTCTCTACTCTCTCACTCCTGACTGTAAACCCCTGGAGTGTCTCTACTCTTTCACTCCTGACTGTAAACCCCAGGAGTGTCTCTACTCTCTCACTCCTGACTGTAAACCCCAGGATTGTCTCTACACTCTCACTCCTGACTCTAAACCCCAGGAGTGTCTCTACTCTCTCACTCCTGACTGTAAACCCCAGGACTGTCTCTACTCTCTCACTCCTGACTGTAAACCCCAGGAGTGTCTCTACTCTCTCACTCCTGAGTGTAAACCCCAGGAGTGTCTCTACTCTCTCACTCCTGACTGTAAATCCCAGGAGTGTCTCTACTCTCTCACTCCTGACTGTAAACCCCAGGAGTGTCTCTACTCTCTCACCCCTGAATGTAAACCCCAGGAGTGTCTCTACTCTCTCACTCCTGACTGTAAACCCCAGGAGTGTCTCTACTCACTCACTCCTGACTATAAACCCCAGGAGTGTCTCTACTCTCTCACTCCTGACTGTAAACCCCTGGACTGTCTCTACTCTCTCACTCCTGACTGTAAACCCCAGGAGTGTCTCTACTCTCTCACTCCTGAATGTAAACCCCATGAGTGTCTCTACTCTCTCACTCCTGACTGTAAACCCCAGGAGTGTCTCTACTGTCTCTCTCCTGTCTGTAAACCCCAGGACTGTTTCTCCTCTCCCACTCCTGACTGTAAACCCCAGGAGTGTCTCTACTCTCTCAATCCTGACTGTAAACCCCAGAACTGACTCTACTCTCTCACCCCTGTCTGTTAACCCCAGGACTGTCTCTACTCTCTCACTCCTGACTGTAAACCCCAGGAGTGTCTCTCCTCTCTCACTCCTGACTGTAAACCCCAGGACTGTCTCTACTCTCTCACTCCTGACTGTAAACCCCAGGACTTTCTCTACTCTCTCAATCCTGTCTCTAAACCCCAGGAGTGTCTCTCCGCTCTCAATCCTGACTGTAAACCCCAGGAGTGTCTCTAGTCTCTCACTCCTGACTGTAAACCCCAGGACTGTCTCTACTCTCTCACTCCTGTCTGTAAACCCCAGGAGTGTCTCTCCTCTCTCAATCCTGACTGTAAACCCCAGGAGTGCCTCTCCTCTCTCACTCCTGACTGAAAAACCACAGGACTGTCTCTTCACTCTCACTCTTGACTGTAAACCCCAGGAGTGTCTCTACTCTCTCATTCCTGAGTGTAAACCCCATGAGTGTCTCTACTCTCTCACTCCTGACTGTAAACCCCAGGAGTGTCTCTACTCGCTCACTCCTGACTGTAAACCCCAGGACTGTCTCTACTCTCTCACTCCTGACTGTAAACCCCAGGAGTGTCTCTACTCTCTCACTCCTGACTGTAAACCCCAGGACTGTCTCTACTCTCTCACTCCTGACTGTAAACCCCAGGACTGTCTCTACTCTCTCACTCCTGTCTGTAAACCCCAGGACTGTTTCTCCTCTCCCACTCATGACTGTAAACCCCAGGAGTGTCTCCACACTCTCACTCCTGACTGTAAACCCCAGGGGTGTCTCTACTCTCTCACTCCTGACTGTAAACCCCAGGACTGTCTCTACACTCTCTCTCCTGTCTGTAAACCCCAGGAGTGTCTCTCCTCTCTCAATCCTGACTGTAAACCCCAGGAGTGTCTCTACTCTCTCACTCCTGACTGTAAACCCCAGGAGTGTCTCTACTCTCTCACTCCTGACTGTAAACCCCAGGAGTGTCTCTACTCACTCACTCCTGACTATAAACCCCAGGAGTGTCTCTACTCTCTCACTCCTGACTGTAAACCCCTGGACTGTCTCTACTCTCTCACTCCTGACTGTAAACCCCAGGAGTGTCTCTACTCTCTCACTCCTGAATGTAAACCCCAGGAGTGTCTCTACTCTCTCACTCCTGACTGTAAACCCCAGGAGTGTCTCTACTGTCTCTCTCCTGTCTGTAAACCCCAGGACTGTTTCTCCTCTCCCACTCCTGACTGTAAACCCCAGGAGTGTCTCTACTCTCTCACTCCTGACTGTAAACCCCAGAACTGACTCTACTCTCTCACCCCTGTCTGTTAACCCCAGGACTGTCTCTACTCTCTCACTCCTGACTGTAAACCCCAGGACTGTCTCTACTCTCTCACTCCAGACTGTAAACCCCAGGACTGTCTCTACTCTCTCACTCCTGACTGTAAACCCCAGGACTTTCTCTACTCTCTCAATCCTGTCTCTAAACCCCAGGAGTGTCTCTCCTCTCTCAATCCTGACTGTAAACCCCAGGAGTGTCTCTACTCTCTCACTCCTGACTGTAAACCCCAGGACTGTCTCTACTCTCTCACTCCTGTCTGTAAACCCCAGGAGTGTCTCTCCTCTCTCAATCCTGACTGTAAACCCCAGGAGTGCCTCTCCTCTCTCACTCCTGACTGAAAAACCACAGGACTGTCTCTTCACTCTCACTCTTGACTGTAAACCCCAGGAGTGTCTCTACTCTCTCACTCCTGAGTGCAAACCCCATGAGTGTCTCTACTCTCTCACTCCTGACTGTAAACCCCAGCAGTGTCTCTACTCGCTCACTCCTGACTGTAAACCCCAGGACTGTCTCTACTCTCTCACTCCTGACTGTAAACCCCAGGAGTGTCTCTACTCTCTCACTCCTGAATGTAAACCCCAGGAGTGTCTCTACTCTCTCACTCCTGACTGTAAACCCCAGGACTGTCTCTCCTCTCCCACTCATGACTGTAAACCCCAGGAGTGTCTCCACACTCTCACTCCTGACTGTAAACCCCAGGAGTGTCTCTACTCTCTCACTCCTGACTGTAAACCCCAGGAGTGTCTCTACACTCTCTCTCCTGTCTGTAAACCCCAGGAGTGTCTCTCCTCTCTCAATCCTGACTGTAAACCCCAGGAGTGTCTCTACTCTCTCACTCCTGACTGTAAACCCCAGGAGTGTCTCTACTCTCTCACTCCGGACTGTAAACCCCAGAGTGTCTCTACTCTCTCACTCCTGACTGTAAACCCCATGAGTGTCTCTACTCTCTCACTCCTGACTGTAAACCCCAGGAGTGTCTCTACTCTGTCACTCCTGACTGTAAACCCCAGGAGTGTCTCTAATCTCTCTCTCCTGACTGTAAACCCCAGGACTGTCTCTCCTCTCCCACTCATGACTGTAAACCCCAGGAGTGTCTCCACACTCTCACTCCTGACTGTAAACCCCAGGAGTGTCTCTACTCTCTCACTCCTGACTGTAAACCCCAGGAGTGTCTCTACTCTCTCACTCCTGACTGTAAACCCCAGGACTGTCTCTACTCTCTCACTCCTGTCTGTAAACCCCAGGACTGTTTCTCCTCTCCCACTCATGACTGTAAACCCCAGGAATGTCTCCACACTCTCACTCCTGACTGGAAACCCCAGGGGTGTCTCTACTCTCTCACTCCTGACTGTAAACCCCAGGAGTGTCTCTACACTCTCTCTCCTGTCTGTAAACCCCAGGAGTGTCTCTCCTCTCTCAATCCTGACTGTAAACCCCAGGAGTGTCTCTACTCTCTCACTCCCGACTGTAAACCCCAGGAGTGTCTCTACTCTCTCACTCCTGACTGTAAACCCCAGGAGTGTCTCTACTCACTCACTCCTGACTATAAACCCCAGGAGTGTCTCTACTCTCTCACTCCTGACTGTAAACCCCTGGACTGTCTCTACTCTCTCACTCCTGACTGTAAACCCCAGGAGTTTCTCTACTCTCTCACTCCTGAATGTAAACCCCAGGAGTGTCTCTACTCTCTCACTCCTGACTGTAAACCCCAGGAGTGTCTCTACTGTCTCTCTCCTGTCTGTAAACCCCAGGACTGTTTCTCCTCTCCCACTCCTGACTGTAAACCCCAGGAGTGTCTCTACTCTCTCACTCCTGACTGTAAACCCCAGAACTGACTCTACTCTCTCACCCCTGTCTGTTAACCCCAGGACTGTCTCTACTCTCTCACTCCTGACTGTAAACCCCAGGACTGTCTCTACTCTCTCACTCCTGACTGTAAACCCCAGGACTGTCTCTACTCTCTCACTCCTGACTGTAAACCCCAGGACTTTCTCTACTCTCTCAATCCTGTCTCTAAACCCCAGGAGTGTCTCTCCTCTCTCAATCCTGACTGTAAACCCCAGGAGTGTCTCTACTCTCTCACTCCTGACTGTAAACCCCAGGACTGTCTCTACTCTCTCACTCCTGTCTGTAAACCCCAGGAGTGTCTCTCCTCTCTCAATCCTGACTGTAAACCCCAGGAGTGCCTCTCCTCTCTCACTCCTGACTGAAAAACCACAGGACTGTCTCTTCACTCTCACTCTTGACTGTAAACCCCAGGAGTGTCTCTACTCTCTCACTCCTGAGTGCAAACCCCATGAGTGTCTCTACTCTCTCACTCCTGACTGTAAACCCCAGCAGTGTCTCTACTCGCTCACTCCTGACTGTAAACCCCAGGACTGTCTCTACTCTCTCACTCCTGACTGTAAACCCCAGGAGTGTCTCTACTCTCTCACTCCTGAATGTAAACCCCAGGAGTGTCTCTACTCTCTCACTCCTGACTGTAAACCCCAGGACTGTCTCTCCTCTCCCACTCATGACTGTAAACCCCAGGAGTGTCTCCACACTCTCACTCCTGACTGTAAACCCCAGGAGTGTCTCTACTCTCTCACTCCTGACTGTAAACCCCAGGAGTGTCTCTACACTCTCTCTCCTGTCTGTAAACCCCAGGAGTGTCTCTCCTCTCTCAATCCTGACTGTAAACCCCAGGAGTGTCTCTACTCTCTCACTCCTGACTGTAAACCCCAGGAGTGTCTCTACTCTCTCACTCCGGACTGTAAACCCCAGAGTGTTTCTACTCTCTCACTCCTGACTGTAAACCCCATGAGTGTCTCTACTCTCTCACTCCTGACTGTAAACCCCAGGAGTGTCTCTACTCTGTCACTCCTGACTGTAAACCCCAGGAATGTCTCTAATCTCTCTCTCCTGACTGTAAACCCCAGGACTGTCTCTCCTCTCCCACTCATGACTGTAAACCCCAGGAGTGTCTCCACACTCTCACTCCTGACTGTAAACCCCAGGAGTGTCTCTACTCTCTCACTCCTGACTGTTAACCCCAGGAGTGTCTCTATACTCTCTCTCCTGTCTGTAAACCCCAGGAGTGTCTCTCCTCTCTCAATCCTGACTGTAAACCCCAGGAGTGTCTCTACTCTCTCACACCTGACTGTAAACCCCAGGAGTGCCTCTCCTCTCTCACTCCTGACTGAAAAACCACAGGACTGTCTCTTCTCTCTCACTCCTGACTGTAAACCCCAGGAGTGTCTCTACTCTCTCACTCCTGAGTGTAAACCCCATGAGTGTCTCTACTCTCTCACTCCTGACTGTAAACCCCAGGAGCGTCTCTACTCTGTCACTCCTGACTGTAAACCCCAGGACTGTCTCTCCTCTCCCAGTCCTGACTGTAAACCCCAGGAGTGTCTCCACACTCTCACTCCTGACTGTAAACCCCAGGACTGTCTCTACACTCTCACTCCTGATTGTAAACCCCAGGACTGTCTCCACTCTCACTCCTGTCTGTAAACCCCAGGAGTGTCTCTCATCTCTCACTCCTGAGTGTAAACCCCAGGAGTGTCTCTACTCTCTCACTCCTGACTGTAAACCCCAGGAGTGCCTCTCCTCTCTCACTCCTGACTGTAAACCCCAGGACTGTCTCTTCTCTCTCACTCCTGACTGTAAACCCCAAGAGTGTCTCTACTCTCTCACTCCTGACTGTAAACCCCTGGAGTGTCTCTACTCTTTCACTCCTGACTGTAAACCCCAGGAGTGTCTCTACTCTCTCACTCCTCACTGTAAACCCCAGGAGTGTCTCTACTCTCTCACTCCTGACTGTAAACCCCAGGAGTGTCTCTACTCTCTCACTCCTGACTGTAAACCCCAGGACTGTCTCTACTCTCTCACTCCTGACTGTAAACCCCAGGAGTGTCTCTACTCTCTCACTCCTGACTGTAAACCCCAGGAGTGTCTCTACTCTCTCACTCCTGACTGTAAACCCCAGGACTGTCTCTACTCTCTCACTCCTGACTGTAAACCCCAGGAGTGTCTCTACTCTCTCACTCCTGAATGTAAACCCCAGGAGTGTCTCTACTCTCTCACTCCTGACTGTAAACCCCAGGAGTGTCTCTACT
Organism: Isurus oxyrinchus; assembly: GCA_026770705.1. Taxonomy (NCBI): domain Eukaryota; kingdom Metazoa; phylum Chordata; class Chondrichthyes; order Lamniformes; family Lamnidae; genus Isurus; species Isurus oxyrinchus. Next base: position 487,819 of record JANJGN010000389.1, read on the forward strand.
CTCTCACTCCTGACTGTAAACCCCAGGAGTGTCTCTACTCTCTCACTCCTGACTGTAAACCCCTGGACTGTCTCTACTCTCTCACTCCTGACAGTAAACCCCAGGAGTGTCTGTACTCTCTCACTCCTGAATGTAAACCCCAGGAGTTTCTCTACTCTCCCACTCCTGACTGTAAACCCCAGGAGTGTCTCTACTGTCTCTCTCCTGTCTGTAAAACCCAGGACTGTCTCTCCTCTCCCAATCCTGACCGTAAACCCCAGGAGTGTCTCTACTCTCTCACTCCTGACTGTAAACCCCAGGACTGACTCTACTCTCTCACCCCTGTCTGTTAACCCCAGGACTGTCTCTACTCTCTCACTCCTGTCTGTAAACCCTGGAGTGTCTCTACTCTCTCACTCCTGACTGTAAACCCCCGGAGTGTCTCTACTCTCTCACTCCTGACTGTAAACCCCCGGAGTGTCTCTACTCTCTCACTCCTGACTGTAAACCCTGGAGTGTCTCTACTCTCTCACTCCTGACTGTAATCCCCAGGACTGTCTCTACTCTCTCAATCCTGTCTGTAAAACCCAGGAGTGTCTCTCCTCTCTCAATCCTGACTGTAATACCCAGGAGTGTCTCTACTCTCTCACTCCTGACTGTAAACCCCAGGAGTGCCTCCCTTCTCTCACTCCTGACTGAAAAACCACAGGACTGTCTCTTCACTCTCACTCTTGACTGTAAACCCCAGGAGTGTCTCTACTCTCTCACTCCTGAGTGTAAACCCCATGAGTGTCTCTACTGTCTCTCTCCTGTCTGTAAACCCCAGGACTGTTTCTCCTCTCCCACTCCTGACTGTAAACCCCAGGAGTGTCTCTACTCTCTCACTCCTGACTGTAAACCCCAGAACTGACTCTACTCTCTCACCCCTGTCTGTTAACCCCAGGACTGTCTCTACTCTCTCACTCCTGACTGTAAACCCCAGGACTGTCTCTACTCTCTCACTCCTGACTGTAAACCCCAGGACTGTCTCTACTCTCTCACTCCTGACTGTAAACCCCAGGACTTTCTCTACTCTCTCAATCCTGTCTCTAAACCCCAGGAGTGTCTCTCCTCTCTCAATCCTGACTGTAAACCCCAGGAGTGTCTCTACTCTCTCACTCCTGACTGTAAACCCCAGGACTGTCTCTACTCTCTCACTCCTGTCTGTAAACCCCAGGAGTGTCTCTCCTCTCTCAATCCTGACTGTAAACCCCAGGAGTGCCTCTCCTCTCTCACTCCTGACTGAAAAACCACAGGACTGTCTCTTCACTCTCACTCTTGACTGTAAACCCCAGGAGTGTCTCTACTCTCTCACTCCTGAGTGCAAACCCCATGAGTGTCTCTACTCTCTCACTCCTGACTGTAAACCCCAGCAGTGTCTCTACTCGCTCACTCCTGACTGTAAACCCCAGGACTGTCTCTACTCTCTCACTCCTGACTGTAAACCCCAGGAGTGTCTCTACTCTCTCACTCCTGAATGTAAACCCCAGGAGTGTCTCTACTCTCTCACTCCTGACTGTAAACCCCAGGACTGTCTCTCCTCTCCCACTCATGACTGTAAACCCCAGGAGTGTCTCCACACTCTCACTCCTGACTGTAAACCCCAGGAGTGTCTCTACTCTCTCACTCCTGACTGTAAACCCCAGGAGTGTCTCTACACTCTCTCTCCTGTCTGTAAACCCCAGGAGTGTCTCTCCTCTCTCAATCCTGACTGTAAACCCCAGGAGTGTCTCTACTCTCTCACTCCTGACTGTAAACCCCAGGAGTGTCTCTACTCTCTCACTCCGGACTGTAAACCCCAGAGTGTCTCTACTCTCTCACTCCTGACTGTAAACCCCATGAGTGTCTCTACTCTCTCACTCCTGACTGTAAACCCCAGGAGTGTCTCTACTCTGTCACTCCTGACTGTAAACCCCAGGAGTGTCTCTAATCTCTCTCTCCTGACTGTAAACCCCAGGACTGTCTCTCCTCTCCCACTCATGACTGTAAACCCCAGGAGTGTCTCCACCCTCTCACTCCTGACTGTAAACCCCAGGAGTGTCTCTACTCTCTCACTCCTGACTGTTAACCCCAGGAGTGTCTCTATACTCTCTCTCCTGTCTGTAAACCCCAGGAGTGTCTCTCCTCTCTCAATCCTGACTGTAAACCCCAGGAGTGTCTCTACTCTCTCACACCTGACTGTAAACCCCAGGAGTGCCTCTCCTCTCTCACTCCTGACTGAAAAACCACAGGACTGTCTCTTCTCTCTCACTCCTGACTGTAAACCCCAGGAGTGTCTCTACTCTCTCACTCCTGAGTGTAAACCCCATGAGTTTCTCTACTCTCTCACTCCTGACTGTAAACCCCAGGAGTGTCTCTACTCTGTCACTCCTGACTGTAAACCCCAGGACTGTCTCTCCTCTCCCACTCCTGACTGTAAACCCCAGGAGTGTCTCCACACTCTCACTCCTGACTGTAAACCCCAGGACTGTCTCTACACTCTCACTCCTGATTGTAAACCCCAGGACTGTCTCCACTCTCACTCCTGTCTGTAAACCCCAGGAGTGTCTCTCATCTCTCACTCCTGAGTGTAAACCCCAGGAGTGTCTCTACTCTCTCACTCCTGACTGTAAACCCCAGGAGTGCCTCTCCTCTCTCACTCCTGACTGTAAACCCCAGGACTGTCTCTTCTCTCTCACTCCTGACTGTAAACCCCAAGAGTGTCTCTACTCTCTCACTCCTGACTGTAAACCCCTGGAGTGTCTCTACTCTTTCACTCCTGACTGTAAACCCCAGGAGTGTCTCTACTCTCTCACTCCTCACTGTAAACCCCAGGAGTGTCTCTACTCTCTCACTCCTGACTGTAAACCCCAGGAGTGTCTCTACTCTCTCACTCCTGACTGTAAACCCCAGGACTGTCTCTACTCTCTCACTCCTGACTGTAAACCCCAGGAGTGTCTCTACTCTCTCACTCCTGACTGTAAACCCCAGGAGTGTCTCTACTCTCTCACTCCTGACTGTAAACCGCAGGACTGTCTCTACTCTCTCACTCCTGACTGTAAACCCCAGGAGTGTCTCTACTCTCTCACTCCTGAATGTAAACCCCAGGAGTGTCTCTACTCTCTCACTCCTGACTGTAAACCCCAGGAGTGTCTCTACTCACTCACTCCTGACTGTAAACCCCAGGAGTGTCTCTACTCTCTCACTCCTGACTGTAAACCCCTGGACTGTCTCTACTCTCTCACTCCTGACAGTAAACCCCAGGAGTGTCTGTACTCTCTCACTCCTGAATGTAAACCCCAGGAGTTTCTCTACTCTCCCACTCCTGACTGTAAACCCCAGGAGTGTCTCTACTGTCTCTCTCCTGTCTGTAAAACCCAGGACTGTCTCTCCTCTCCCAATCCTGACTGTAAACCCCAGGAGTGTCTCTACTCTCTCACTCCTGACTGTAAACCCCAGGACTGACTCTACTCTCTCACCCCTGTCTGTTAACCCCAGGACTGTCTCTACTCTCTCACTCCTGTCTGTAAACCCTGGAGTGTCTCTACTCTGTCACTCCTGACTGTAAACCCCCGGAGTGTCTCTACTCTCTCACTCCTGACTGTAAACCCCCGGAGTGTCTCTACTCTCTCACTCCTGACTGTAAACCCTGGAGTGTCTCTACTCTCTCACTCCTGACTGTAATCCCCAGGACTGTCTCTACTCTCTCAATCCTGTCTGTAAAACCCAGGAGTGTCTCTCCTCTCTCAATCCTGACTGTAATACCCAGGAGTGTCTCTACTCTCTCACTCCTGACTGTAAACCCCAGGAGTGCCTCCCTTCTCTCACTCCTGACTGAAAAACCACAGGACTGTCTCTTCACTCTCACTCTTGACTGTAAACCCCAGGAGTGTCTCTACTCTCTCACTCCTGAGTGTAAACCCCATGAGTGTCTCTACTCTCTCACTCCTGACTGTAAACCCCAGGAGTGTCTCTACTCTGTCACTCCTGACTGTAAACCCCAGGAGTGTCTCTAATCTCTCTCTCCTGACTGTAAACCCCAGGACTGTCTCTCCTCTCCCACTCCTGACTGTAAACCCCAGGAGTGTCTCCACACTCTCACTCCTGACTGTAAATCCCAGGAGTGTCTCTACTCTCTCACTCCTGACTGTAAACCCCAGGACTGTCTCTCCTCTCTCACTCCTGACTGTAAACCCCAGGAGTGTCTCTACTATCTCACTCCTGAATGTAAACCCCAGGAGTGTCTCTACTCTCTCACTCCTGACTGTAAACCCCAGGACTGTCTCTACTCTCTGACTCCTGACTGTAATTCCCAGGACTGTCTCTACTCTCTCACTCCTGACTGTAAACCCCAGGACTGTCTCTCCTCTCTCACTCCTGACTGTAAACCCCAGGAGTGTCTCTACTCTCCCACTCCTGACTGTAAACCCCAGGAGTGTCTCCACACTCTCACTCCTGACTGTAAACCCCAGGACTGTCTCTACTCTCTCACTCCTGACTGTTAACCCCAGGACTGTCTCTACTCTATCACTCCTGTCTGTAAACCCCAGGAGTGTCTCCACTCTCTCACTCCTGACTGTAAACCCCAGAAGTGTCTCTACTCTCTCACTCCTGACAGTAAACCCCAGAAGTGTCTCTACTCTCTCACTCCTGACTGTAAACCCTAGGAATGTCTCTACTCTCTCACTCCTGACTGTAAACCCCAGGACTGTATCTACTCTCTCACTCCGGACTGTAAAACCCCGGAGTGGCTCTACTCTCTCACTCCTGACTGTTAACCCCAGGATTGTCTCTACTCTCTCACTCCTGACTGTAAACCCCAGGAGTGTCTCTACACTCTCACTCCTGATTGTAAACCCCAGGACAGTCTCCACTCTCACTCCTGTCTGTAAACCCCAGGGGTGTCTCTCCTCTCTCAATCCGGACTGTAAACCCCAGGAGTGTCTCTACTCTCTCACTCCTGACTGTAAACCCCAGGAGTGCCTCTCCTCTCTCACTCCTGACTGTAAACCCCAGGACTGTATCTTCTCTCTCACTCCTGACTGTAAACCCCAAGAGTGTCTCTACTCTCTCACTCCTGACTGTAAACCCCTGGAGTGTCTCTACTCTCCCACTCCTGACTGTAAAACCCAGGAGTGTCTCTACTCTCTCACTCCTGACTGTAAACCCCAGGAGTGTCTCTACTCTCTCACTCCTGACTGTAAACCCCAGGAGTGTCTCTACTCTCTCACTCCTGACTGTAAACCCCAGGACTGTCTCTACTCTCTCACTCCTGACTGTAAACCCCAGGAGTGTCTCTAATCTCTCACTCCTGAGTGTAAACCCCAGGATTGTCTCTACTCTCTCACTCCTATCTGTAAACCCCAGGAGAGACTCTACTCTCTCACTCCTGACTGTAAACCCCAGGAGTGTCTCTACTCTCTCACTCCTGAGTGTAAACCCCAGGAGTGTCTCTACTCTCTCACTCCTGACTGTAAACCCCAGGAGTGTCTCTACTCTCTCACTCCTGACTGTAAACCCCAGGAGTGTCTCTACTCTCTCACTCCTGACTGCAAACCCCAGGACTGTCTCTACTCTCTCACTCCTGACTGTAAACCCCAGGAGTGTCTCTACTCTCTCACTCCTGACTGTAAACCCCAAGAGTGTCTCTACACTCTCTCTCCTGTCTGTTAACCCCAGGACTGTCTCTCCTCTCCCACTTCTGACTGTAAACCTCAGGAGTGTCTCTACTCTCTCACTCCTGACTGTAAACCCCAGGACTGTCTCTACTCTCTCATTCCTGTCTGTAAACCCCAGGAGTGTCTCTACTCTCTCACTCCTGACTGTAATCCCCAGGACTGTCTCTACTCTCTCACTCCTGACTGTAAACACCAGGACTGTCTCTACTCTCTCAATCCTGTCTGTAAACCCCAGGAGTGTCTCTCCTCTCTCAATCCTGACTGTAAACCCCAGGAGTGTCTCTACTCTCTCACTCCTGACTGTAAACCCCAGGAGTGCCTCTCCTCTCTCACTCCTGACTGTAAACCCCAGGACTGTCTCTTCTCTCTCACTCCTGACAGTAATCCCCAAGAGTGTCTCTACTCTCTCACTCCTGACTGTAAACCCCTGGAGTGTCTCTACTCTTTCACTCCTGACTGTAAACCCCAGGAGTGTCTCTACTCTCTCACTCCTGACTGTAAACCCCAGGATTGTCTCTACTCTCTCACTCCTGACTCTAAACCCCAGGAGTGTCTCTACTCTCTCACTCCTGACTGTAAACCCCAGGACTGTCTCTACTCTCTCACTCCTGACTGTAAACCCCATGAGTGTCTCTACTCTCTCACTCCTGAGTGTAAACCCCAGGAGTGTCTCTACTCTCTCACTCCTGACTGTAAATCCCAGGAGTGTCTCTACTCTCTCACTCCTGACTGTAAACCCCAGGAGTGTCTCTACTCTCTCACTCCTGAATGTAAACCCCAGGAGTGTCTCTACTCTCTCACTCCTGACTGTAAACCCCAGGAGTGTCTCTACTCTCTCACTCCTGACTATAAACCCCAGGAGTGTCTCTACTCTCTCACTCCTGACTGTAAACCCCTGGACTGTCTCTACTCTCTCACTCCTGACTGTAAACCCCAGGAGTGTCTCTACTCTCTCACTCCTGAATGTAAACCCCAGGAGTGTCTCTACTCTCTCACTCCTGACTGTAAACCCCAGGAGTGTCTCTAATCTCTCTCTCCTGTCTGTAAACCCCAGGACTGTTTCTCCTCTCCCACTCCTGACTGTAAACCCCAGGAGTGTCTCTACTCTCTCACTCCTGATTGTAAACCCCAGAACTGACTCTACTCTCTCACCCCTGTCTGTTAACCCCAGGACTGTCTCTACTCTCTCACTCCTGACTGTAAACCCCAGGAGTGTCTCTCCTCTCTCACTCCTGACTGTAAACCCCAGGACTGTCTCTACTCTCTCACTCCTGACTGTAAACCCCTGGACTGTCTCTACTATCTCAATCCTGTCTCTAAACCCCAGGAGTGTCTCTCCTCTCTCAATCCTGACTGTAAACCCCAGGAGTGTCTCTACTCTCTCACTCCTGACTGTAAACCCCAGGACTGTCTCTACTCTCTCACTCCTGTCTGTAAACCCCAGGAGTGTCTCTCCTCTCTCAATCCTGACTGTAAACCCCAGGAGTGCCTCTCCTCTCTCACTTTTGACTGAAAAACCACAGGACTGTCTCTTCACTCTCACTCTTGACTGTAAACCCCAGGAGTGTCTCTACTCTCTCACTCCTGAGTGTAAACCCCATGACTGTCTCTACTCTCTCACTCCTGACTGTAAACCCCAGGAGTGTCTCTACTCGCTCACTCCTGACTGTAAACCCCAGGACTGTCTCTACTCTCTCACTCCTGACTGTAAACCCCAGGAGTGTCTCTACTCTCTCACTCCTGAATTTAAACCCCAGGAGTGTCTCTACTCTCTCACTCCTGACTGTAAACCCCAGGAGTGTCTCTACTCTCTCTCTCCTGTCTGTAAACCCCAGGACTGTCTCTCCTCTCCCACTCCTGACTGTAAACCCCTGGAGTGTCTCTACTCTCTCACTCCTGACTGTAAACCCCAGGACTGACTCTACTCTCTCACCCCTGACTGTTCACCCCAGGACTGTCCCTACTCTCTCAATCCTGTCTGTAAACCCCAGGAGTGTCTCTACTCTCTCACTCCTGAATGTAAACCCCAGGAGTGTCTCTACTCTCTCACTCCGGACTGTAAACCCCAGAGTGTCTCTACTCTCTCACTCCTGACTGTAAACCCCAGGACTGTCTCTACTCTCTCACTCCTGAGTGTAAACCCCATGAGTGTCTCTACTCTCTCACTCCTGACTGTAAACCCCAGGAGTGTCTCTACTCTGTCACTCCTGACTGTAAACCCCAGGAGTGTCTCTAATCTCTCTCTCCTGACTGTAAACCCCAGGACTGTCTCTCCTCTCCCACTCATGACTGTAAACCCCAGGAGTGTCTCCACACTCTCACTCCTGACTGTAAACCCCAGGAGTGTCTCTACTCTCTCACTCCTGACTGTAAACCCCAGGAGTGTCTCTACTATCTCACTCCTGAATGTAAACCCCAGGAGTGTCTCTACTCTCTCACTCCTGACTGTAAACCCCAGGACTGTCTCTACTCTCTGACTCCTGACTGTAATCCCCAGGACTGTCTCTACTCTCTCACTCCTGACTGTAAACCCCAGGACTGTCTCTACTCACTCACTCCTGTCTGTAAACCCCAGGAGTGTCTCTCCTCTCTCACTCCTGACTGTAAACGCCAGGAGTGTCTCTACTCTCCCACTCCTGACTGTAAACCCCAGGAGTGTCTCCACACTCTCAGTCCTGACTGTAAACCCCAGGACTGTCTCTACTCTCTCACTCCTGACTGTTAACCCCAGGACTGTCTCTACTCTATCACTCCTGACAGTAAACCCCAGGAGTGTCTCTACTCTCTCACTCCTGAATGTAAACCCCAGGAGTGTCTCTACTCTCTCACTCCTGACTGTAAACCCCAGGAGTGTCTCTACTCTCTCTCTCCTGTCTGTAAACCCCAGGAGTGTCTCTCCTCTCTCAATCCTGACTGTAAACCCCAGGAGTGTCTCTACTCTCTCACTCCTGAATGTAAACCCCAGGAGTGTCTCTACTCTCTCACTCCTGACTGTAAACCCCAGGAGTGTCTCTACTGTCTCTCTCCTGTCTGTAAACCCCAGGACTGTTACTCCTCTCCCACTCCTGACTGTAAACCCCAGGAGTGTCTCTACTCTCTCACTCCTGACTGTAAACCCCAGAACTGACTCTACTCTCTCACCCCTGTCTGTTAACCCCAGGACTGTCTCTACTCTCTCACTCCTGACTGTAAACCCCAGGAGTGTCTCTCCTCTCTCACTCCTGACTGTAAACCCCAGGACTGTCTCTACTCTCTCACTCCTGACTGTAAACCCCAGGACTGTCTCTACTATCTCAATCCTGTCTCTAAACCCCAGGAGTGTCTCTCCTCTCTCAATCCTGACTGTAAACCCCAGGAGTGTCTCTACTCTCTCACTCCTGACTGTAAACCCCAGGACTGTCTCTACTCTCTCACTCCTGTCTGTAAACCCCAGGAGTGTCTCTCCTCTCTCAATCCTGACTGTAAACCCCAGGAGTGCCTCTCCTCTCTCACTTTTGACTGAAAAACCACAGGACTGTCTCTTCACTCTCACTCTTGACTGTAAACCCCAGGAGTGTCTCTACTCTCTCACTCCTGAGTGTAAACCCCATGACTGTCTCTACTCTCTCACTCCTGACTGTAAACCCCAGGAGTGTCTCTACTCGCTCACTCCTGACTGTAAACCCCAGGACTGTCTCTACTCTCTCACTCCTGACTGTAAACCCCAGGAGTGTCTCTACTCTCTCACTCCTGAATTTAAACCCCAGGAGTGTCTCTACTCTCTCACTCCTGACTGTAAACCCCAGGAGTGTCTCTACTCTCTCTCTCCTGTCTGTAAACCCCAGGACTGTCTCTCCTCTCCCACTCCTGACTGTAAACCCCAGGAGTGTCTCTACTCTCTCACTCCTGACTGTAAACCCCAGGACTGACTCTACTCTCTCACCCCTGACTGTTCACCCCAGGACTGTCCCTACTCTCTCAATCCTGTCTGTAAACCCCAGGAGTGTCTCTACTCTCTTACTCCTGACTGTAAACCCCAGGAGTGTCTCTACTCTCTCACTCCGGACTGTAAACCCCAGAGTGTCTCTACTCTCTCACTCCTGACTGTAAACCCCAGGAGTGTCTCTACTCTCTCACTCCTGAGTGTAAACCCCATGAGTGTCTCTACTCTCTCACTCCTGACTGTAAACCCCAGGAGTGTCTCTACTCTGTCACTCCTGACTGTAAACCCCAGGAGTGTCTCTAATCTCTCTCTCCTGACTGTAAACCCCAGGACTGTCTCTCCTCTCCCACTCATGACTGTAAACCCCAGGAGTGTCTCCACACTCTCACTCCTGACTGTAAACCCCAGGAGTGTCTCTACTCTCTCACTCCTGACTGTAAACCCCAGGAGTGTCTCTACTATCTCACTCCTGAATGTAAACCCCAGGAGTGTCTCTACTCTCTCACTCCTGACTGTAAACCCCAGGACTGTCTCTACTCTCTGACTCCTGACTGTAATCCCCAGGACTGTCTCTAATCTCTCACTCCTGACTGTAAACCCCAGGACTGTCTCTACTCTCTCACTCCTGTCTGTAAACCCCAGGAGTGTCTCTCCTCTCTCACTCCTGACTGTAAACGCCAGGAGTGTCTCTACTCTCCCACTCCTGACTGTAAACCCCAGGAGTGTCTCCACACTCTCACTCCTGACTGTAAACCCCAGGACTGTCTCTACTCTCTCACTCCTGACTGTTAACCCCAGGACTGTCTCTACTCTATCACTCCTGACAGTAAACCCCAGGAGTGTCTCTACTCTCTCACTCCTGAATGTAAACCCCAGGAGTGTCTCTACTCTCTCACTCCTGACTGTAAACCCCAGGAGTGTCTCTACTCTCTCTCTCCTGTCTGTAAACCCCAGGAGTGTCTCTCCTCTCTCAATCCTGACTGTAAACCCCAGGAGTGTCTCTACTCTCTCACGCCTGACTGTAAACCCCAGGACCGTCTCTTATCTCTCACTCCTGTCTGTAAACCCCAGGACTGTCTCTACTCTCTCACTCCTCACTGTAAACCCCAGGAGAGTCTCTACACACTCACTCCTGACTGTAAACCCCAGGACGGTCTCTACTCTCTCAATCCTGACTGTAAACCCCAGGAGTGTCTCTACTCTCTCACTCCTGACTGTAAACCCCAGGATTGTCTCTACTCTCTCACTCCTGACTCTAAACCCCAGGAGTGTCTCTACTCTCTCACTCCTGACTGTAAACCCCAGGACTGTCTCTACTCTCTCACTCCTGACTGTAAACCCCATGAGTGTCTCTACTCTCTCACTCCTGAGTGTAAACCCCAGGAGTGTCTCTACTCTCTCACTCCTGACTGTAAATCCCAGGAGTGTCTCTACTCTCTCACTCCTGACTGTAAACCCCAGGAGTGTCTCTACTCTCTCACTCCTGAATGTAAACCCCAGGAGTGTCTCTACTCTCTCACTCCTGACTGTAAACCCCAGGAGTGTCTCTACTCTCTCACTCCTGACTGTAAACCCCAGGAGTGTCTCTACTCTCTCACTCCTGACTGTAAACCCCTGGACTGTCTCTACTCTCTCACTCCTGACTGTAAACCCCAGGAGTGTCTCTACTCTCTCACTCCTGAATGTAAACCCCAGGAGTGTCTCTACTCTCTCACTCCTGACTGTAAACCCCAGGACTGTCTCAACTATCTCAATCCTGTCTCTAAACCCCAGGAGTGTCTCTCCTCTCTCAATCCTGACTGTAAACCCCAGGAGTGTCTCTACTCTCTCACTCCTGACTGTAAACCCCAGGACTGTCTCTACTCTCACTCCTGTCTGTAAACCCCAGGAGTGTCTCTCCTCTCTCAATCCTGACTGTAAACCCCAGGAGTGCCTCTCCTCTCTCACTTTTGACTGAAAAACCACAGGTCTGTCTCTTCACTCTCACTCTTGACTGTAAACCCCAGGAGTGTCTCTACTCTCTCACTCCTGAGTGTAAACCCCATGACTGTCTCTACTCTCTCACTCCTGACTGTAACCCCCAGGAGTGTCTCTACTCGCTCACTCCTGACTGTAAACCCCAGGACTGTCTCTACTCTCTCACTCCTGACTGTAAACCCCAGGAGTGTCTCTACTCTCTCACTCCTGAATGTAAACCCCAGGAGTGTCTCTACTCTCTCACTCCTGACTGTAAACCCCAGGAGTGTCTCTACTCTCTCTCTCCTGTCTGAAAACCCCAGGACTGTCTCTCCTCTCCCACTCCTGACTGTAAACCCCAGGAGTGTCTCTACTCTCTCACTCCTGACTGTAAACCCCAGGACTGACTCTACTCTCTCACCCCTGACTGTTCACCCCAGGACTGTCTCTACTCTCTCAATCCTGACTGTAAACCCCAGGAGTGTCTCTACTCTCTCACTCCTGACTGTAAACCCCAGGAGTGTCTCTACTCTCTCACTCCGGACTGTAAACCCCAGAGTGTCTCTACTCTCTCACTCCTGACTGTAAACCCCAGGAGTGTCTCTACTCTCTCACTCCTGAGTGTAAACCCCATGAGTGTCTCTACTCTCTCACTCCTGACTGTAAACCCCAGGAGTGTCTCTACTCTGTCACTCCTGACTGTAAACCCCAGGAGTGTCTCTACTATCTCACTCCTGAATGTAAACCCCAGGAGTGTCTCTACTCTCTCACTCCTGACTGTAAACCCCAGGACTGTCTCTACTCTCTGACTCCTGACTGTAATCCCCAGGACTGTCTCTACTCTCTCACTCCTGACTGTAAACCCCAGGACTGTCTATACTCTCTCACTCCTGTCTGTAAACCCCAGGAGTGTCTCTCCTCTCTCACTCCTGACTGTAAACCCCAGGAGTGTCTCTACTCTCCCACTCCTGACTGTAAACCCCAGGAGTGTCTCCACACTCTCAGTCCTGACTGTAAACCCCAGGACTGTCTCTACTCTCTCACTCCTGACTGTTAACCCCAGGACTGTCTCTACTCTATCACTCCTGACTGTAAACCCCAGGAGTGTCTCTACTCTCTCACTCCTGAATGTAAACCCCAGGAGTGTCTCTACTCTCTCACTCCTGACTGTAAACCCCAGGAGTGTCTCTACACTCTCTCTCCTGTCTGTAAACCCCAGGAGTGTCTCTCCTCTCTCAATCCTGACTGTAAACCCCAGGAGTGTCTCTACTCTCTCACACCTGACTGTAAACCCCAGGAGTGCCTCTCCTCTCTCACTCCTGACTGAAAAACCACAGGACTGTCTCTTCTCTCTCACTCCTGACTGTAAACCCCAGGAGTGTCTCTACTCTCTCACTCCTGAGTGTAAACCCCATGAGTGTCTCTACTCTCTCACTCCTGACTGTAAACCCCAGGAGTGTCTCTACTCTGTCACTCCTGACTGTAAACCCCAGGAGTGTCTCTACTCTCTCTCTCCTGACTGTAAACCCCAGGACTGTCTCTCCTCTCCCACTCCTGACTGTAAACCCCAGGAGTGTCTCCACACTCTCACTCCTGACTGTAATCCCCAGGACTGTCTCTACACTCTCACTCCTGATTGTAAACCACAGGACTGTCTCCACTCTCACTCCTGTCTGTAAACCCCAGGAGTGTCTCTCCTCTCTCACTCCTGACTGTAAACCCCAGGAGTGTCTCTACTCTCTCACTCCTGACTGTAAACCCCTGGAGTGCCTCTCCTCTCTCACTCCTGACTGCAAACCCCAGGACTGTCTCTTCTCTCTCACTCCTGACTGTAAACCCCAAGAGTGTCTCTACTCTCTCACTCCTGACTGTAAACCCCTGGAGTGTCTCTACTCTTTCACTCCTGACTGTAAACCCCAGGAGTGTCTCTACTCTCTCACTCCTGACTGTAAACCCCAGGAGTGTCTCTACTCTCTCACTCCTGACTGTAAATCCCAGGAGTGTCTCTACTCTCTCACTCCTGACTGTAAACCCCAGGACTGTCTCTACTCTCTCACTCCAGACTGTAATCACCAGGAGTGTCTCTACTCTCTCACTCCTGAGTGTAAACCCCAGGAGTGTCTCTACTCTCTCACTCCTGACTGTAAACCCCAGGAGTGTCTCTACTCTCTCACTCCTGACTGTAAACCCCAGGAGTGTCTCTACTCTCTCACTCCTGAATGTAAACCCCAGGAGTGTCTCTACTCTCTCACTCCTGACTGTAAACCCCAGGAGTGCCTCTCCTCTCTCACTCCTGACTGAAAAACCACAGGACTGTCTCTTCACTCTCACTCTTGACTGTAAACCCCAGGAGTGTCTCTACTCTCTCACTCCTGAGTGTAAACCCCATGAGTGTCTCTACTCTCTCACTCCTGACTGTAAACCCCAGGAGTGTCTCTACTCTGTCACTCCTGACTGTAAACCCCAGGAGTGTCTCTAATCTCTCTCTCCTGACTGTAAACCCCAGGACTGTGTCTCCTCTCCCACTCCTGACTGTAAACCCCAGGAGTGTCTCCACACTCTCACTCCTGACTGTAAACCCCAGGAGTGTATCTACTCTCTCACTCCTGACTGTAAACCCCAGGACTGTCTCTCCTCTCTCACTCCTGACTGTAAACCCCAGGAGTGTCTCTACTATCTCACTCCTGAATGTAAACCCCAGGAGTGTCTCTACTCTCTCACTCCTGACTGTAAACCCCAGGACTGTCTCTACTCTCTCACTCCTGTCTGTAAACCCCAGGAGTGTCTCTCCTCTCTCACTCCTGACTGTAAACCCCAGGAGTGTCTCCACACTCTCACTCCTGACTGTAAACCCCAGGAGTGTCTCTACTCTCTCACTCCTGACTGTAAACCCCAGGAGTGCCTCTCCTCTCTCACTCCTGACTGCAAACCCCAGGACTGTCTCTTCTCTCTCACTCCTGACTGTAAACCCCAAGAGTGTCTCTACTCTCTCAATCCTGACTGTAAACCCCTGGAGTGTCTCTACTCTTTCACTCCTGACTGTAAACCCCAGGAGTGTCTCTACTCTCTCACTCCTGACTGTAAACCCCAGGAGTGTCTCTACTCTCTCACTCCTGACTGTAAACCCCAGGAGTGTCTCTACTCTCTCACTCCTGACTGTAAACCCCAGGACTGTCTCTACTCTCTCACTCCAGACTGTAATCACCAGGAGTGTCTCTACTCTCTCACTCCTGAGTGTAAACCCCAGGAGTGTCTCTACTCTCTCACTCCTGACTGTAAACCCCAGGAGTGTCTCTACTCTCTCACTCCTGACTGTAAACCCCAAGAGTGTCTCTACTCTCTCACTCCTGAATGTAAACCCCAGGAGTGTCTCTACTCTCTCACTCCTGACTGTAAACCCCAGGAGTGCCTCTCCTCTCTCACTCCTGACTGAAAAACCACAGGACTGTCTCTTCACTCTCACTCTTGACTGTAAACCCCAGGAGTGTCTCTACTCTCTCACTCCTGAGTGTAAACCCCATGAGTGTCTCTACTCTCTCACTCCTGACTGTAAACCCCAGGAGTGTCTCTACTCTGTCACTCCTGACTGTAAACCCCAGGAGTGTCTCTAATCTCTCTCTCCTGACTGTAAACCCCAGGAGTGTCTCCACACTCTCGCTCCTGACTGTAAACCCCAGGAGTGTATCTACTCTCTCACTCCTGACTGTAAACCCCAGGACTGTCTCTCCTCTCTCACTCCTGACTTAAAACCCCAGGAGTGTCTCTACTATCTCACTCCTGAATGTAAACCCCAGGAGTGTCTCTACTCTCTCACTCCTGACTGTAAACCCCAGGACTGTCTCTACTCTCTCACTCCTGTCTGTAAACCCCAGGAGTGTCTCTCCTCTCTCACTCCTGACTGTAAACCCCAGGAGTGTCTCTACTCTCCCACTCCTGACTGTAAACCCCAGGAGTGTCTCCACACTCTCACTCCTGACTGTAAACCCCAGGACTGTCTCTACTCTCTCACTCCTGACTGTTAACCCCAGGACTGTCTCTACTCTCTCAATCCTGACTGTAAACACCAGGACTGTCTCTACTCTCTCACGCCTGACTGTAAACCCCAGGACCGTCTCTTATCTCTCACTCCTGTCTGTAAACCCCAGGACTGTCTCTAATCTCTCACTCCTCACTGTAAACCCCAGGAGAGTCTCTACACACTCACTCCTGACTGTAAACCCCAGGACGGTCTCTACTCTCTCAATCCTGACTGTAAACCCCAGGACTGTCTCTACTCTCTCACTCCTGTCTGTAAACCCCAGGACTGTCTCTACACTCTCAATCCTGACTGTAAACCCCAGGACTGTCTCTACTCTCTCACTCCTGTCTGTAAACCCCAGGACTGTCTCTACTCTCTCAATCCTGACTGTAAACACCAGGACTGTCTCTACTCTCTCACGCCTGACTGTAAACCCCAGGACCGTCTCTTCTCTCTCACTCCTGTCTGTAAACCCCAGGACTGTCTCTACTCTCTCACTCCTCACTGTAAACCCCAGGAGTGTCTCTACACACTCACTCCTGACTGTAAACCCCAGGACTGTCTCTACTCTCTCAATCCTGACTGTAAACCCGAGGACTGTCTCTACTCTCTCACTCCTGACTGTAAACCCCAGGAGTGTCTCTACTCTCTCACTCCTGACTGTAATCCCCAGGAGTGTCTCTACTCTCTCACTCCTGACTGTAAACCCCAGGAGTGTCTCTACTCTCTCACTCCTGACTGTAAACCCCAGGACTATCTCTACTCTCTCACTCCTGACTGTAAACCCCAGGAGTGTCTCTACTCTCTCACTCCTGCATGTAAACCCCAGGACTGTCTCTACTCTCTCACTCCTGACTGTAAACCCCAGGAGTGTCTCTACTATCTCACTCCTCACTGTAAACCCCAGGACTGTCTCTACTCTCTCACTCCTGACTGTAAACCCCAGGAGTGTCTCTACTCTCTCACTCCTCACTGTAAACCCCAGGACTGTCTCTACTCTCTCACTCCTTACTGTAAACCCCAGGACTGTCTCTACTCTCTCACTCCTCTCTATAAACCCCAGGAGTATTTCTACTCTCTCTCTCCTGACTGTAAACCCCAGGAGTGTCTCTACTCCCTCACTCCTGACTGTAAACCCCAGGAGTGCCTCTCCTCTCTCACTCCTGACTGAAAAACCACAGGACTGTCTCTTCACTCTCACTCTTGACTGTAAACCCCAGGAGTGTCTCTACTCTCTCACTCCTGAGTGTAAACCCCATGAGTGTCTCTACTCTCTCACTCCTGACTGTAAACCCCAGGAGTGTCTCTACTCTGTCACTCCTGACTGTAAACCCAAGCACTGTCTCTACTCTCTCACTCCTGACTGTAAACCCCAGGAGTGCCTCTCCTCTCTCACTCCTGACTGAAAAACCACAGGACTGTCTCTTCACTCTCACTCTTGACTGTAAACCCCAGGAGTGTCTCTACTCTCTCACTCCTGAGTGTAAACCCCATGAGTGTCTCTACTCTCTCACTCCTGACTGTAAACCCCAGGAGTGTCTCTACTCTGTCACTCCTGACTGTAAACCCCAGGAGTGTCTCTAATCTCTCTCTCCTGACTGTAAACCCCAGGACTGTGTCTCCTCTCCCACTCCTGACTGTAAACCCCAGGAGTGTCTCCACACTCTCACTCCTGACTGTAAACCCCAGGAGTGTATCTACTCTCTCACTCCTGACTGTAAACCCCAGGACTGTCTCTCCTCTCTCACTCCTGACTGTAAACCCGAGGACTGTCTCTACTATCTCACTCCTGAATGTAAACCCCAGGAGTGTCTCTACTCTCTCACTCCTGACTGTAAACCCCAGGACTGTCTCTACTCTCTCACTCCTGTCTGTAAACCCCAGGAGTGTCTCTCCTCTCTCACTCCTGACTGTAAACCCCAGGAGTCTCTCTACTCTCCCACTCCTGACTGTAAACCCCAGGAGTGTCTCCACACTCTCACTCCTGACTGTAAACCCCAGGAGTGTCTCTACTCTCTCACTCCTGACTGTAAACCCCAGGAGTGCCTCTCCTCTCTCACTCCTGACTGCAAACCCCAGGACTGTCTCTTCTCTCTCACTCCTGACTGTAAACCCCAAGAGTGTCTCTACTCTCTCAATCCTGACTGTAAACCCCTGGAGTGTCTCTACTCTTTCACTCCTGACTGTAAACCCCAGGAGTGTCTCTACTCTCTCACTCCTGACTGTAAACCCCAGGAGTGTCTCTACTCTCTCACTCCTGACTGTAAACCCCAGGAGTGTCTCTACTCTCTCACTCCTGACTGTAAACCCCAGGACTGTCTCTACTCTCTCACTCCAGACTGTAATCACCAGGAGTGTCTCTACTCTCTCACTCCTGAGTGTAAACCCCAGGAGTGTCTCTACTCTCTCACTCCTGACTGTAAACCCCAGGAGTGTCTCTACTCTCTCACTCCTGACTGTAAACCCCAAGAGTGTCTCTACTCTCTCACTCCTGAATGTAAACCCCAGGAGTGTCTCTACTCTCTCACTCCTGACTGTAAACCCCAGGAGTGCCTCTCCTCTCTCACTCCTGACTGAAAAACCACAGGACTGTCTCTTCACTCTCACTCTTGACTGTAAACCCCAGGAGTGTCTCTACTCTCTCACTCCTGAGTGTAAACCCCATGAGTGTCTCTACTCTCTCACTCCTGACTGTAAACCCCAGGAGTGTCTCTACTCTGTCACTCCTGACTGTAAACCCCAGGAGTGTCTCTAATCTCTCTCTCCTGACTGTAAACCCCAGGAGTGTCTCCACACTCTCGCTCCTGACTGTAAACCCCAGGAGTGTATCTACTCTCTCACTCCTGACTGTAAACCCCAGGACTGTCTCTCCTCTCTCACTCCTGACTTAAAACCCCAGGAGTGTCTCTACTATCTCACTCCTGAATGTAAACCCCAGGAGTGTCTCTACTCTCTCACTCCTGACTGTAAACCCCAGGACTGTCTCTACTCTCTCACTCCTGTCTGTAAACCCCAGGAGTGTCTCTCCTCTCTCACTCCTGACTGTAAACCCCAGGAGTGTCTCTACTCTCCCACTCCTGACTGTAAACCCCAGGAGTGTCTCCACACTCTCACTCCTGACTGTAAACCCCAGGACTGTCTCTACTCTCTCACTCCTGACTGTTAACCCCAGGACTGTCTCTACTCTCTCAATCCTGACTGTAAACACCAGGACTGTCTCTACTCTCTCACGCCTGACTGTAAACCCCAGGACCGTCTCTTATCTCTCACTCCTGTCTGTAAACCCCAGGACTGTCTCTAATCTCTCACTCCTCACTGTAAACCCCAGGAGAGTCTCTACACACTCACTCCTGACTGTAAACCCCAGGACGGTCTCTACTCTCTCAATCCTGACTGTAAACCCCAGGACTGTCTCTACTCTCTCACTCCTGTCTGTAAACCCCAGGACTGTCTCTACACTCTCAATCCTGACTGTAAACCCCAGGACTGTCTCTACTCTCTCACTCCTGTCTGTAAACCCCAGGACTGTCTCTACTCTCTCAATCCTGACTGTAAACACCAGGACTGTCTCTACTCTCTCACGCCTGACTGTAAACCCCAGGACCGTCTCTTCTCTCTCACTCCTGTCTGTAAACCCCAGGACTGTCTCTACTCTCTCACTCCTCACTGTAAACCCCAGGAGTGTCTCTACACACTCACTCCTGACTGTAAACCCCAGGACTGTCTCTACTCTCTCAATCCTGACTGTAAACCCGAGGACTGTCTCTACTCTCTCACTCCTGACTGTAAACCCCAGGAGTGTCTCTACTCTCTCACTCCTGACTGTAATCCCCAGGAGTGTCTCTACTCTCTCACTCCTGACTGTAAACCCCAGGAGTGTCTCTACTCTCTCACTCCTGACTGTAAACCCCAGGACTATCTCTACTCTCTCACTCCTGACTGTAAACCCCAGGAGTGTCTCTACTCTCTCACTCCTGCATGTAAACCCCAGGACTGTCTCTACTCTCTCACTCCTGACTGTAAACCCCAGGAGTGTCTCTACTATCTCACTCCTCACTGTAAACCCCAGGACTGTCTCTACTCTCTCACTCCTGACTGTAAACCCCAGGAGTGTCTCTACTCTCTCACTCCTCACTGTAAACCCCAGGACTGTCTCTACTCTCTCACTCCTTACTGTAAACCCCAGGACTGTCTCTACTCTCTCACTCCTCTCTATAAACCCCAGGAGTATTTCTACTCTCTCTCTCCTGACTGTAAACCCCAGGAGTGTCTCTACTCCCTCACTCCTGACTGTAAACCCCAGGAGTGCCTCTCCTCTCTCACTCCTGACTGAAAAACCACAGGACTGTCTCTTCACTCTCACTCTTGACTGTAAACCCCAGGAGTGTCTCTACTCTCTCACTCCTGAGTGTAAACCCCATGAGTGTCTCTACTCTCTCACTCCTGACTGTAAACCCCAGGAGTGTCTCTACTCTGTCACTCCTGACTGTAAACCCCAGGAGTGTCTCTAATCTCTCTCTCCTGACTGTAAACCCCAGGACTGTGTCTCCTCTCCCACTCCTGACTGTAAACCCCAGGAGTGTCTCCACACTCTCACTCCTGACTGTAAACCCCAGGAGTGTATCTACTCTCTCACTCCTGACTGTAAACCCCAGGACTGTCTCTCCTCTCTCACTCCTGACTGTAAACCCCAGGAGTGTCTCTACTATCTCACTCCTGAATGTAAACCCCAGGAGTGTCTCTACTCTCTCACTCCTGACTGTAAACCCCAGGACTGTCTCTACTCTCTCACTCCTGTCTGTAAACCCCAGGAGTGTCTCTCCTCTCTCACTCCTGACTGTAAACCCCAGGAGTGTCTCTACTCTCCCACTCCTGACTGTAAACCCCAGGAGTGTCTCCACACTCTCACTCCTGACTGTAAACCCCAGGAGTGTCTCTACTCTCTCACTCCTGACTGTAAACCCCAGGAGTGCCTCTCCTCTCTCACTCCTGACTGCAAACCCCAGGACTGTCTCTTCTCTCTCACTCCTGACTGTAAACCCCAAGAGTGTCTCTACTCTCTCAATCCTGACTGTAAACCCCTGGAGTGTCTCTACTCTTTCACTCCTGACTGTAAACCCCAGGAGTGTCTCTACTCTCTCACTCCTGACTGTAAACCCCAGGAGTGTCTCTACTCTCTCACTCCTGACTGTAAACCCCAGGAGTGTCTCTACTCTCTCACTCCTGACTGTAAACCCCAGGACTGTCTCTAATCTCTCACTCCAGACTGTAATCACCAGGAGTGTCTCTACTCTCCCACTCCTGAGTGTAAACCCCAGGAGTGTCTCTACTCTCTCACTCCTGACTGTAAACCCCAGGAGTGTCTCTACTCTCTCACTCCTGACTGTAAACCCCAGGAGTGTCTCTACTCTCTCACTCCTGAATGTAAACCCCAGGAGTGTCTCTACTCTCTCACTCCTGACTGTAAACCCCAGGAGTGCCTCTCCTCTCTCAGTCCTGACTGAAAAACCACAGGACTGTCTCTTCACTCTCACTCTTGACTGTAAACCCCAGGAGTGTCTCTACTCTCTCACTCCTGAGTGTAAACCCCATGAGTGTCTCTACTCTCTCACTCCTGACTGTAAACCCCAGGAGTGTCTCTACTCTGTCACTCCTGACTGTAAACCCCAGGAGTGTCTCTAATCTCTCTCTCCTGACTGTAAACGCCAGGACTGTGTCTCCTCTCCCACTCCTGACTGTAAACCCCAGGAGTGTCTCCACACTCTCGCTCCTGACTGTAAACCCCAGGAGTGTATCTACTCTCTCACTCCTGACTGTAAACCCCAGGACTGTCTCTCCTCTCTCACTCCTGACTGTAAACCCCAGGAGTGTCTCTACTATCTCACTCCTGAATGTAAACCCCAGGAGTGTCTCTACTCTCTCACTCCTGACTGTAAACCCCAGGACTGTCTCTACTCTCTCACTCCTGTCTGTAAACCCCAGGAGTGTCTCTCCTCTCTCACTCCTGACTGTAAACCCCAGGAGTGTCTCTACTCTCCCACTCCTGACTGTAAACCCCAGGAGTGTCTCCACACTCTCACTCCTGACTGTAAACCCCAGGACTGACTCTACTCTCACACTCCTGACTGTTAACCCCAGGACTGTCTCTACTCTCTCAATCCTGACTGTAAACACCAGGACTGTCTCTACTCTCTCACGCCTGACTGTAAACCCCAGGACCGTCTCTTATCTCTCACTCCTGTCTGTAAACCCCAGGACTGTCTCTAATCTCTCACTCCTCACTGTAAACCCCAGGAGAGTCTCTACACACTCACTCCTGACTGTAAACCCCAGGACGGTCTCTACTCTCTCAATCCTGACTGTAAACCCCAGGACTGTCTCTACTCTCTCACTCCTGTCTGTAAACCCCAGGACTGTCTCTACTCTCTCAATCCTGACTGTAAACCCCAGGACTGTCTCTACTCTCTCACTCCTGTCTGTAAACCCCAGGACTGTCTCTACTCTCTCAATCCTGACTGTAAACACCAGGACTGTCTCTACTCTCTCACGCCTGACTGTAAACCCCAGGACCGTCACTTCTCTCTCACTCCTGTCTGTAAACCCCAGGACTGTCTCTACTCTCTCACTCCTCACTGTAAACCCCAGGAGTGTCTCTACACACTCACTCCTGACTGTAAACCCCAGGACTGTCTCTACTCTCTCAATCCTGACTGTAAACCCGAGGACTGTCTCTACTCTCTCACTCCTGACTGTAAACCCCAGGAGTGTCTCTACTCTCTCACTCCTGACTGTAAACCCCAGGAGTGTCTCTACTCTCTCACTCCTGACTGTAAACCCCAGGAGTGTCTCTACTCTCTCACTCCTGACTGTAAACCCCAGGACTATCTCTACTCTCTCACTCCTGACTGTAAACCCCAGGAGTGTCTCTACTCTCTCACTCCTGCATGTAAACCCCAGGACTGTCTCTACTCTCTCACTCCTGACTGTAAACCCCAGGAGAGTCTCTACTCTCTCACTCCTCACTGTAAACCCCAGGACTGTCTCTACTCTCTCACTCCTGACTGTAAACCCCAGGAGTGTCTCTACTCTCTCACTCCTCACTGTAAACCCCAGGACTGTCTCTACTCTCTCACTCCTTACTGTAAACCCCAGGACTGTCTCTACTCTCTCACTCCTCTCTATAAACCCCAGGAGTATTTCTACTCTCTCTCTCCTGACTGTAAACCCCAGGAGTGTCTCTAGTCCCTCACTCCTGACTGTAAACCCCAGGAGTGTCTCTACTCTCTCACTCCTGACTGTAAACCCCAGGAGTGTCTCTACTTTCTCACCCATGACTGTAAACCCCAGGACTGTGTCTACTCTCTCACTCCTGACTGTAAACCCCAGGACTGTCTCTACTCTCTCACTCCTGACTGTAAACCCCAGGACTGTCTCTACTCTCTCACTCCTGACTGTAAACCCCAGGAGTGTCTCCACTCTCTCACTCCTTACTGTAAACCCCTGGAGTGACTCTACTCTCTCACTCCTGACTGTAAACCCCAGGAGAGTCTCTACTCTCTCACTCCTGACAGTAAACCCCAGGAGTGTCTCTACTCTCTCACTCCTGTCTGTAAACCACAGGAGTGACTCCACTCTCTCACTCCTGACTGTAAACTCCAGGACTGTCTCTAATCTCTCACTCCTGACTGTAAACCCCAGGAGTGTCTCTACTCTCTCACTCCTGACTGCAAACCCCAGGAGAGTCTCTTCTCTCTCACTCCTGACTGTAAACCCCAGGAGAGTCTCTACTCTCTCACTCCTGACTGTAAACCCCTGGAGAGTCTCTTCTCTCTCACTCCTGACTGTAAACCCCAGGACTGTCTCTACTCTCTCACTCCTGTCTGTAAACACCAGGAGTGTCTCTACTCTCTCACTCCTGACTGTAAACCCCAGCAGTGTCTCTACACGCTCACTCCTGACTGTAAACCCCAGGACTGTCTCTACTCTCTCATTCCTGACTGTAAACCCCAGGAGAGTCTCTTCTCTCTCACTCCTGACTGTAAACCCCAGGAGTGTCTCTACTCTCTCACTCCTGACTGTCAACTCCAGGACTGTCTCTACTCTCTCACTCCTGACTGTAAACCCCAGGGGAGTCTCTTCTCTCTCACTCCTGACTGTAAACCGCAGGAGAGTCTCTACTTTCTCACTCCTGACTGTAAACCCCTGGAGAGTCTCTTCTCTCTCACTCCTGAATGTAAACCCCAGGAGTGTCTCTACTCTCTCACTCCTGACTGTAAACTCCAGGACTGTCTCTACTCTCGCATTCCTGACTGTAAACCCCAGGAGAGTCTATTCTCTCTCCCTCCTGACTGTAAACCCCGGAGTGTCTCTACTCTCCCACTCCTGACTGTAAACCCCAGGAGTGTCTCTACTCTCTCACTTCTGACTGTAAACCACAGGAGTGTCTCTCCTCTCTCACTCCTGACTGTAAACCCCAGGAGTGTCTCTACTCTCTCAATCCTGACTGTAAACCCCAGGAGTGTCTCTACTCTCTCACTCCTGACTGTAAACCCCAGGACTGTCTCCACTCTCTCACTGCTGACTGTAAACCCCAGGACTGTCTCTACTCTCTCACTCCTGGCTGTAAACCCCAGGACTGTGTCTACTCTCTCACGCCTGACTGTAAACCCCAGGACTGTCTCTTCTCTCTCACTCCTGACTGTAAACCCCAGGACTGTCTCTTCTCTCTCACTCCTGACTGTAAACCCCAGGAGTGTCTCTACTCTCTCACTCCTGACTGTAAACCCCAGGAGTGTCTCTACTCTCTCACTCCTGACTGAAAACCCCAGGAGCGTCTCTACTCTCTCACTCCTGACTGTAAACCACAGGAGTGTCTCTACTCTCTCACTCCTGACTGTAAACCCCAGGACTGTCTCTACTCTCTCACTCCTGACTGTAAACACCAGGAGTGTCTCTACTCTCTCACTCCTGACTGTAAACCCCAGGAGTGTCTCTACTCTCTCACTCCTGACTGTAAACAACAGGAGTGTCTCTACTCTCTCACTCCTGACTGTAAACCCCAGGACTGTCTGTACTCTCTCACTCCTGACTGTAAACCCCAGGACTGTCTCTACTCTCTCACTTCTGACTGTAAACCCCAGGACTGTCTCTACTCTTTCACTCCTGACTGTAAACCCCAGGACTGTCTCTACTCTCTCACTGCTGACTATAAACCCCAGGAGTGTCTCTACTCTCTCACTCCTAACTGTAAACCCCAGGACGGTCTCTACTCTCTCACTCCTGACTGTAAACCCCAAGAGTGTCTCTACTCTCTCAATCCTGACTGTAAACCCCAGGAGTGTCTCTACTCTCTCACTCCTGACTGTAAACCCCAGGACTGTCTCCACTCTCTCACTCCTGACTGTAAACCCCAGGACTGTCTTCACTCTCTCACTCCTGACTGTAAACCCCAGGACTGTCTCTACTCTCTCACTCCTGACTGTAAACCCCAGGACTGTGTCTACTCTCTCACGCCTGACTGTAAACCCCAGGACTGTCTCTACTCTCTCACTCCTGACTGTAAACCCCAGGACTGTCTCTACTCTCTCACTCCTGACTGTAAACCCAAGGAGTGTCTCTACTCTCTCACTCCTGACTGTAAACCCCAGGAGTGTCTCTACTCTCTCACTCCTGACTGAAAAGCCCAGGAGCGTCTCTACTCTCTCACTCCTGACTGTAAACCCCAGGAGTGTCTCTTCTCTCTCACTCCTGACTGTAAACCCCAGGACTGTCTCTACTCTCTCACTCCTGACTGTAAACCCCAGGAGTGTCTCTACTCTCTCACTCCTGACTGTAAACCCCAGGAGTGTCTCTACTCTCTCACTCCTGACTGTAAACCCCAGGACTGTCTCTACTCTCTCACTCCTGACTGTAAACACCAGGACTGTCTCTACTCTCTCACTCCTGACTGTAAACCCCAGGAGTGTCTCTACTCTCTCACTCCTGACTGTAAACCCCAGGACTGTCTCTACTCTCTCACTCCTGACTGTAAACCCCAGGACTGTCTCTACTCTCTCACTACTGACTGTAAACCCCAGGACTGTCTCTACACTCTCAATCCCGTCTGTAAACCCCAGGAGTGTCTCTACTCTCTCACTCCTGACTGTAAACCCCAGGAGTGTCTCTACTCTCTCACTCCTGACTGTAAACCCCAGGACAGTCTCTACTCTCTCACTCCTGACTGTAAACCCCAGGACTGTCTCTACTCTCTCACTCCTGACTGTAAACCCCAGGAGAGTCTCTACTCTCTCACTCCTGACTGTAAACCCCAGGAGAGTCTCTACTCTCTCACTCCTGACTGTAAACCCCAGGAGAGTCTCTACTCTCTCACTCCTGACTGTTAACCCCAGGACTGTCTCTACTCTCTCACTCCAGACCGTTAACCCCAGGAGTCTCTCTACTCTCTCACTCCTGACTGTAAACCCTAGGAGCGTCTCTACTCTCTCACTCCTGACTGTAAACCCTAGGACTGTCTCTTCTCTCTCACTCATGACTGTAAACCCCAGGAGTGTCTCTATTCTCTCACTCCTGACTGTAAACCCCAGGACTGTCTCTACTCTCTCACTCCTGTCTGTAAACCCCAGAGTGTCTTTACTCTCTCACTCCTTACGGTAAACCCCAGGACTGTCTCTACTCTCTCACTCCTGACTGTAAACCCCAGGACTGTCTCTACTCTCTCACTCCTGACTGTAAACACCAGGACTGTCTCTACTCTCTCACTCCTGACTGTAAACCCCAGGACTGTCTCTACTCTCTCACTCCTGACTGTAAATCCCAGGAGTGTCTCTACTCTCTCACGCCTGACTGTAAACCCCAGGAGTGTCTCTACTCTCTCACTCCTGACTGTAAACCCCAGGACCGTCTCTTCTCTCTCACTCCTGTCTGTAAACCCCAGGACTGTCTCTACTCTCTCACTCCTGTCTGTAAACCCCAGGACTCTCTCTACTCTCTCACTCCTGACTGTAAACCCCAGGAGAGTCACTACACGCTCACTCCTGACTGTAAACCCCAGGAATGTCTCTACTCTCTCACTCCTGACTGTAAACCCCAGGACTGTCTCTACTCTCTCACTCCTAACTGTAAACCCCAGGAGTGTCTCTACTCTCTCACTCCTGACTGTAAACTCCAGGAGCGTCTCTACTCTCTCACTCCTGACTGTAAACCCCAGAACTGTCTCTACTCTCTCACTCCTTACTGTAAACCCCTGGACTGTCTCTACTCTCTCACTCCTGTCTGTAAACCCCAGGAGTATTTCTACTCTCTCACTCCTGACTGTAAACCCCAGGAGTGTCTCTACTCTCTCACTCCTGACTGTAAACCCCAGGACTGTCTCTACTCTCTCACTCCTGACTGTAAACCCCAGGAGTGTCTCTACTTTCTCACTCATGACTGTAAACCCCAGGACAGTCTCTACTCTCTCACTCCTGACTGTAAACCCCAGGAGTGTCTCTACTCTCTCACTCCTGACTGTAAACCCCAGGAGAGTCTCTTCTCTCTCACTCCTGACTGTAAACCCCAGGAGAGTCTCTACTCTCTCACTCATGACTGTAAACCCCAGGAGAGTCTCTTCTCTCTCACTCCTGACTGTAAACCCCAGGAGTGTCTCTACTCTCTCACTCCTGACTGTAAACTCCAGGACTGTCTCTACTCTCTCACTCCTGACTGTAAACCCCAGGACTGTCTCTACTCTCTCACTCCTGACTGTAAACCCCAGGACTGTCTCTACTCTCTCACTCCTGACTGTAAACCCCAGGAGTGTCTCTACTCTCTCACTCCTGACTGTAAACCCCAGGACTGTCTCTACTCTCTCACTCCTGACTGTAAACCCCAGGACTGTCTCTACTCTCTCACTCCTGACTGTAAACCCCAGGAGAGTCTCTACTCTCTCACTCCTGACTGTAAACCCCAGGAGCGTCTCTACTGTCTCACTCCTGACTGTAAACCCCAGGACTGTCTCTACTCTTTCACTCCTGACTGTAAACCCCAGGACTGTCTCTACACTCTCACTCCTGACTGTAAACCCCAGGACTGTCTCTACTCTCTCACTCCTGACTGTAAACCCCAGGACTGTCTCTACTCTCTCACTCCTGACTGTAAACCCCAGGACTGTCTCTACTCTCTCACTCCTGACTGTAAACCCCAGGAGCGTCTCTACTCTCTCACTCCTGACTGTAAACCCCAGGAGTGTCTCTACTCTCTCACTCCTGACTGAAAACCCCAGGAGCGTCTCTGCTCTCTCACTCCTGGCTGTAAACCACAGGAGTGTCTCTACTCTCTCACTCCTGACTGTAAACCCCAGGACTGTCTCTACTCTCTCACTCCTGACTGTAAACCCCAGGAGTGTCTCTACTCTCTCACTCCTGACTGTAAACCCCAGGAGTGTCTCTACTCTCTCACTCCTGACTGTAAACAACAGGAGTGTCTCTACTCTCTCACTCCTGACTGTAAACCCCAGGACTGTCTCTACTCTCTCACTCCTGACTGTAAACCCCAGGACTGTCTCTAATCTCTCACTTCTGACTGTAAACCCCAGGACTGTCTCTACTCTTTCACTCCTGACTGTAAACCCCAGGACTGTCTCTACTCTCTCACTGCTGACTATAAACCCCAGGAGTGTCTCTACTCTCTCACTCCTAACTGTAAACCCCAGGACTGTCTCTACTCTCTCACTCCTGACTGTAAACCCCAGGAGTGTCTCTACTCTCTCAATCCTGACTGTAAACCCCAGGAGTGTCTCTACTCTCTCACTCCTGACTGTAAACCCCAGGACTGTCTCCACTCTCTCACTCCTGACTGTAAACCCCAGGACTGTCTTCACTCTCTCACTCCTGACTGTAAACCCCAGGACTGTCTCTACTCTCTCACTCCTGACTGTAAACCCCAGGACTGTGTCTACTCTCTCACGCCTGACTGTAAACCCCAGGACTTTCTCTACTCTCTCACTCCTGACTGTAAACCCCAGGACTGTCTCTACTCTCTCACTCCTGACTGTAAACCCCAGGAGTGTCTCTACTCTCTCACTCCTGACTGTAAACCCCAGGAGTGTCTCTACTCTCTCACTCCTGACTGAAAACCCCAGGAGCGTCTCTACTCTCTCGCTCCTGACTGTAAACCCCAGGAGTGTCTCTTCTCTCTCACTCCTGACTGTAAACCACAGGACTGTCTCTACTCTCTCACTCCTGACTGTAAACCCCAGGAGTGTCTCTACTCTCTCACTCCTGACTGTAAACCCCAGGAGTGTCTCTACTCTCTCACTCCTGACTGTAAACCCCAGGACAGTCTCTACTCTCTCACTCCTGACTGTAAACACCAGGACTGTCTCTACTCTCTCACTCCTGACTGTAAACCCCAGGAGTGTCTCTACTCTCTCACTCCTGACTGTAAACCCCAGGACTGTCTCTACTCTCTCACTCCTGACTGTAAACCCCAGGACTGTCTCTACTCTCTCACTACTGACTGTAAACCCCAGGACTGTCTCTACACTCTCAATCCCGTCTGTAAACCCCAGGAGTGTCTCTACTCTCTCACTCCTGACTGTAAACCCCAGGAGTGTCTCTACTCTCTCACTCCTGACTGTAAACCCCAGGACAGTCTCTACTCTCTCACTCCTGACTGTAAACCCCAGGACTGTCTCTACTCTCTCACTACTGACTGTAAACCCCAGGACTGTCTCTACACTCTCAATCCCGTCTGTAAACCCCAGGAGTGTCTCTACTCTCTCACTCCTGACTGTAAACCCCAGGAGTGTCTCTACTCTCTCACTCCTGACTGTAAACCCCAGGACAGTCTCTACTCTCTCACTCCTGACTGTAACCCCCAGGACTGTCTCTACTCTCTCACTCCTGACTGTAAACCCCAGGAGAGTCTCTACTCTCTCACTCCTGACTGTAAACCCCAGGAGAGTCTCTACTCTCTCACTCCTGACTGTAAACCCCAGGAGTGTCTCTACTGTCTCACTCCTGACTGTAAACCTCAGGACAGTCTCTATTCTTTCACTCCTGACTGTAAACCCCAGGACTGTCTCTACACTCTCACTCCTGACTGTAAACCCCAGGACTGTCTCTACTCTTTCACTCCTGACTGTAAACCCCAGGACTGTCTCTACACTCTCACTCCTGACTGTAAACCCCAGGAGTGTCTCTCCTCTCTCTCTCCTGACAGTAAACTCCAGGACTGTCTCTACTCTCTCACTCCTGACTGTAAACCCCAGGACTGTCTCTACTCTCTCACTCCTGACTGTAAAACCCAGGACTGTCTCTCCTCTCTCACTCCTGACTGTAAACCCCAGGACTGTCTCTTCTCTCTCACTCCTGACTGTAAACCCCAGGACTGTCTCTACTCTCTCACTCCTGACTGTAAACCCCAGGAGTGTCTCTACTCTCTCACTCCTGACTGTAAACCCCAGGAGTGTCTCTACTCTTCACTCCTGACTGTAAACCCCAGGAGTATCTCTACTCTCTCACTCCTGACTGTAAAGCCCAGGAGTGTCTCTACTCTCTCACTCCTGACTGTAAACCCCAGGACTGTCTCTACTCTCTCACTCCTGACTGTAATCCCCAGGACTGTCTCTACTCTCTCACTCCTGATTGTTAACCCCAGGACTGTCTCTACTCTCTCACTCCTGACTGTAAACCCCAGGACTGTCTCTACTCTCTCACTCCTGACTGTAAACCCCAGGACTGTCTCTACTGTCTCACTGCTGACTGTAAACCCCAGGAGTGTCTCTACTCTCTCACTCCTGACTGTAAACCGCAGGACTGTCTCTACTCTCTCACTCCTGACTGTAAACCCCAGGACTATCTCTACTCTCTCACTCCTGACTGTAAACCCCAGGACTGTCTCTACTCTCTCACTCCTGATTGTTAACCCCAGGACTGTCTCTACTCTCTCACTCCTGACTGTAAACCCCAGGACTGTCTCTACTCTGTCACTCCTGACTGTAAACCCCAGGACTGTCTCTACTCTCTCACTGCTGACTGTAAACCCCAGGAGTGTCTCTACTCTCTCACTCCTGACTGTAAACCCCAGGACTGTCTCTACTCTGTCACTCCTGACTGTAAACTCCAGGACTATCTCTACTCTCTAACTCCTGACTGTAAACCCCAGGACTGTCTCTACTCTCTCACTCCTGATTGTTAACCCCAGGACTGTCTCTACTCTCTCACTCCTGACTGTAAACCCCAGGACTGTCTCTACTCTCTCACTCCTGACTGTAAACCCCAGGACTGTCTCTACTCTCTCACTCCTGACTGTAAACCCCAGGACAGTCTCTACTCTCTCACTCCTGACTGTAAACCCCAGGACTGTCTCTACTCTCTCACTCCTGACTGTAAACCCCAGGAGAGTCTCTACTCTCTCACTCCTGACTGTAAACCCCAGGAGCGTCTCTACTGTCTCACTCCTGACTGTAAACCCCAGGACTGTCTCTACTCTTTCACTCCTGACTGTAAACCCCAGGACTGTCTCTACACTCTCACTCCTGACTGTAAACCCCAGGACTGTCTCTACTCTTTCACTCCTGACTGTAAAACCCAGGACTGTCTCTACACTCTCACTCCTGACTGTAAACCCCAGGAGTGTCTCTCCTCTCTCACACCTGACAGTAAACCCCAGGAGTGTCTCTACTCTCTCACTCCTGACTGTAAACCCCAGGAGAGTCTCTTCTCTCTCACTCCTGACTGTAAACCCCAGGATAGTCTCTACTCTCTCACTCATGACTGTAAACCCCAGGAGAGTCTCTTCTCTCTCACTCCTGACTGTAAACCCCAGGAGTGTCTCTACTCTCTCACTCCTGACTGTAAACTCCAGGACTGTCTCTACTCTCTCACTCCTGACTGTAAACCCCAGGACTGTCTCTACTCTCTCACTCCTGACTGTAAACCCCAGGACTGTCTCTACTCTCTCACTCCTGACTGTAAACCCCAGGAGTGTCTCTACTCTCTCACTCCTGACTGTAAACCCCAGGACTGTCTCTACTCTCTCACTCCTGACTGTAAACCCCAGGACTGTCTCTACTCTCTCACTCCTGACTGTAAACCCCAGGAGCGTCTCTACTGTCTCACTCCTGACTGTAAACCCCAGGACTGTCTCTACTATTTCACTCCTGACTGTAAACCCCAGGACTGTCTCTACACTCTCACTCCTGACTGTAAACCCCAGGACTGTCTCTACTCTCTCACTCCTGACTGTAAACCCCAGGACTGTCTCTAATCTCTCACTGCTGACTGTAAACCCCAGGACTGTCTCTACTCTCTCACTCCTGACTGTAAACCCCCGGAGCGTCTCTACTCTCTCACTCCTGACTGTAAACCCCAGGACTGTCTCTACTCTCTCACTCCTGTCTGTAAACCCCAGGAGTGTTTCTACTCTCTCACTACTGACTGTAAACCCCAGGAGTGTCTCTACTGTCTCACTCCTGACTGTAAACCTCAGGACTGTCTCTACTCTTTCACTCCTGACTGTAAACCCCAGGACTGTCTCTACACTCTCACTCCTGACTGTAAACCCCAGGACTGTCTCTACTCTTTCACTCCTGACTGTAAACCCCAGGACTGTCTCTACACTCTCACTCCTGACTGTAAACCCCAGGAGTGTCTCTCCTCTCTCTCTCCTGACAGTAAACCCCAGGAGTGTCTCTACTCTCTCACTCCTGACTGTAAACTCCAGGACTGTCTCTACTCTCTCACTCCTGACTGTAAAACCCAGGACTGTCTCTCCTCTCTCACTCCTGACTGTAAACCCCAGGACTGTCTCTACTCTCTCACTCCTGACTGTAAAACCCAGGACTGTCTCTCCTCTCTCACTCCTGACTGTAAACCCCAGGACTGTCTCTTCTCTCTCACTCCTGACTGTAAACCCCAGGACTGTCTCTACTCTCTCACTCCTG
Source organism: Isurus oxyrinchus (assembly GCA_026770705.1). Taxonomy (NCBI): domain Eukaryota; kingdom Metazoa; phylum Chordata; class Chondrichthyes; order Lamniformes; family Lamnidae; genus Isurus; species Isurus oxyrinchus. The sequence goes on from JANJGN010000389.1 coordinate 520,314, forward strand.
ACTGTAAACCCCAGGAGTGTCTCTACTCTCTCACTCCTGACTGTAAACCCTAGGAGTGTCTCTACTCTTCACTCCTGACTGTAAACCCCAGGAGTATCTCTACTCTCTCACTCCTGACTTTAAAGCCCAGGAGTGTCTCTACTCTCTCACTCCTGACTGTAAACCCCAGGACTGTCTCTACTCTCTCACTCCTGACTGTAATCCCCAGGACTGTCTCTACTCTCTCACTCCTGATTGTTAACCCCAGGACTGTCTCTACTCTCTCACTCCTGACTGTAAACCCCATGACTGTCTCTACTCTCTCACTCCTGACTGTAAACCCCAGGACTGTCTCTACTGTCTCACTGCTGACTGTAAACCCCAGGAGTGTCTCTACTCTCTCACTCCTGACTGTAAACCGCAGGACTGTCTCTACTCTCTCACTCCTGACTGTAAACCCCAGGACTATCTCTACTCTCTCACTCCTGACTGTAAACCCCAGGACTGTCTCTACTCTCTCACTCCTGATTGTTAACCCCAGGACTGTCTCTACTCTCTCACTCCTGACTGTAAACCCCAGGACTGTCTCTACTCTGTCACTCCTGACTGTAAACCCCAGGACTGTCTCTACTCTCTCACTGCTGACTGTAAACCCCAGGAGTGTCTCTACTCTCTCACTCCTGACTGTAAACCCCAGGACTGTCTCTACTCTCTCACTCCTGACTGTAAACTCCAGGACTATCTCTACTCTCTAACTCCTGACTGTAAACCCCAGGACTGTCTCTACTCTCTCACTCCTGATTGTTAACCCCAGGACTGTCTCTACTCTCTCACTCCTGACTGTAAACCCCAGGACTGTCTCTACTCTCTCACTCCTGACTGTAAACCCCAGGACTGTCTCTACTCTCTCATTCCTGTCTGTAAACCCCAGAGTGTCTTTACTCTCTCACTCCTTACGGTAACCCCAGGACTGTCTCTACTCTCTCACTCCTGACTGTAAACCCCAGGACTGTCTCTACTCTCTCACTCCTGACTGTAAACCCCAGGACTGTCTCTACTCTCTCACTCCTGACTGTAAACCCCAGGACTGTCTCTACTCTCTCACTCCTGACTGTAAATCCCAGGAGTGTCCCTACTCTCTCACGCCTGACTGTAAACCCCAGGAGTGTCTCTACTCTCTCACTCCAGACTGTAAACCCCAGGACCGTCTCTTCTCTGTCACTCCTGTCTGTAAACCCCTGGACTGTCTCTACTCTCTCACTCCTGACTGTAAACCCCAGGACTGTCTCTACTCTCTCACTCCTGACTGTAAACCCCAGGAGAGTCACTACACGCTCACTCCTGACTGTAAACCCCAGGAATGTCTCTACTCTCTCACTCCTGACTGTAAACCCCAGGACTGTCTCTACTCTCTCACTCCTAACTGTAAACCCCAGGAGTGTCTCTACTCTCTCACTCCTGACTGTAAACTCCAGGAGTGTCTCTACTCTCTCACTCCTGACTGTAAACTCCAGGACTGTCTCTACTCTCTCACTCCTGACTGTAAACCCCTGGACTGTCTCTACTCTCTCACTCCTGACTGTAAACCCCTGGACTGTCTCTACTCTCTCACTCCTGACTGTAAACCCCAGGACAGTCTCTACTCTCTCACTCCTGACTGTAAACCCCAGGACTGTCTCTACTCTCTCACTCCTGACTGTAAACCCCAGGAGAGTCTCTACTCTCTCACTCCTGACTGTAAACCCCAGGAGCGTCTCTACTGTCTCACTCCTGACTGTAAACCCCAGGACTGTCTCTACTCTTTCACTCCTGACTGTAAACCCCAGGACTGTCTCTACACTCTCACTCCTGACTGTAAACCCCAGGACTGTCTCTACTCTTTCACTCCTGACTGTAAACCCCAGGACTGTCTCTACACTCTCACTCCTGACTGTAAACCCCAGGAGTGTCTCTCCTCTCTCACACCTGACAGTAAACCCCAGGAGTGTCTCTACTCTCTCACTCCTGACTGTAAACTCCAGGACTGTTTCTACTCTCTCACTCCTGACTGTAAAACCCAGGACTGTCTCTCCTCTCTCACTCCTGACTGTAAACCACAGGACTGTCTCTACTCTCTCACTCCTGACTGTAAACCCCAGGACTGTCTCTACTCTCTCACTCCTGACTGTAAACCCCAGGAGCGTCTCTACTCTCTCACTCCTGACTGTAAACCCCAGGACTGTCTCTACTCTCTCACTCCTGTCTGTAAACCCCAGGAGTGTTTCTACTCTCTCACTACTGACTGTAAACCCCAGGAGTGTCTCTACTGTCTCACTCCTGACTGTAAACCTCAGGACTGTCTCTACTCTTTCACTCCTGACTGTAAACCCCAGGACTGTCTCTACACTCTCACTCCTGACTGTAAACCCCAGGACTGTCTTTACTCTTTCACTCCTGACTGTAAACCCCAGGACTGTCTCTACACTCTCACTCCTGACTGTAAACCCCAGGAGTGTCTCTCCTCTCTCTCTCCTGACAGTAAACCCCAGGAGTGTCTCTACTCTCTCACTCCTGACTGTAAACTCCAGGACTGTCTCTACTCTCTCACTCCTGACTGTAAAACCCAGGACTGTCTCTCCTCTCTCACTCCTGACTGTAAACCCCAGGACTGTCTCTACTCTCTCACTCCTGACTGTAAAACCCAGGACTGTCTCTCCTCTCTCACTCCTGACTGTAAACCCCAGGACTGTCACTTCTCTCTCACTCCTGACTGTAAACCCCAGGACTGTCTCTACTCTCTCACTCCTGACTGTAAACCCCAGGAGTGTCTCTACTCTCTCACTCCTGACTGTAAACCCCAGGAGTGTCTCTACTCTTCACTCCTGACTGTAAACCCCAGGAGTATCTCTAATCTCTCACTCCTGACTGTAAACCCCAGGAGAGTCTCTACTCTCTCACTCCTGACTGTAAACCCCAGGACTGTCTCTACTCTCTCACTCCTGACTGTAAACCCCAGGACTGTCTCTACTCTCTCACTCCTGATTGTTAACCCCAGGACTGTCTCTACTCTCTCACTCCTGACTGTAAACCCCAGGACTGTCTCTACTCTCTCACTCCTGACTGTAAACCCCAGGACTGTCTCTACTGTCTCACTGCTGACTGTAAACCCCAGGTGTGTCTCTACTCTCTCACTCCTGACTGTAAACCGCAGGACTGTCTCTACTCTCTCACTCCTGACTGTAAACCCTAGGACTATCTCTACTCTCTCACTCCTGACTGTAAACCCCAGGACTGTCTCTACTCTCTCACTCCTGATTGTTAACCCCAGGACTGTCTCTACTCTCTCACTCCTGACTGTAAACCCCAGGACTGTCTCTACTCTCTCACTCCTGACTGTTAACCCCAGGACTGTCTCTACTCTCTCACTGCTGACTGTAAACCCCAGGAGTGTCTCTACTCTCTCACTCCTGACTGTAAACCCCAGGACTGTCTCTACTCTCTCACTCCTGACTGTAAACCCCAGGACTATCTCTACTCTCTCACTCCTGACTGTAAACCCCAGGACTGTCTCTACTCTCTCACTCCTGATTGTTAACCCCAGGACTGTCTCTACTCTCTCACTCCTGACTGTAAACCCCAGGAGTGTCTCTACTCTTCTCTCCTGACTGTAAACCCCAGGAGTTTCTCTACTCTCTCACTCCTGACTGTAAACCCCAGGAGTGTCTCTACTCTTCACTCCTGACTGTGAGTCCCAGGACTGTCTCTACTCTCTCACTCCTGACTGTAAACCCCAGGAGTGTCTCTACTCTCTCACTCCTGACTCTAAACCCCAGGACTGTCTCTACTCTCGCTCTCCTGACTGTAAACCCCAGGAGTGTCTCTACTCTCTCACTCCTGACTGTAATCCCCAGGACTGTCTCTACTCTCTCACTCCTGACTGTTAACCCCAGGACTGTCTCTACTCTTCACTCCTGACTGTGAACCCCAGGAGTGCCTGTCCTCTCTCACTCCTGACTGTAAGCCCCAGGAGTGTCTCTACTCTCTCACTCCTGACTGTAAACCCCAGCAGTGTCTCTACTCTTCACTCCTGACTGTAAACCCCAGGAGTGTCTCTACTCTCTCACTCCTGACTGTTAACCCCAGGACTGTCTCTACTCTCTCACTCCTGACTGTTAACCCCAGGACTGTCTCTACTCTTCACTCCTGACTGTGAACCCCAGGACTGTCTCTACTCTCTTTGTCCTACCTTTTGGCCCTAGACTGAGAACTTCGACATTCAATGAGTTCCCCAGTGCCCTCATGACTGACCACTCCACTGTCTCCTTTCTCCGCCCTACCCCAACACCCACCTTCATGAGTTTCTGCGTAACTGATCCCTCTTTTCCTGTACTTTCACACACTCCACACCCCCGTTACTTTTACGGATTCTGCATACATGCTCTGTTGTTCTTATATGTGGCAACCCACCCACCCGCTTGTGTGGCTGTGTTTCATATTCCCTTGTCAGCCTCCAGGTTCCCACCCTCGTTCTCCCTTCTGCCTGCCATTATTCCCCCTCTCCCCAACCCCCTTCCAATGCCTTCATGCCCTTTTCCCCCCTCCCCCTGTGCCTGTCATCCTTTCTCCATCCTCCCCCCCTCTGCAGTCGCAACGCTGGTCTCAGTTTGAGTGTAGATCCCTGCCTGAGTGTCACTGCCTGGACTACAGAGACACCCACCAGGAGCAGACCAAGCAGACACCCCCGGCAGGTTGGTGTTCCAATGGCATTGGCGGGTCGGCTATGAATGTTGCACTCACCTCGAAGCCCTGAGCAAAGTGAGCTCTCACTATGGCATGCCGCCCTTATTCAAGTGTGTGTCAGACCTGCTGGAATAATGCCACAGAATTCGGGTGAGAATTCTGTTTAATGAACATTCATGAGCTGTTAATGAAGGCAAATGGTGTCCCCAGCACCACTCAACAGGATACTCGACTGGCCATTAAAGAGTTGTCGGGAGAATTGCAAACTGTTTTGACTTTGGCGGGAATCTGATTTTTCTGCCTCTCTCCAGATTCTCCTCTCCCACCTGCCACAAAACTCACCTCGAACAGGATTGCCCAGTATTGAAATACACGTAACTAGCTGAGGAGTAATAGAAGCATTGTTTGTGTGTCAACTTGGGGAGAATTAAAAATATATTTAAAGAGAAAAATATCTGCTGTGATTTCTGCCTAATCTGCATTAGTTGCAACAAATAATATTTCGAGATTAAAAATAAGTGATTTTCATGATCTTTTTAAAATTAATTTCAAGAGTAAAGAAGTAAAAAGCAATATTTGTGCACCTATGCACTTCAATTATTTTTAACCAATTTATGTTCCACTGATAATAAATTAGAGGTTTCCTCGTTGAAAGGAATGATGCAGATTAGTATGAATATTGTATTGCAAGTGGAACAATATGCATGTCAGAGCTTATGTTAGTGTTAATTAGTCTGCAGCTCATACATAAAGAAGCAATTAATGTTAACATGAGGCTCCAGTGTGGATGAAGCTGGACAGTGGAGCATGCTAGAAATCTCCTTCCTCCCAAGCAGCTGGTTATGGGTTTCACTGACAGAGCTGCCCTCCTTTTGCTGCAGTTCCCTCTGGACCAGAGAACAAGCTGTGGCTGTTCTCAGTTAGGGCATTATGAAGAATCTGGTTGCACAGAATGGTGTGGCATGTCAACTCAGTTCCATGCTTAAAAAGTTTAAAATAACTTAAGCAAATAATTACTTAGCTACATTTGGAACCAGATTGTTTGTTTATGTGATCATCTGAGATTTATAGTAATTTACCAAAACTCTGAAGAGCTAAGGCTGCACTTTGCAAAGTTGGGGAGGGCAGAATTAAGGTTCATTGCACCAAAGAGCATAGTTTAAAATTACTGCGTAATTCCTTGAAAATCTTGTTATGGCACAACAAAGTTAGGACTTTTGTTCACTATTTTGCTATTTTAAAATTTCTGGACCTATATCCCCAGTCCGGAATTCCTTTAAGATTATTGGAAAAATCCCTGGGCCTGAATTTTTCAATCATCGGGCACATGCGATCGGTGGTCCCAGGAACAGCTGGGAAACGCAACGCTGACTGCGATTAGTCCCAGGCCGCGATTTCACCCTGTCTGGCCAATGAACGGCCATCCAGCGTGAAACGGGCGCTGAAAAGGTCAGCGCTGCCGGGGTGGGGGATGGGAAGAGGCCAGGCGATTACATCACCCTGGGTGTGGGTGAGAGCTGCGAGAGAGCTCCCTGGAGGTAGACAGCTACTTCAGGGAGCTGTAGGCCTGCAAATAATAAAATAAAGCTGCACAAAACTGTCCACGCATCACAATCAATAACCTGAAAGCACACCTCATAAAAATGCGGACTCCAGATATTTCTTTTTATTTTATTTCCTAACGGAGATTTCATCCCGCCCTTGGATGGGGTTTGATGAAAAATGAGAAAAGAATTTTGCCTGTCCATCAATCGTAAGGTTGGACAGGCCAAGAAAAATCACCGACAATTTCGCTGCCAATGGGCTTAATTGACCTCTTAGTTACCAACGGGCCGCTTCTGACTTTTACACGCACCCGCCCACTGAAATATCACACGAGAATGCAGTGACATCGGGGCGCTCGCCTGACATCATCTTACGCGTTTTCACGCCCGATTGGGATGGGTGTACGCCCGCCCGTGGGGAGGGGGGGGGGAGGTTGGGGGGGGGGGGGTCAAATTCTGCAGCAGGCGACAAGAATGCTTGTGGTGAGCAATTTATTTTCATCTAGCCTCTCTTTTGTACAACAATCCCTTTGGGGAAATCAAGCCATGTCACATTTTCACCCCCTCAAGAGGGGGCTGATGAATTTTAGGCTAAGATTTTTTACTACGCTCTTCCCGATCACTTTGTCTCTCCTCAGATCAAATGAACGTCAGACAGGCGTTTAAAATCCATTTGCATCGTATTTACAGGTCACAAAGAACTTGATCACCTTACAGTTCGCAATCCTTGCTGGAATGTTCTTTGGGACTGTAGCAGCTTGCTTATATTCACTGGCTATGAGAAAAAGAGAAACACAAGATGAGCTCTTGGGTTAGCTGCCGTGTGCCCACCTGTGTGCATCGAGAGAAGTCATGAAGCACTTCACAGCTTCTGCTACTCAGCTCACCTACTTCATGTCGATGATGGGGTTAAATCAGCAGGCGTATAAAAATACATCGCAGAAGGGTATTTTGTCCAAATGGCAGGAGCTGTGATGGCTTCACAGATCTCTCCAAGGCAACAATATGAAGTCTCAGAAACTCTCAGAAATTCTTTTGTCCAAGAAATTTTACATTTATTTGTATTGTATAAGATTGTTCCACATCAAAATGCCTGACCTGTTCCACAGTGAATTATTATTTTGAGTACAGTGATCCAGATTATACATGTATGTTATGGTGGAAAACAATGTATCTGGAAAATCAGGAAGGATATTTAGGAATCAAAGAACAAAGACCATAAATACCAACATGGATACAGGATTGAAATGAAATGCAGCACAGAAAAAGCTGCCATATAAAACAGGCTTGGAAAAGATGAGGATTATTGCTGGCATAACAGAAATAAAAAGGAGAATTTTATAGTTCTAATGGAGAAGTGCTCTCATATATATGTTTGTTAAATAAAAAGTAAAGATATTTGACCATATTGTTAGGTAACAAAGAAAAACAAATGGAAGAAATGATGATACTTTTACCCATCTGTTTGCATTTCTAAATCAACTGAACTTTTGAACTTAGTAAAACAGAGCGGGGGTTTGAAGCACTGGGGATTTGGTATTGTGTTTTTCTGGTAAGCTCCATGATGTTAGTGACAGGATGAATAAGGGTTTGTTGAAGGATCCAGAGTTTAATGTCAGTACACAGTAATTTATGTACAGTACATATTGAGAAAATTAACAACAGCCTAAATACCAACAAAACAGCCACGCAATAGGATATATCTCATTGACCCCATAACAGATTCACAGCTGACAGGATAATCTCCATAAAGAACCAGCTTTCAGAGTGCTCTCAGCTATCTGTCAATCAAAGTTACACAATCATATAAAAATGATAAAGGACAGAAGGATAGTCTGAAGGTGCGGCATTTAACATGTCACCTTACATCTCTGTGGTAGCAGCTGATTAAGTTTCTAAGGCTGGTCAGCAATGAAATCTTACATTCACACATCACAGAAGCCACTGGCCAATAGCCATGTGATGACCAGCTACAATGCCTCGTGAAAGTGTAACATTTTACCCGACGGAAAGTTATCACGTGGAATGTGCTGTCCGTCTTCTATTAACATTGACCTCAGAGCTGTGCAGACGATTAAAATGTCCTCGCTAAACTCCTTAAGGGAAGATCGTGTTTCACTGAGGTCCTTTGAGTGAGGTAAGTAAATGGAAGATATTCCTGAACTAAGCTAAACCAATCAGTATTTCATAAACCTTCTGATATGAAAATATCCTCAAATCAGTCTTAACATCCCCTCTTATCTTTGTCAAAAGTGGAAAAAAACACAGTGGAATGAAACTATTGGTGGCTGGCTGCCAAATTTCCAAAGGTTTTAAACAAATTGCTTTAAGATCCCAATGAATATATAATCATGCATAATGTCATGACTGTTCTGCTGTCTCACTGCACATTAATGTGGCTGTCACAGTAAATCACAAACATTAGACTTAATAAAGAAAACCAGACCTTAACGCAATGCTTACAGAATGACCAATCTGTGAACAACAATTTCATTTCAACAAATATTCCTCCTTTGTTTCTTTAGCATTTCCTTTGGTTCCTGTGTCCTCCTCACAGCCACTACACCTGCTGATAGTGCAACCTGGCAACCTAGTCCCATTACTTCCAGGTCAGGTTACTCAGTAGCCAAATCTCTAAAGACATATATGAGAAGCATTTACAATGGAGGAGATTGTCCACATTCTGTAAAATCTATGGTGTGACATTACCCTGGTATCACACTGGACCTCCTCCTAGTGCACTATATTCAAACATTTAGGGTTGAATTGGGTTCAGACCCAAAATCTGATTATGTAGTTTCTCATTTCTGGGATTCTATCCAATTTGTGACCACTTTCTGAACACCAGTCAGTCTTGACAACATGCTCCACACATCTTAATGTTAGAATTAGTTTATAATATTACAAAGAGCTGATCAGGGAGAGTGGTGTGCTTATATTTTCCTAGATTTGCATTGTGTGATCCATATCTTATTCACATACACAGAATGGATCAACCTTTCTTTGAGGTCGATCTCATGCCTGGACAAAAATGATCTTACAGAAGTATTGGAGGAATTCCAACTGGAGAATCTGTAATGTACCAAAATATTTATCCATGTTACAGATATTAATGTGAACCTTTACACAAAATTCTCCTTTCCTATATGATAAAGCTGGCCAGTGCACGACTTTTTGATCATACCTTGAGTCAGTTTTTTTTAAGTGTATCTTCACACACACTTCATTTTTCCTTTGAGGAATAGTGGAGAAGTGGTGAATGGATTCCTGGATGATTATCAGTCCATTGAACCACACCATGAACACCCCTTCCATGACCAGCAAGTCCTGGAGTGGGACTTGAATATGAAGTTTCTGGCACTGAGGTAGGAATCATCACTGTGCACAAGACTCTTGAGTCAGTATGAAAGAGAAGTATTCCATCATGTGGCTGAATCGCCAGCTCCCTGGGTCTAGATTAGCAAAGGAAATTGTCAGAAAAATCTTCAACCTTCTTTACGTTTCAGTCAGTTCATCGTTTTTGTTCATTTTAAAGACAATTTAGAGATAAAATTAATGGCCATTTTATTTTTGTAAAATATATCTATATTTGACAGAATAAGATTTTGAAATTGGAGGAGAAATGTGCAGACAGTTTGACCACAAAATTCAGTTCCGTAGTATCCATCGTTTCAGCAGCTCCAGGTCCATTTGGTGCTACTCAGCTTCAGTGTGCATCACGTTACCATGGCTGTGAGCTCTATGGGCTGGCTGACTGATAGGCAACATCAAGAGCCACGAACAGAGTGGTGGAGATGGGAGGACAAATGCTGAATCAGTGCCACTCTCCCAGCTTGGCACATAAGCAACCCGAGTAACCTGTTGAAGGATGGATTGCTGAACCTGCAGCCTCCTTTGAACACTGGTATCTGTAGTCATGATGGCAGCAGCCTAAGCTGTGATTGCATAACTTCAGTCCTTGGCACCTTTGTTATCCTTTCCCTCCTCCCTGAATCATATTTGGTGACTCACCACTTGCAGATCCCTCCTTTACTCTACCCTCTACCTTTCACACTCTGCCAGTATCTGAGCTGGTGGTAGGCAAGGGTGAGATTGAGTGACTGTGTTTCTTCATCATTAGTGTCTTGCTCCTCTTGCATTTTATTCTTCCTCACTATTCCCTGGCCAGGTGGGAGGTCTTGGATGTCTGAAAGGGAGGCACAGGCGTAAGGTTGTGCTGGGGGAAGGGAGGAAGTAAGAGGCACATGTTTACACCATCTGCAGTTTGTAAATCAGAAGAGATTGTAGGATTGGGGGGAGCGGAGGGTGGGATGTGAGTGGGATATGAGAAGGTGGATGGCATAAGAACATACCAACATCTTCAGTGGTTTCAGCCCTGCCACTGGCCAGAACTTCAGTTATAGCCACTCAGCAATGCCATGCACCATGTGCCCCAACAGGGTGAGGAGGTGCAGCCGTGCCTGTTCAGTGTTGTGGTCTTTAGTTATTTACCACCTTGTCCTGTAAGGGAGAGGGAAGTGTGTCACTTAGTGTTTTATTCTGTTTTGGTGATGTGGCTGTCATGTTTGGATTGCTGACAGTCTGTGCAAGCTGTGAGATATGAGTGTAAGTCTTCCAGCAGTCTGAAATGTCTGAAGGTGAGGTGAGCTCATGAATATTAGGTATAAGTAGAGTATAAGATAGAGATTGTTGGTAGGTGAGTGAAAGATTGACTGTGTGTGAAGTTATTGGTTCATTTGTAAAGGTCCGTTATTTGAAGATGCATTCATTGATCTTGTGTGATGTAATTGAACCTATTGGATCCAGGCCTACACTGCTTGCATTTACAGAGATGGCATCTAATTCCACTGCCCACCCATGATATAATAATGATGCACAGCCCAGCATTAACCCCTCTATTCAGTGGTTGTGTGTCAGCAGGGCTGCCAAGTTTATAGAAGGCTAACTTCGCTTGCAGCTAGTTCAGGCCAGCCTGCACCTTTTAAATTGGAGGGTGCGTTCTGACTGAAGCAAGTATTGCAACTGGCTGGAGAAGAGTCTCTGAGCAAGAAGAACAGTGGAGATAGGGCAACAGGACATCTTTAAGGACCTTCTGATCCCCTGTGGATAGAGAACCTCTCTCCTCCTGTTCCCCTCCAGTATCAAGGCCTCCTATTCTGCAGCAGAGAACTTTTGAGCACTTTGCAGGAGGCAGTATAAAGCTTGTGTGCTGTCTGAATCCCAACAAACAGCTGGAGGTTCATCATGCATCACAATCCCTACACCTGCTTTTGGGCCGATCACATCTATTTCCTCTTTGCTTTTATTGCACGTGAACATCTATGTAGCTCTGTGGTAAGATTTCTACCCAATTTAAAGTATACTCATGTTTAAGGCTAATATTTACAGAATAGATTGTAGATTCACCTCCTGGTAAGAGGGAGCACAGCTGCCAGATCAGCAACAGAGGCAAGTGTTGAATTAGACTCGATCCAATTTCCCACTAACATTCATGTGCTTTGTATAATAATGCCCGGATATTGATGAAACGCTTGCTGCTATGGAGAGTCAGAAAGGCGCCATAACACCCTGTGTGTGCACCACAGAAAGCCAGTGAAGTGCCTCAATGCGTTCCAGAGGAATCTCCTACAATGGCTCCATTGGACTGCTTTGGGACCCGGCAGGGCCCTGTGTGTGGTCAATGTGGGCTCATTGCCCACAACTCGTACTGGATTTAATGTTGATTAAATTAAAACCTGTATCAGCAGGTGCAGAGCCTCCACATCGGTTAACACCATTAAATTATATGTAAGGAATGACCTGCTCCTGTTTAACATTTGAAGGCAACTTTTAAATGACTTTGATTTCATTCGTACTAAAAGCAAATTGCTGTAAACACCAAAGTCTCAATCACTGAGCTCCAATCCTGACCTGCTGTTATATACTCTGCTACCAGCAGAAGGACAGTGCCTGGTCACGGTAGCACTTTGTCGATATTCAGAGGTTTACTTTCGAGTCTCATTAACATCTTTAGGAACAGCAAAGAATGCAGCCACTGAGTCACGGTGCTCTGTTGACATTGGCTGGGAGGAGCCTCACAGTGTCTCAGGTTCTGGTATCTCTGAACAGAGAAAAACCACTGTATCCAGATCTTTGAACAATGATGTAGATTTTAACATAGCAGCAGCATATTCACAGATACTCAAAATGTGATATTGTACATTATTAAATCAGCAAGGCTTTGATGAAATCTTACTATAGAAATTATATTTAACCAGAAAGTGGGTGGGGAAAAATGTCTCTTTAATTCTTTCATGAGATGTGGGCATCATCCCGAATGACCCTTGAACTTGGTGGCTCTCTAGGCAGCTTCAGGGGGCAGTTAGGGGTGGTTAGGAGTGCTGTGGGTCTGGTCACACTGGTCAGGCCAGGTAAGGAGGGCAGGTTTCCTTCCCTAAAGGACATGAGTGAACCAGGTGGGTTTTCACAACAATCAATGGTAATTTAATGGTCACCATCCCTGAAATCAGCTTTCAATTCTAGAGTTAATTCATTAATTAATTGAATTCAAATTCCACCGGCTGCCATGGTGGGATTCAAACCCCTGACCCCAGGACATTAGCCTGGGTTTCTGGGTTACTGGCCCAGTGACATTCCCACAGCACCACCACCTCCCCATAAATCGCATAATACAATATACATAACTTTCACATGTATTCAATGAGTTAGACTTTAAGGGTGAATTCTGATTGTGATTCTTAAATGATTTGCATGTAATTTGACCTTTAAAAAGACAGGAAAATAAAGCATTGAAATTCGGTATATACCTTCTAGAAAACCCAGGGAGGAATTGTCTGTCCTGACAGGCACCATAGCAGACGAGGGGGGAGGATGACTCTGTGTGAGGGGCAGAAACCAGTTTAACACCAGCGTGAAATCACAGAGGGACCATCCGATGGTGTCTGTCATGGAGGCCAGTGTGCACACCATTTGCATCCTACTAATGGGGTGGACTGGAATCATTCCCCCCATTCCAATTTACCGTTACACCAGTGGGGAAACACACAGGCCCAAAACATGTCCGGACCAGTGTGATGTACAGAGGTCAGGAATTGGTGTTAGGGCCTTACTCAGAGCGTGAACCTCCGAGAAGCAGCAGATACTGAAGTCCTACAGCTACTGGACCCTGGAGGAACATGTGGATCACATGCTGGGTGGATCCTCATGGAGCAACATGTGAATCACGTGCTGGGTGGATTTTCATGGAGCAACATGTGGATCACATGCTGGGTGGATCCTCATGGAGGAACATGTGGATCACATGCTGGGTGGATCCTCATGGAGGAACATGTGGATCACATGCTGGGTGGATCCTCATGGAGGAACATGTGGATCACATGCTGGGTGGATCCTCATGGAGCAACATGTGGATCACATGCTGGGTGGATCCTCATGGAGGAACATGTGGATCACATGCTGGGTGGATCCTCATGGAGGAACATGTGGATCACATGCTGGGTGGATCCTCATGGAGCAACATGTGGATCACATGCTGGGTGGATCCTCATGGAGCAACATGTGGATCACATGCTGGGTGGATCCTCATGGAGGAACATAATTCTCATGCACATGGCTCTGCTGCAAAACAGCTCACAGAAGGTGGGATGTCTCCGTTAATGCTTTGGGGTCTGCTTCACAACATCACAGTCTTGGCCATGGGCTGAAGGGGGTGGGGAGAGGAAGGTCCAGGCGTGAGTGGGAGAAGAATGTGTACCGGGGGGCAGGAGGGCAGGGGGTTGCGATGCGGCGTCAAAGGTGTCAGGGGCTGGGTGAGCTTGGCAGTGGGGAGGAGGGATTGTGGGGTGAGGGGGGGAGGTGGGAGTATGGGGGAGGGAGTATGAGGGGAGAAGAGTGTAATGGGAGAATGCTGTAAGTAGGGAGGTAGGTGTAAGGGAAGGGGTAAGTGGAGGGGATGTCTAGGTGAACATGCAATGGAGGGGTCTGTGGAGCCAATGACTGCCCCCTGAGGATTGAACTGAGGGTTGGTGTGGTAGGAAGGGACAGTGAGTGTGAGAGGGGGCAGAGGGAGCTGGAAGGGTGGGAGGGTGAGGATGCATTGGTAACTGTAGAAGGGTCAGTGAGGGTGGTTGGTGGGGACTCAGGAGAAGACACGGACCCTGGGGGTGTGAAGGAGGAGAAGGAGGGGGAGGTCAATGTGGACGGGGGTGAGATCCTCAGAAAGGGAGGGAATGTGCGCATTATCCCAAACATCCTGGAAAGATAAGGGTTTGGGTTGGTAGGTGATAGTTGGGAGGTGGAAGCTGATGTCAGTGGGGTCAACAGTGGAGGGGTAAAGGACATGGGTGCCTGGGGGAGGGGAAATGGTGGGGGAGCTGACAAGATACTTGATCAGAACCATGGTTTTCAAATGGAAAGTGAGTGGAGCCTAGTGTTGGATGGGAACAAGTGCTGCCTGAGAGTGAGCTCAGTCTCTGGGCGGAGATGCAGCTCAGCTCAGAGAGACGACTGAAAGAGACCCCAGCAGGCAGCATTGAAAATGCTCGGGACACTGAGATGAGTGTGATGGAGGAAGGCTCTGTGTGCCTGGGAGAGTGCTTACATGAGGCTAAGGCCCTGCCACATGCACACTTCTCCCTCAGAATCACACATGTTCTGGCTGCTTGCAGCTGAGGAGCTAATGGTGGGGGTTACAGGGCTAGAACTCATGAAGTCTGTCAATGAGGCTGAAAGACAGCATTACACATTATTCACCAAAAGTAAACATATTTTCGGATTGCAAAGTCACAAAATGTATGCAACCACTTGTAATCAGGATTTCTTAACTTTTCTCGTCCAATCATTTCTTCTAGGTGCTACCCTGACATCTGCAGCAGGGCTGGATTCAGTCTTTGCAATGAATGGACCTGTTGCCTCTGATGAATTTGGCGTCAATCTCCTGGAGAGACGGCTTGTTTTGTCTGTCCTCCTGTGGGCCGGCTGTCCCTCTGCAGCGACAGAGGACCGGGCTGAGCGGATCGCAGGCAAAGAGGACGCGGATGGAGGGTACAGCCTCTGAGATTCCTGAGTGGATGATCCAGGGGTGTCCAGCTGCTCCTCCTCCCCCCATTGAGTGTCCAGGGGCCCTGGCCTGACTCCTTGAGGGGAAGGAGCATCTGGAGGAATATCGAGGTGCCCTGTTTCCCTCTCGCATTGCCGCTGCAGGAACTCACCCATGGCTCTGTGGTGGAGAGCAGGTCTACACACGTTCTGCTGGACCAGGGTCTCCATGGCATCTGCCATCCTCCCTGTGGTGACCTCCATTTCTGCACATGTGGGCACCACTTCATCAGAGAGCAGGCGGACACACTCCTCTGACTCGAGTGTCACTCTGCTGAGGGCTTCCAACAGCTCTGAGTGATGTTCCCCCGCCTCCTGCTGACTCTCCAGGATGAGTTGGAAGGCCGAATCCAGAGGCTTGTCATCTGACTCGGGCCTCACAGATGCCTCTTCCCCAGCAGCCCTCCGAGTGCCGGGGTGCTCGGCTGAAACCTGCCTCCTGCTGTGGGCGTGCGTCTGTGTGGTGATCACCAGAATGTGAGACCCGAGCCTGCTCTGATCTAGGTCCCACTGAGGCGTGTGTCTCTGTGCTGGTGGAGGGTGTGGGTAAGAGCCCTGAGGGGTCTTCCAGGCTGCTTATTTCCAGCTCTTCAGTGGAGGAGGTGTCCTCTTGGTTGGAGATGAGGACCTGGAAGGACCTGAGGGACTGGCTGGCTGAGGGTGTTGGTCCCTTGGTGGAGCTCCCTGTGAACCAAAGTAGAGATATTTAGCTCATGACAGCAGAGTCAAAAGCAGGAGAGAGAGAGCACTCATGGCTGTGTTGAGAGAGGGATGATGTGGTGCAGGATTCTCATGAGTGTGTTCACCCCCGACCGCACCGTTACCATCACTGTAGGCACGGTCCACACCCTCACCAGTCAGCGCAATGGCACGTTCCTCAAAGTGAGTGAGGGGCCTAATATGGGTCACTCCACCCCTGGTCTGGGTCCTCTCCCTGCTGATGTGAGCCAGCTTCTCCTGCATGAAAACAGATGGAGAGAGTGTAAGCAGGACACACGGTACTGTGTGGAATGTTTGTGTGGGGAGCGGAACCATGGACAGGATGAGGACGTGAGCTCCAGAGGGTATGAGCCTGATGGAGATGTGAGGGTGTGTGTGAGAGTTGGTGGTGTTGTCCCTCGAGGTGTGAGATCTCTGTGGGTGTGTGATGGGTTTGCAAATGTGTGAGTTGAGAGCGATGAGCTGGTTGACTTACCCTGGTGGCGCAGATGAGATCATCCATCCTCTTCCTGCACTGGATGGCTGACCTCCTCTGTGCTCCGGTGGAGCTGACCGCCGCTGCTACTGCCTCCCAGGCCAGATTGGTGACTCTGGTGGACCTCCTGTGGCCAGAGCAGAGGTAGAGGACATTGGGTGACTTTCCACTGCGCCCCTGAGAGGCGTCACTAAACTTGGGAGCTGCCATCTTCCAGGCTTTCTGGAGCTGTCCTGCTTTGTAGACACGAAGTAGCCTGGAACCCGGAGAGGGAAGCGCTGAACTCACAGCTGGGCAGGTAAATCGGAACCCACCCATGAGCGTTCCAAAGTGCTTCCCTTAAATACATTATTAATGAGGCGGGATGCACTGGGAAGGGGGTGATACGGTATGAAAACCCACCATTGTGGTTGGTGGGTAAAACCTCTTTTTCCACCCCCCGCTACCGTGTTCAGTGCAAATCTGGGACGATCCCAACTGCCCCTCTTCTCTGAATTGGCCTTATTTCCAGTTCACTTCCACGTTAAGGGTGGGGTTTTCTGGTCCCAATGAAAGTCAGTGGGCTCCTGGCTCCAAATTTTCCATTCCCACCTGCTTTCAGTTCCCTCCATGGGTGGAACTGGATAATCCTGGCCTAAGAGTGGGATCATAAGCACCTGAAAAATGTCCTGCTCCTCACCCCACATTTGTTGTCTGTATGCCGGGTAGAGTTGACCTTCCAAGATGAAACCTCTGCATCTACCCTCTAACTAAGGACAAGAGGCATGTTCATGGGCTGCAGGGCCAGTCAGAAGTAGGGACTGCCTTGTTGGAGGGGGTAAACAGGGGTTCCTCCTTGTGAAGCACCCTCTGCAAATATCAGGCCAACAGATTGGAGGGAACCCCTCCTATAGTATGGGATGCCACCACAGCTGTGGCTCACCCATCCCTGCAGCTCCCTGGTGGGATGAAGGCTGGAGACATTGTGATGCTGGTAAGCAATCTCCTGGTGGGCTTTGCCCTCAGCAATAGACCTGTCTCCCTGCTGCTTCTTCAATCTACCAACAACTGGGCTGTTAAACATGCTGGGCTACCCAGCACTGACAGATGTTCGGTTTTAGCCACTCCCACCCCACCAGAGACAGGAGTTTGTCCTCAGCCTAACACCCTCCCCCATTTTTTTTTCATTCATTCAGGGGATGTGGGCGTCACTGGCTGGGCCAGCATTTATTGCCCATCCCTAGTTGCCCTTGAGAAGGTGGTGGTGAGCTGCCTTCTTGAACTGCTGCAGTCCATGTGGTGTAGGAAGGGAGTTCCAGGATTTTGACCCAGCGACAGTGAAGGAACGGCCGATATGTCCCACCATCAAAGCCAGCTTGGTAAGAGAGGAAAATTCCACCCTAAATGTACAGTTTGGGCTTGGTGGATGTAACTGGGGCCCAGCTTTGATATTAACCTGAAGTTTGAGTAGGGCTGGTGACTAATCCAGGAGAAAGCTGCCAGGATCTGGATCAGGAGCCAGAAGAACATGTGTAAGTTTATCTTGTAATTCTTTTTGGAAATTTCCTTTGTTCCTGGAAAATCTATCTATTTCCTTCCTAAATATATCCATATATCCAGTGACTTGGCCTTCACAGCCTCTGTGATAGAGAATTCCACAGGTTCACCACCCTCTGGGTGAAGAGGTCTCTCCTCATCTCAGTCCTAAATGGCCTACACCGGATCCTGAGACTGTGATCTCTTGTTCTAGACCTCCCCAGCCAGAGGAAACATCAGCTTCTCCAGTCTCTCCAACCCTGTCAGAATGAGATCCCCTCTGAGATTAGGCTAACCAGTCTGTAATTCGCTGCTTTATCCCTCTATCCTTTTTTAAATAGTGGGCTTGCATTTGCCACCCTCCAATCTGCTGGGACAGTTCCAGAATCTAGAGATTTTTGGAAGATGACAACCAACACATGCACTATTTCCATGGCCACCTCCTTTCGTGCCCTGGGGTGGAGATTATCAGGCCCTGGGATTTCTTAGCTTTCAGTCCCATTAATTTCTCCAGCACTATTGTTTTAGTAATACTCATTTTCTTAATTCCTCTTTCTTATTAGACCCTTAGTTCCCTAGTAATTCTGGGAAGTTATTTGTGTCTTCCTTAGTTTAGTTGATCTGCCATTTCCTTGTTCTCTGTTATAAATTCTTCCGTTTTGGACAGTAAGGGACCTACATTTGTCTTCACTAATCTTTTTCTTCTTACATACTAAGGTGTGGTAAAATTATCAATTCGTCTCTGTTACTTAATGAAAAGTGGAATAGTAATTACTGATTGAATGTTATTGTGCCCATTATGAGATAGGTAGTTATTCTAGTTCTTTCTCCAGTGAGACATTATTCCTCAGTACATACCATGGTCTCACCTGAATTTACACTGGGGAACAATTATTCAATAATACAATCCAAATTTCAAACAGCAGTAGGTTCAAATTTCTGCAGAAGCACTAATTTCAACAGTAAATTCTGTGACTCCCAGTCTTCTCTATCAATCCCTCCTTCTGCCTCTCTGTCTCAGTCTCTACTTCAAATTACTGATGTCCACGTTTCTCTTCCTCTCTGTCCCCTCCCTCTCTTTCTCCTCTTTTGACTTGTCTCTGACTCCCTGGGCAGGATTTTTTATTTAACATTAATTTAATTGTGATAATCGCCTATTTGTTTTAAATGAGTTAAGTCATCATTGAAAGAAAGACACAACAAATTTCTCACTGTCTTTTCTTTCTATCCTCTTCTGTTTGTTCTCCTCTGTTGTTTCCCTCTCACACACCCACCTCAGTCAGCGGTAGCGATTCAAACACATGTGCAAGAAAGCCAAATTTTTTGCACTCTGTGGATCTCCCAATAAGCCAAAGCAATGACACAGAGTGTGGGGGATTTGATTTTAACCATGTACATTGACTGACTCAAGCGTTGTGTCACTTTGAACTGAAACAATTGAGATGCAGAATACTGGGAGCAGAAAATTAAAAAGGGAAAGGAGATTGGAAACGGAGTAAGGCAGTGAAATACTGGTGCATAAGAAAACTCATCTCCATAATTAAAAACCCCAAACAGTGACCTTCATTTTTCATTTCACCCATAAATAAAGATCACGTGTATTCCTGATGTTAGTATAGCTGTCGTTCCTCATCAACATTTTCCACTTTTCAAAAATAATCCTGTTCATGTTTCTGTTCATCCATGAAATATTGAATGTAGTTTCTTTCTAATTTCATGCAAACAGCCATGAACATTATTAATAATGCTGCAGTATCCCCGTTGGTGTTGCTAAAGAGTTGATGTCAGAAGCCACGAGCTGATATTCAGGGCTGTCCTGGATCTAACTAATCGATACTACACTCCTCATGAGAAGTCGGGATTGTAATGAGGGGATGTACTCTCATACACTCCAGCACAGCAAGTCTTTGTTCTCTCTAGCAATAGCCGCATGTGCAAAATGGTTAGCATAATATAAGTAACTCTATTCCTTAATACAGTGTATAAGCAGTGTATAAGCATTGTATAAGCAGTGTATAAGCATTGTATAAGCAGTGTATAAGCATTGTATAAGCAGTGTAAAAGCATTATATAAGCAGTGTATAAGCAGTGTATAAGCATTGTACAAGCAGTATATATGCATAGTATAAGTAGTGTATACGCAGTGTACAAGCAGTGTACAAACATTGTATAAGCATTGTATAAAAAGTGTATAAGCATTATATAAGCAGTGTATAAGCAGTGTATAAGTAGTGTATAAGCATTGTATAAGCAGTGTACAAGCATTCTATAAGCAGTGTATAAGCATTGTTTAAGCATTGTATAAGTAGTGTACAAACAGTGTATAAGCATAGTATAAGCAGTGTATAAGCAATGTATAAGCAGTGTATAAGCATTGTATAAGCATTGTATAAGCAGTGTACAAGCAGTGTATAAGCAATGTATAAGCAGTGTATAAGTAGTGTATAAGCATTGTATAAGCAGTGTATAAGCAGTGTATAAGCATTGTATAAGCAGTGTATAAGCATTGTATAAGCAGTGTAAAAGCATTATATAAGCAGTGTATAAGCAGTGTATAAGCATTGTACAAGCAGTATATATGCATAGTATAAGTAGTGTATACGCAGTGTACAAGCAGTGTACAAACATTGTATAAGCATTGTATAAAAAGTGTATAAGCATTATATAAGCAGTGTATAAGCAGTGTATAAGTAGTGTATAAGCATTGTATAAGCAGTGTACAAGCATTCTATAAGCAGTGTATAAGCATTGTATAAGCATTGTATAAGTAGTGTACAAACAGTGTATAAGCATAGTATAAGCAGTGTATAAGCAATGTATAAGCAGTGTATAAGCATTGTATAAGCATTGTATAAGCAGTGTACAAGCAGTGTATAAGCAATGTATAAGCAGTGTATAAGTAGTGTATAAGCATTGTATAAGCAGTGTATAAGCATTGTATAAGCATTGTATAAGCAGTGTATAAGCATAGTATAAGCAGTGTATAAGCAATGTATAAGCAGTGTATAAGTAGTGTATAAGCATTGTATAAGCAGTGTATTAGCAGTGTATAAGCAGTGTACAAGCTTTCTATAACCAGTGTATAAAAATTGTATAAGCAGTGTATAAGCATTGTATAAGCATTGTATAAGCATTGTAAAAGCAGTGTATACACAGTGTATAAGCACTGTATTATCAGTGTATACTCAGTGTATAAGCAGTGTATAAGCATTGTATAAGCAGTGTATAAACATTGTATAAGCAGTGTGTAAGCAGTGTATAAGCAGTGTACAAGCAGTGTATAAGCATAGTATAAGCAGTGTATAAGCATTGTATAAGCATTGTATAAGCATTGTATAAGCAGTGTATAAACATTGTATAAGCAGTGTGTAAGCAGTGTATAAGCAGTGTACAAGCAGTGTATAAGCATTGTATAAGCAGCGTATAAGCAGCGTATAAGCAACCTTCAAGCAGTGTACAAGCATTGTATAAGCAGTGTATAAGCAGTGTATAAGCAGTGTAGAAGCAGTGTATAAGCAGTGTATAAGCCTTGTATAAGCAGTGTATACGCAATGTATAAGCAGTGTATAAGCAGTGTATAAAATTGTATAAGCAGTGTATAAGCAGTGTAAAAGCATTGTATAAGCAGTGTATAAGCAGTGTATAAGCATTGTATAAGCAGTGTATAAGCATTGTATAAGCAGTGTAAAAGCATTATATAAGCAGTGTATAAGCAGTGTATAAGCATTGTACAAGCAGTATATATGCATAGTATAAGTAGTGTATACGCAGTGTACAAGCAGTGTACAAACATTGTATAAGCATTGTATAAAAAGTGTATAAGCATTATATAAGCAGTGTATAAGCAGTGTATAAGTAGTGTATAAGCATTGTATAAGCAGTGTACAAGCATTCTATAAGCAGTGTATAAGCATTGTATAAGCATTGTATAAGTAGTGTACAAACAGTGTATAAGCATAGTATAAGCAGTGTATAAGCAATGTATAAGCAGTGTATAAGCATTGTATAAGCATTGTATAAGCAGTGTACAAGCAGTGTATAAGCAATGTATAAGCAGTGTATAAGTAGTGTATAAGCATTGTATAAGCAGTGTATAAGCATTGTATAAGCATTGTATAAGCAGTGTATAAGCATAGTATAAGCAGTGTATAAGCAATGTATAAGCAGTGTATAAGTAGTGTATAAGCATTGTATAAGCAGTGTATTAGCAGTGTATAAGCAGTGTACAAGCTTTCTATAACCAGTGTATAAAAATTGTATAAGCAGTGTATAAGCATTGTATAAGCATTGTATAAGCATTGTAAAAGCAGTGTATACACAGTGTATAAGCACTGTATTATCAGTGTATACTCAGTGTATAAGCAGTGTATAAGCATTGTATAAGCAGTGTATAAACATTGTATAAGCAGTGTGTAAGCAGTGTATAAGCAGTGTACAAGCAGTGTATAAGCATAGTATAAGCAGTGTATAAGCATTGTATAAGCATTGTATAAGCATTGTATAAGCAGTGTATAAACATTGTATAAGCAGTGTGTAAGCAGTGTATAAGCAGTGTACAAGCAGTGTATAAGCATAGTATAAGCAGTGTATAAGCATTGTATAAGCATTGTATAAGCATTGTATAAGCAGTGTATAAGCAGTGTACAAGCAGTGCACAAACAGTGTATAAGCATTGTATAGACAGTGTTTACGCAGTGTACAAGCAGTGTAATAATAGTGTATAAGCAGAGTATAAGCAGTGTACAAGCAGTGTATAAGCAGTGTAAAAGTAGTGTATAAGCAGTGTATAAACATTGCATAAGCAGTGTATAAGCAGTGTATAAGCAGCGTATAAGTAGTGTATAAGCACTGTATAAGCAGTGTATAAGCATTGTATAAGCAGTGTATAAGCAGTGTATAAGTAGTGTATAAGCAGTGTATAAGTAGTGTATAAGAAGTGTATAAGCATTGTATAAGCAGTGTATCAGCAGTGTATAAGCAGTGTATAAGTAGTGTATAAGCAGTGTATAACCAGTGTATAAGTAGTGTATAAACATTATATAAACATTATATAAGCAGTTTATAAGCAGTGTATAAGCATTGTATAAACATTATATAAGCATTTTATAAGCAGTGTACAAGCAGTGTATAAGCATTGTATAAACATTATATAAAATTATATAAGCAGTTTATAAGTAGTGTATAAGCATTGTATAAACATTATATAAGCAGTGTATAAGCAGTGTATAAGCATTGTATAAGCAGTGTATAAGCAGTGTATAAGCATTGTATAAACATTATATAAAAATTATATAAGCAGTTTATAAGTAGTGTATAAGCATTGTATAAACATTATATAAGCAGTGTATAAGCAGTGCATAAGCATTGTATAAGCAGTGTATAAGCAGTTTATAAGCAGTGTATAAGCAGTGTATAAGCATAGTATAAGCAGTGTATAAGCAGTGTATAAGCATAGTATAAGCAGTGTATAAGCAGTGTATAAGCAGTTTATAAGCATTGTATAAACATTGTATAAGCAGTGTATAAGCATTGTATAAGCATTATACAAACAATGTATAAGCAGTGTATAAGCAGTGTTTAAGCATTGTATAAACAATGTATAAGCAGTGTATAAGCAGTGTATATGTATTGTATAAACATTATATAAACATTATATAAGCAGTGTATAAGCATTGTATAAACATTGTATAAGCATTGTATAAGCAGTGTATAAGAAATGTATAAGCAGTGTATAAGCATTGTATAAGCAGTGTATAATCAATGTATAAGCAGTGTATAAGCAGTGTATAAGCAGTGTGTATGCAGTGTGTAAGCAGTGTATAAGAAGTGTATAAGCAGTGTATAAGCATTGTATAAGCAGTTTACAAGCATTGTATAAGCAGCGTATAAGTAGTGTATACGCAATGTATAAGCAGTGTATAAGCAGTGTATAAGCAGTGTATAAAATGGTATAAGCAGTGTATAAGCAGTGTATAATCAATGTATAAGCAGTGTATAAGCAGTGTATAAGCAGTGTTTATGCATTGTATAAGCAATTTATAAGCATTGTATAAGCAGTGTATAAGCAGTGTATATGCAGTGTACATGCATTGTATAAGCAGGGTATAAGCATTGTATAAGCAGTGTATAAGCAATGTATAAGCACTGTATTAGCAGTGTACAAGCATTGTATAAGCAGTGTATAAGCAGTGTATAAGCAGTGTGTATGCAGTGTGTAAGCAGTGTATAAGAAGTGTATAAGCAGTGTATAAGCATTGTATAAACAGTTTATAAGCAGTGTATATGCATTGTATAAGCAGTTTATAAGCATTGTATAAGCAGTGTATAAACAGTGTATTAGCAGTGTATAATCATTGTATAAGCAGTGCATACGCAGTGTATAATCAGTATATACACAGTGTATAAGCAGTGTATAAGCATTGTATAAGCAGTGTATAAGCAGTGTATACGCAATGTATAAGCAGTGTATAAGCAGTGTATAAAATTGTATAAGCAGTGTATAATCAATGTATAAGCAGTGTATAAGCAGTGTATAAGCAGTGTGTATGCAGTGTGTAAGCAGTGTATAAGAAGTGTATAAGCAGTGTATAAGCATTGTATAAGCAGTGTATAAGCAGTTTATAAGCATTGTATAAGCAGTTTATAAGCAGTGTATATGCATTGTATAAGCAGTGTATAAGCATTGTATAAGCAGTTTATAAGCAGTGTATAAGCATTGTATAAGCAGTGTATAAGCAATGTATAAGCAGTGTATTAGCAGTGTACAAGCATTGTATAAGCAGTGTATAAGCAGTGTATAAGCAGTGTGTCTGCAGTGTGTAAGCAGTGTATAAGCAGTGTATAAGCATTGTATAAGCAGTGTATAAGCAGTTTATAAGCATTGTATAAGCAGTTTATAAGCAGTGTATATGCATTTTATAAGCAGTGTATAAGCATTGTATAAGCAGTTTATAAGCAGTGTATATGCATTGTATAAGCAGTTTATAAGCATGGTATAAGCAGTATATAAACAGTGTATTAGCAGTGTATAATCATTGTATAAGCAGTGCATAAGCAGTGTATAATCAGTGTATACACAGTGTATAAGCAGTGTATAAGCCTTGTATAAGCAGTGTATACGCAATGTATAAGCAGTGTATAAGCAGTGTATAAAATTGTATAAGCAGTGTATAAGCAGTGTAAAAGCATTGTATAAGCAGTGTATAAGCAATGTATAAGCATTGTATAAGCCATGTATAAACAGTGTATAATCAGTGTATAAGCAGTGTATAAGCAGTGTATAAGCATTGTATAAGCAGTGTATGAGCAATGTATAAGCATTGTATAAGCAGTGTATGAGCAGAGTATAATCAGTGTATACACACTGTATAAGCATTGTATAAGCAGTGTATAAGCATTGTATAAGCAGTGTGTAAGCAGTGTATAAGCAGTGTATAAGCAGTGTATAAGCATTATATAAGCATTGTATAAGCTGTGTATAAGCAGTGTATAAGCAGTGTATTATCTATGCATAAGCAGTGTATAAGCAGTTTATAAGCTTTATATAAGCATTGTATAAGCATTGTATAAACAGTGTATAAGCATTGTATAAGCACTGTATAAGCAGTGTATAAGCAGTGTATAAACATTGTATAAGCAGTGTTTAAGCAGTGTATAAGCAGTGTATAAGCAATGTATAAGCAGTGTATAAGCAGTGTATGAGCATTGTATTAGCAGTGTCCAAGCATTGTATAAGCAGTGTATAACCAGTGTATAACCAGTGTATACACAGTGTATAAGCAGTGCATAAGCATTGTATAAGCAGTGTATAAACATTGTATAATCAGTGTATACACAGTGTATAAGCAGTGTATACACAGTGTATAAGCAGTGTGTAAGCACTGTATAAGCAGTGTATAAGCATTGTATAAGCAGCGTATAAGCAGCGTATAAGCAACCTTCAAGCAGTGTACAAGCATTGTATAAGCAGTGTATAAGCAGTGTATAAGCAGTGTAGAAGCAGTGTATAAGCAGTGTATAAGCCTTGTATAAGCAGTGTATACGCAATGTATAAGCAGTGTATAAGCAGTGTATAAAATTGTATAAGCAGTGTATAAGCAGTGTAAAAGCATTGTATAAGCAGTGTATAAGCAGTGTATAAGCATTGTATAAGCAGTGTATAAGCATTGTATAAGCAGTGTAAAAGCATTATATAAGCAGTGTATAAGCAGTGTATAAGCATTGTACAAGCAGTATATATGCATAGTATAAGTAGTGTATACGCAGTGTACAAGCAGTGTACAAACATTGTATAAGCATTGTATAAAAAGTGTATAAGCATTATATAAGCAGTGTATAAGCAGTGTATAAGTAGTGTATAAGCATTGTATAAGCAGTGTACAAGCATTCTATAAGCAGTGTATAAGCATTGTATAAGCATTGTATAAGTAGTGTACAAACAGTGTATAAGCATAGTATAAGCAGTGTATAAGCAATGTATAAGCAGTGTATAAGCATTGTATAAGCATTGTATAAGCAGTGTACAAGCAGTGTATAAGCAATGTATAAGCAGTGTATAAGTAGTGTATAAGCATTGTATAAGCAGTGTATAAGCATTGTATAAGCATTGTATAAGCAGTGTATAAGCATAGTATAAGCAGTGTATAAGCAATGTATAAGCAGTGTATAAGTAGTGTATAAGCATTGTATAAGCAGTGTATTAGCAGTGTATAAGCAGTGTACAAGCTTTCTATAACCAGTGTATAAAAATTGTATAAGCAGTGTATAAGCATTGTATAAGCATTGTATAAGCATTGTAAAAGCAGTGTATACACAGTGTATAAGCACTGTATTATCAGTGTATACTCAGTGTATAAGCAGTGTATAAGCATTGTATAAGCAGTGTATAAACATTGTATAAGCAGTGTGTAAGCAGTGTATAAGCAGTGTACAAGCAGTGTATAAGCATAGTATAAGCAGTGTATAAGCATTGTATAAGCATTGTATAAGCATTGTATAAGCAGTGTATAAACATTGTATAAGCAGTGTGTAAGCAGTGTATAAGCAGTGTACAAGCAGTGTATAAGCATAGTATAAGCAGTGTATAAGCATTGTATAAGCATTGTATAAGCATTGTATAAGCAGTGTATAAGCAGTGTACAAGCAGTGCACAAACAGTGTATAAGCATTGTATAGACAGTGTTTACGCAGTGTACAAGCAGTGTAATAATAGTGTATAAGCAGAGTATAAGCAGTGTACAAGCAGTGTATAAGCAGTGTAAAAGTAGTGTATAAGCAGTGTATAAACATTGCATAAGCAGTGTATAAGCAGTGTATAAGCAGCGTATAAGTAGTGTATAAGCACTGTATAAGCAGTGTATAAGCATTGTATAAGCAGTGTATAAGCAGTGTATAAGTAGTGTATAAGCAGTGTATAAGTAGTGTATAAGAAGTGTATAAGCATTGTATAAGCAGTGTATCAGCAGTGTATAAGCAGTGTATAAGTAGTGTATAAGCAGTGTATAACCAGTGTATAAGTAGTGTATAAACATTATATAAACATTATATAAGCAGTTTATAAGCAGTGTATAAGCATTGTATAAACATTATATAAGCATTTTATAAGCAGTGTACAAGCAGTGTATAAGCATTGTATAAACATTATATAAAATTATATAAGCAGTTTATAAGTAGTGTATAAGCATTGTATAAACATTATATAAGCAGTGTATAAGCAGTGTATAAGCATTGTATAAGCAGTGTATAAGCAGTGTATAAGCATTGTATAAACATTATATAAAAATTATATAAGCAGTTTATAAGTAGTGTATAAGCATTGTATAAACATTATATAAGCAGTGTATAAGCAGTGCATAAGCATTGTATAAGCAGTGTATAAGCAGTTTATAAGCAGTGTATAAGCAGTGTATAAGCATAGTATAAGCAGTGTATAAGCAGTGTATAAGCATAGTATAAGCAGTGTATAAGCAGTGTATAAGCAGTTTATAAGCATTGTATAAACATTGTATAAGCAGTGTATAAGCATTGTATAAGCATTATACAAACAATGTATAAGCAGTGTATAAGCAGTGTTTAAGCATTGTATAAACAATGTATAAGCAGTGTATAAGCAGTGTATATGTATTGTATAAACATTATATAAACATTATATAAGCAGTGTATAAGCATTGTATAAACATTGTATAAGCATTGTATAAGCAGTGTATAAGAAATGTATAAGCAGTGTATAAGCATTGTATAAGCAGTGTATAATCAATGTATAAGCAGTGTATAAGCAGTGTATAAGCAGTGTGTATGCAGTGTGTAAGCAGTGTATAAGAAGTGTATAAGCAGTGTATAAGCATTGTATAAGCAGTTTACAAGCATTGTATAAGCAGCGTATAAGTAGTGTATACGCAATGTATAAGCAGTGTATAAGCAGTGTATAAGCAGTGTATAAAATGGTATAAGCAGTGTATAAGCAGTGTATAATCAATGTATAAGCAGTGTATAAGCAGTGTATAAGCAGTGTTTATGCATTGTATAAGCAATTTATAAGCATTGTATAAGCAGTGTATAAGCAGTGTATATGCAGTGTACATGCATTGTATAAGCAGGGTATAAGCATTGTATAAGCAGTGTATAAGCAATGTATAAGCACTGTATTAGCAGTGTACAAGCATTGTATAAGCAGTGTATAAGCAGTGTATAAGCAGTGTGTATGCAGTGTGTAAGCAGTGTATAAGAAGTGTATAAGCAGTGTATAAGCATTGTATAAACAGTTTATAAGCAGTGTATATGCATTGTATAAGCAGTTTATAAGCATTGTATAAGCAGTGTATAAACAGTGTATTAGCAGTGTATAATCATTGTATAAGCAGTGCATACGCAGTGTATAATCAGTATATACACAGTGTATAAGCAGTGTATAAGCATTGTATAAGCAGTGTATAAGCAGTGTATACGCAATGTATAAGCAGTGTATAAGCAGTGTATAAAATTGTATAAGCAGTGTATAATCAATGTATAAGCAGTGTATAAGCAGTGTATAAGCAGTGTGTATGCAGTGTGTAAGCAGTGTATAAGAAGTGTATAAGCAGTGTATAAGCATTGTATAAGCAGTGTATAAGCAGTTTATAAGCATTGTATAAGCAGTTTATAAGCAGTGTATATGCATTGTATAAGCAGTGTATAAGCATTGTATAAGCAGTTTATAAGCAGTGTATAAGCATTGTATAAGCAGTGTATAAGCAATGTATAAGCAGTGTATTAGCAGTGTACAAGCATTGTATAAGCAGTGTATAAGCAGTGTATAAGCAGTGTGTCTGCAGTGTGTAAGCAGTGTATAAGCAGTGTATAAGCATTGTATAAGCAGTGTATAAGCAGTTTATAAGCATTGTATAAGCAGTTTATAAGCAGTGTATATGCATTTTATAAGCAGTGTATAAGCATTGTATAAGCAGTTTATAAGCAGTGTATATGCATTGTATAAGCAGTTTATAAGCATGGTATAAGCAGTGTATAAACAGTGTATTAGCAGTGTATAATCATTGTATAAGCAGTGCATAAGCAGTGTATAATCAGTGTATACACAGTGTATAAGCAGTGTATAAGCCTTGTATAAGCAGTGTATACGCAATGTATAAGCAGTGTATAAGCAGTGTATAAAATTGTATAAGCAGTGTATAAGCAGTGTAAAAGCATTG
The DNA here is from genome assembly GCA_026770705.1 of Isurus oxyrinchus. Lineage (NCBI taxonomy): Eukaryota > Metazoa > Chordata > Chondrichthyes > Lamniformes > Lamnidae > Isurus > Isurus oxyrinchus. The sequence goes on from JANJGN010000389.1 coordinate 550,046, forward strand.
TATAAGCAGTGTATAAGCAATGTATAAGCATTGTATAAGCCATGTATAAACAGTGTATAATCAGTGTATAAGCAGTGTATAAGCAGTGTATAAGCATTGTATAAGCAGTGTATGAGCAATGTATAAGCATTGTATAAGCAGTGTATGAGCAGAGTATAATCAGTGTATACACACTGTATAAGCATTGTATAAGCAGTGTATAAGCATTGTATAAGCAGTGTGTAAGCAGTGTATAAGCAGTGTATAAGCAGTGTATAAGCATTATATAAGCATTGTATAAGCTGTGTATAAGCAGTGTATAAGCAGTGTATTATCTATGCATAAGCAGTGTATAAGCAGTTTATAAGCTTTATATAAGCATTGTATAAGCATTGTATAAACAGTGTATAAGCATTGTATAAGCACTGTATAAGCAGTGTATAAGCAGTGTATACACAATGTATAAGCAGTGTATAAGCAGTGTATAAGCAGTGTATAAACATTGTATAAGCAGTGTTTAAGCAGTGTATAAGCAGTGTATAAGCAATGTATAAGCAGTGTATAAGCAGTGTATGAGCATTGTATTAGCAGTGTCCAAGCATTGTATAAGCAGTGTATAACCAGTGTATAACCAGTGTATACACAGTGTATAAGCAGTGCATAAGCATTGTATAAGCAGTGTATAAACATTGTATAATCAGTGTATACACAGTGTATAAGCAGTGTATACACAGTGTATAAGCAGTGTGTAAGCACTGTATAAGCAGTGTATAAGCATTGTATAAGCAGCGTATAAGCAGCGTATAAGCAACCTTCAAGCAGTGTACAAGCATTGTATAAGCAGTGTATAAGCAGTGTATAAGCAGTGTAGAAGCAGTGTATAAGCAGTGTATAAGCAGTGTATAAGCAGTGTATAAGCAGTGTATAATCATTTTATAAGCAGTGTATAAGCATTGTATAAGCAGTGTATAAACAGTGTATAATCAGTGTATAATCATTGTATAAGCAGTGTATAAGCAGTGTATAAGCATTGTATAAGCATTGTATAAGCAGTGTATAAGCATTGTATAAGCAGTGTTTAAGTAGTTTATAAGCAGTGTATAAGCATTGTATAAGCAGTGTATAAGCACAGTATAAGCAGTGTATAAGCAGTGTTTAAGCAGTGTATAAGCATTGTATAAGCAGTGTATAAGTAGTGTATAAGCATTGTATAAGCAGTGTTTAAGTAGTTTATAAGCAGTGTATAAGCATTGTATAAGCAGTGTATAAGCATTGTACAAGCAGTGTATTACCAGTGTATAAGCAGTGTATAAGCATTGTACAAGCATTGTATAAGCAGTATACAAGCAGTGTATAAGCAGTGTATAAGCAGTGTATAAGCCGTGTATAAGCCGTGTATAAGCCGTGTATAAGCATTGTATAAGCATTGTATAAGCAGTGTATAAGCAGTGTATAAGCAGTGTTTAAGCAGTGTATAAGCATTGTATAAGCAATGTTTAAGCAGTGTATAAGCATTGTATAAGCAGTATATAAGTAGTGTATAAGCATTGTATAAGCATTATATAAGCAGTGTATAGCAGTGTATAAGCAGTGTATAAGCATTGTATAAGCAATGTATAAGCAGTGTTTAAGCAGTGTGCAAGCATTGTACAAGCAGTGTAAAAGCATATAATAAGCAGTGTATGAGCAGTGTATAACTATTGTATAAGCAGTGTATAAGCATTATATAAGCAATGTATAAGCAGTGTATAAGCAGTGTACAAGCATTGTATAAGCAGTATACAAGCATTGTATAAGCAGTGTATAAGCAGTGTATAAGCAGTGTATAAGCCATTTACAAGCAGTGTATAAGCAGTGTATAAGCATTGTTTAAGCAATGTATAAGCATTTTATAAGAAGTGTATAAGCAGTGTATAAGCATTGTATAAGCATTGTATAAACATTGTATACGCTTTGTATAAGAAGTGTATACGCATTGTATAAACATTGTATAAAAATTGTATAAGCAGTGTATAAGCATTGTATAAGCATTGTATAAACATTGTATAAGCAGTGTGTAAGCAGTGTATAAGCAGTGTATAAGCAATGTATAAGCAGTGTATAAGCGGTGTATACGCATTGTATAAGCATATATAAGCATTGTATAAACATTGTATAAGTAGTGTATACGCATTATATAAGCATGTATACGCAGTGTATAAGCATTGTATAATCAGTGTATAAGCAATGTATAAGCAGTGTATAAGCATTGTCTAAGCAGTGTATAAGCAATGTATAAGCATTGTATAAGCATTGTATAAGCAGTGTGTAAGCATTTTATAAGCAGTGTATAAGTAATGTATTAGCAGTGTATAAGCATTGTACAAGCACTGTATAAGCATGTATAAGCATTGTATAAGCATTATATAAGCAGTCTATAAGCATTGTATAAGTAGTGTATAAGCAGTGTATAGCAGTTTATAAACAGTGTATAAGCATTGTATAAGCAGTGTATAAGCACTGTATAAACATTGAATAAGCAGTGTATAAGCAGTGTATAAGCATTGTATAAGCAGTGTATAAATATTGTAGAAGCAGTGTATGAGCACTATATAAGCAGTGTATAAGCAAATTATAAGCCGCGTATAAGCACTGTTTAAGTAGTGTATAAGCAGTGTATAAGCAATGTATAAGCAGTGTATAAGCGGTGTATACGCATTGTATAAGCATATATAAGCATTGTATAAACATTGTATAAGTAGTGTATACGCATTATATAAGCATGTATACGCAGTGTATAAGCATTGTATAATCAGTGTATAAGCAATGTATAAGCAGTGTATAAGCATTGTCTAAGCAGTGTATAAGCAATGTATAAGCATTGTATAAGCATTGTATAAGCAGTGTGTAAGCATTTTATAAGCAGTGTATAAGTAATGTATTAGCAGTGTATAAGCATTGTACAAGCACTGTATAAGCATGTATAAGCATTGTATAAGCATTATATAAGCAGTCTATAAGCATTGTATAAGTAGTGTATAAGCAGTGTATAGCAGTTTATAAACAGTGTATAAGCATTGTATAAGCAGTGTATAAGCACTGTATAAACATTGAATAAGCAGTGTATAAGCAGTGTATAAGCATTGTATAAGCAGTGTATAAATATTGTAGAAGCAGTGTATGAGCACTATATAAGCAGTGTATAAGCAAATTATAAGCCGCGTATAAGCACTGTTTAAGTAGTGTATAAGCAGTGTATAAACATTGTATAAGCAGTGTATAAGCAGTGTATAAACATCGTATAAGCAGTGTATAAGCAGTGTATAAGCTATGTATAAGCAGTGTATAAGCAGTGTATAAGCTTTGTATAAGCATTGTATAAGCACTGTATAAGCAGTGTATATGCATTGTATAAGCACTGTATATGCAGTGTATAAGCAGTGTATACACAGTGTATAAGCAGTGAATAAGCAGTGTATAAGAAGTGTATAAACATTGTATAAGCAGTTTTTAAGCAGTGTATAAGCAGTGTATAAGCATGTATAAGCATTGTATAAACATTGTATAAGCAGTGTATAAGCATTGTAAACGCATGTATAAGCAGTGTATAAGCATTGTATAAGCAGTGTATAAGCTATGTATAAGCATGTATAAGTAGTGTATAAGCATTGTCTCAGCAGTGTATAAGCAATGTATAAGCATTGTATAAGCATTGTATAAGCATGTATAAGCAGTGTATAAGCATTATATAAGTAGTGTATTAGCATTGTATAAGCAGTTTATAAGCAGTGTATAGCAGTTTATAAACAGAGTATAAGCATTGCATAAGCATTGTATAAGCAGTGTATAAACATTGTATAAGCAGTGTATAAGCAGTGTATAAACATCGTATAAGCATTGTATAAGCAGTGTATACGCATTGTATAAGCAATGTATAAGCATTGTATAAGCAGTTTATAAGCAGTGTATAAGCATTGCATAAGCAGTGTATACACAGTGTATAAGCATTGTATAAGCATTGTATAAGCAATGTATAAGCATTGTATAAGCAGTGTATAAGCAGTGTATAAGCATTGCATAAGCAGTGTATACACAATATATAAGCAGTGTATAAGCAGTGTATAAGCAATGTATACACAGTGTATAAGCAGTGTATAAGCATTTTATAAGCTGTGTATAAGCATTGTATAAGCAGTGTATAAGCAGTGTATAAGCATTGTAAAAGAATTGTATAGTCAGTGTATAAGCAGTGTATATGCAGTGTATAAGCAGTGTATAAGCATTGCATAAGCAGTGTATACACCATGTATAATCAGTGTATACACAGTGCATAAGCATTGTATAAGCATTGTATAAGCATTGTATAAGCAGTGTATACGCAGTGTATAAGCAGTGTATACACAGTGTATAAGCATTGTTTAAGCAGTGTATAAGCATTGTATAAGCAGTGTATAAGCTGTGTATAAGCAGTGTGCAAGCATTGTATAAGCAGTGTATAAGCAGTGCATACACTGTGTATAAGCATTGTATAAGCAGTGTATACGCTGTGTATAAGCATTGTATAATCAGTGTATACACAGTGTATAAGGCATGTATAAGCATTGTATAAACATTGTATAAGCCATGTATAAGCATTGTATAAGCAGTGTATAAGCATTGTATAAGCAGTGTATACGCTGTGTATAAGCATTGTATAATCAGTGTATACGCAGTGTATAAGGCATGTATAAGCATTGTATAAGCATTGTATAAGCCATGTATAAGCATTGTATAAGCAGTGTATAAGCAGTCTATATCAACTCAACCTTGCACTAGTGTAAACCTGCCAACGGACTGGATAGAGCCCATCAGAGTCTCGAGACGCTATTTGTCCACCTGACAGCGTTAATACATCAATCATCCTTCTCATCGTCCGAGCAGCCAGATGTAAACTGCAACATCAAGAAAAGCTGCTGCCTCAACCCTTACACTAAATAATCAGGTATTAACTTTGTAATATTCCAGTCCTTTCTCCAAAGTATTTTAGGATTGCAACTTAATTTTCAAATTAAGTTTCAAATCTTTACACATACAAAATGATCAAATGAACATGCAAGGTTATTGCATCTAAAAATGTTTGTTTTCATCATTACAACCTCTACCCCGCTCTGGCTAAAAGAGATCCAACGTCCTCACCAATCTGGCTCAGGAGGCAGTGGCTGCAGTGGTCAGTGTCAACGCCCTGCAAAAAAGGTCAGCCACCCAGTGCTGAAAAGAGACAAATGATCGCCTCTGTTCCGCCAGGGTAAGTCACTCTTCTCATCACCCACAGCTCACACACTCACAAACCCATCACACATCCACAGTGATCCCACTCACTGCCAGTTCAAGGGTCATCACCATTCATTGTCTCACACATTCACCATCATTGCCCTCATCCCATTCATGGGACCACTCACCACCCACACAGGCCGGGCATACTGATCATCGGGCCTGGCAGGCATCCTGCTTACACTCTCTCCATTTCCATTCATGCAGGACAAGCTGGCACACAACAAGGGGGAGAGGTCGCAGACTGGTGGGGGAATGCCTGAAATCAAGGTCCTCGCAGACTTTGAAAACAGAGCCATCCAGCTGGCTGGTGATGACTGGGACCGGTCCTGTGCTGACGGTGAGGTTGGCGCTGCTCTACCAAGGGAGGATCCAGCAGTGCAACATCCATCAGACAACCATGCTGTGAGTGATGTGTCCTGTTTCACAGGCCACTGTCGTGCACTAATTATCTCTCCTTGCTTTCACAGGCACATCTGGGAAACAGAGTCCATGACCCAGGGCCTCCAGTCAAGCCCTGCAGAAACCTTTGAAGAGGAATCTGAATGTACCTCGCTGAAGTCCCTTCACAGCCTCACCCACACCCTCCACCAGCGCAGAGACACACACCTCGGTGGGACCTAGTTTTAGAGTAGCCTCGGGATCACAATCTGGTGAGCACATCGCACTGTCTGATCCACAGCAGGCGGAGGCAGGGACTTCCCAGGTCCCCGGCACTCGGAGGACTGTTGGAGGCCAGAACGTTGCTGAGTCCAAGTCAGGTCACCAGCCTCTGGACTCGGTCATGTCACAGTTGCTGGAGCTGCAAAGGCAAACTCAGGAACATCAGGAAGGGATGTCCGCTGCACTCCTCAGGTTGCAAGGCACGATGGAGGAGTCTGTCCACCTTCAGGCTGAGGTGATAGCGCCAGCATGTCAACACACTGAGGTCAACACTGATAGGATGGCGGCCGCCATGGAGACCTTGGTCCTGGACATCATTCCTGTACTGCTGCACGGGCTTAACTCCATCACTGACACCATAGTTGGCCTCCAACAGTGTGTACGTGCGAGGGCAGCTCAATCTCAATCTACCCCTTCACATCAAGGAGTCAGCCAGGGCCCTCGGACACCCATAGGGAGGAGGATCAGCAGGTGTGCCCCTAACCCCACCCCCCCCCCCCCCCCCGGGCCATCCACCCAGGTGACTCTGGGAGTATCCATCCCATCCGAACCCTGTGAGCTCAGCAGTTGTAGCTGCACAGGCTGAGGAGGGAGTCACTGCCACACAGCAGGACCCCAAAAGCAGATCAGGGCCCTCAGGTCTCAGCCTTCCAGAGGACGCCCGCCGAGGTCATCATAGACAGGGTGTAGCAGTCAGCGGACTGCCTCCACCTCCGCTGTGGATGTCCAGGGAGAACCAAGTGGCAGGGTTAGGAAGGTTAAGAAAATGTAATTGCAAAGCCTGTG